>CM025792.1:77723272-77744770 GCA_014635995.1 Sarcophaga peregrina | reverse complement strand
TCCAACACCTTGACAACTGTACACTATTAATCACAACCATACATACATACATACATACACACTTGGTCATTACAATCTTTCAGTCAGGATTACAAACTAGCTTCTCACACCACTTGTGTGTGGTAATTTTATATATGACTGGCAAGACCTATAGTTTAATGCTGACTTCTGTCACCGAAAAAATATTTTTCTTAAATTTCGTTTCTTTGGGAAAGTCTCTCTAATAGTCCATTGCAATACTTTCGATATCGTCAAATAATTTATTTATCTGAAGTCGCTGTAGTCTAGTAGGTAGTGTGTTGGCTTATTAGACGTAAAGCCAGGGTTCGAGCTCCAGTCCGGACATAAAAAAAAAGTATTTCTTCGTCGATTTCCTTTCAGCAGAAAACCAGAAAACTCTGAGAGTAAAGCCATGAAAAGTTTCTCAAAAAATCTGTCGTTCGGAGTAGACTTTAAACTGTAGGTCCCGCCACTCATGTATAAAATTAACACACACAACAAAAAAGTGGTGTGAGGAAGCTAGGTCGTAATCCTGACTGAAGGGTTGTAATAGCCAATAATGTATCCTGACATCGACTACATACATACCTAATTGGTCATTATAACCCTTCAGCCAGGATTATTAACCTAGTTTCTCACACCACTTATGTTGTGCGTGTTAATTTTATACATAAGTGGCGGGACCTACAGTTTAAAGTCGAACAACAGATTTTTGAGAAACTTTTCATGGCAATTTTATTTACTCTCAGAGTTTTTGTAAGAAATCTACTGAGAGGAAATGTCTGGCCTGGAGCTCGAACCCTGGCTTTACGTTTAATAAGCCAACAAACTACCTACTAGACTACGGCGACTTCAACATCGACTATTGAAGAAAATTCTTAGTTCCGATAATATTAGAATAGAGTTTGCTCTGAAACTGGACTGGAAAAGTTTTAACAGTAGTGATTACAGTCAGCATGTCAGCAATAAGCACCAGAATAAGGTGGAAAAATCTGACGCAAATACCTTCAGCTACTGCTGTAAGGAAGTTCAGTTTATTGTCTAAAAATCTTATGTGTAACAGCCAAGACTCTTGAGAAAGCTAATTAAACTTTTCCTTCTTGTAATCAAAGCCATGTAATCGTGATATCCTAGAGAATACGCCGTGGTCTAGTGGGTAGTGTGTTGGCTTATTAGGCAAAAGGCTCGGGTTCGTATCCCAGGTCAGACATCAAAACGAAAAAATATTTCTTCGGCGACTTCCTCTCAGCAGATTTCTGGCAAAGACTCTGAGAGTAAAATTGCCATGAAAAGCTTCTCAAAAATGTCGTTCGGAGTCGACTTTAAACTGTAGGTCCCGCCACTCATGTATAAAATTAACGCACACAATATAAGTGGTGTGAGAAGCTAGGTCGTAATCCTGACTGAAGGGTTGTAATGGCCAATTATGTTATGTAATCGTGATATCCTTACGAAAGATGATATTATAATTGAGCTTTAATCCTAGACTTTGATTCAAATCGATTGAAAGCAATTCTTTTTCTTTAATCTTCTTTATCGCAAACGAATTTTAAACTTTACATAGGAATTTTTCATGCCACATTCAAATTTAAATTTTATTCCTATTCAAATCGTATACATACTCAAGCCATTCAAGTTGGTAAAGATAAAGAAATCAAATCAATTTCCTTTTTTTTTCGCTTTTAAAGGCTGCCAAATGATTGAAAATATTTTTGTTTTCTTTTTAAAAATACGGGGACAAAAATTCCTCGAAAACAAGTGAATTTTCTTGAGCATGAAAATAAAAGGGGAAACATTTTAATGGAGTTTTCAAAAGAAAAGGAAAGGGAAAGAAAGGGAAAGGAAAATAATGAAATATTTTCATAAGAAACCTAACAAATCAAAGCGTTAACAGAATTGTTATTAAATTTTATGTATCTTTGTAGATTGAAAAGATATTCGTTGGCAAAAGATGAAGAGCAGACAAGAGACGCCAATGAACGAGAAGCACATCAAGCAAATGTCAACAAAATATATGCACAGCATCATAATCATCATTATCATCATTCTGGTTTTAATCACAATCCCTTTACTTATGACACTACTTATGATTTGTTAACAGCAAACACCAATGCCACCGCCAAAACAGGTTCATTAGAAGGGAATAATCATCATAAATTCAAGCATAATCATCACAATCATGAATACAATGATAATAACGAAGTGGCAACTGAAAATAATGGAAATAAATTTCACAATAAATTCATACAACGATTACAAGGACGAGCAGAACAACATACGAGGCAACAGCAACAGCAACAGGTTTCCTATTCTCTGCAAAACAATGAAATGTTAAGGCAACGACTGACTGATGATGATGATGATTCTGATGATTCTGGCAACAGTCAAGGGGAATTGAAATGGAAAAACTTGCTTTTAATGACAGCTGACAACATAAAAAAGAATGTGTTGACAGCAAAACATAACAAACAAATTAAAGGGGTTGCAACAACTACTGACAACTGGCTGCAATCATATAAGCAGCAGCAGCAGCAGCATCAGCAAAAGCAACAACTAGGAGGTCAGCTACCCGGCCAATTGAAAAGACGTCAAAAGAAAAACATATTAAATAATCACATTAATAATCATAATCATAATCATTATAATAACGACGATGATGATAATGATGCTGTTAGTTCCTATGTTATTAAAAAAACCAATAAAATTCACCATCAACCCGCCACCCATCTTCAATCATCCACAACCCAGCAATATAATGCCGAAAATCATCATCAACAAACGGACAATAGTGATGATAATGACAGCAGCATTATTGCTGTTACACAAAAGCCATCAAAAAACCGTTATATACAGAAAACTAATATTATTACCGTTACAAACAGTAACAATAAAAATCATCTTGAACATTATGATACAGACAATCATGCATTGGATACACCCTACAGCTTAAGACTACAAGCCGACGCCGAATTAATCGATGAAACTGCAGAAGATAAAAAACATTTCCAAGATGTAGCATCATCACCACCACTAAGACCTTCACCACTGTCACCGTATGACAATAACTATGACAGCAACGGTGAGGAGTTAGTTGAGGCCGTCAATCAATTTGACTTGATTTTGGCCGTATTTCAGAAGATTGATGAAAAAACCATCGCTTTATTGATTGTCATGACCATATGCGTGTGTGTCTATTCATGTAAGTAATTGCGTTAATGTTTACAATTCACATGTGTGTGTGTGTATTAGTGTGCGTATATGTGTTTGTATATGTGAATGTGTTAAATAATTCTTAATGGAAATTCATGTAATTTTCACATTTATTGTATAAAGTTAAGGGGATTTGTTATAATATTTTAGGTGGCATTTCAAGGGAAAATAAAAGAAAAAAATTTTTTTTGTCAGGAAACAAATACCAGTTCATTTTGGATGTCAGAAGAAAATAAACTTCTTGAAAAAAGAAATATTCTGACATAATTTGGCCTTATTTGATATGAGAGTACGAATGTTATTCACCGTACTCACCGTTGCCTACTACGGTTGTTCACCCTTAGTTCAAATTCCATCCCAGACATCTCCTAGGAAACGAAATATGAAAAAGTCTCCTTTTTCATAACTAGTTATTTGACCGTCAAGTATAACTTATAAACTAGTCACAACTTCCCATCAAGTTATTAAGGGCAATGTGAAAAACTTGACGTAAACATTCGTGTACATGTGACTTTGTATCTCTTTCTAACATATGAATTCTTTCGACTGTAAAACATATATCTAACTTGCTCACTCCTTCGCTGTTTTTAAGTAACAAATTGACTAGTCATTTTACTAGTCAAATAACTAGTCATTTTACTAGTCAAATAACTAGTCATTTTACTAGTCAAATAACTAGTCATTTTACTAGTCAAATAACTAGTCATTTTACTAGTTAAACAACTAGTCATTTTACTAGTCAAATGCTGAGTAAATTGCGAAAGAAAAATGTTTTTTTGTTTTGAAATATTTTTTATTAAAAAAAATATAATTTATTTTATAAAGAATTATATTAAATCTAAATTAATTAACTTCTTGGCAGCTGGTTTCTTGGCTGGAGCGGCTTTTTGGGCTTTGCAGCGGCTGCACTCTTGGCCTTAGGAGCTTTAGGTTTAGTTGCTGGGGACTTTTTGGCTGGTTTAGCTTTAACAGTACCAGTCTTCTTTACGGTTTTTACCTTAGCCTTTTCCGTTTTTCTTCTTCTTAGCAGTCTTTTTGGCGGCAGATGGATTTTGACCAGGAGCTGCCTTTTAGCGGCACTAGCAACCTTCTTCTTTTTGTCAGGAGCAGCCTTTTTCTTTTCAGCAGTGCGTTTCTTTGCTTTGAGTTGCTGACAATTGAATGAGCCAGAAGCACCCTTACCTTTAGTTTGGATTAATTTTCCACTGAAAACAGCACTCTTCAAATATTTCTTAATGAATGGAGCCAATTTTTGGGCATCCACCTTATATGTGCTGGTGAGGCTAATAAAAAAAAATAATTTTAGGCATATTAAAGTTTATGCAGTAAAATAATAACAATACTTAACTTTTTGGTTTCACGTCTTGTTTTTTTCACAGTATAATATTTTTTAACATAAAGAACACAATTAAAAATTTCGTCATAAGACGCTATAAATTTTTTTTTTCAAAGCCTACTACGACTGAAATTTTAAAATTCATAAACTTACAGGGCATTTGACAGTCAATATTGATGTGCTTTTGATGTATTAAGAAATACAACTCTAAAACATAAAAAGTTAAATAAAAATTACATGTGTAATAGTAAGTAAGCCTTGTATGTATTAGTTTCGGTTATTTATTTCTTGTAGGGTCAATTCTTCGGGGAATTCCTCTCCACAGTCTTCTGACGAAAATGCTGAGAGTGAAATAAAATGGCAAAAAAAAAATCTGTTGTTCTGGGATATGGGCCCTGCACTCATGTATAAAATTAACACCCAAAACATAGGTGATGTGAGGAGATATATAGGTTCTAAGCCTGACTAAAGGGTTGTAATGAACAATTAAGTCAGTAAGTAGGATAGTTTTCCGAGTTATCCTATTCGACTAATCATTAATTCACATAAGTGTGCCTCATAGAAGAAATCTTTATTGGGCTCACCTTTTTATTTTAACATATAGGGTGGGCCATCTATCATTTTAAATTTAAGCCATCGGTTATTTCGAATCTGGCAATATTTATGTCATTATATTCTGTCACAGTATATTATCACCACTGAACGCAATGAATCGATTTGCGCTTGAGCAATGTTAGGATTTATTAGGCGGTGATATTGATTGAAGTCGCCGTGGTCTAGTAGGTAGTGTGTTGGCTTATTAGACGTAAAGCCAGGTTTCGAGTTCCAGGCCAGACATCAAAATAAAAATACAAAAATTATTTTTCGGCGATTTCTTCTCTGCAGATTTCTGGCAAAAACTCTGAGCGTAAAAATAAAATTTCCATGAAAAGTTTCTCAAAAATCTGTCGTTCGGAGTCGACTTTAAACTGTAGGTCTCGCCACTCATGTATAAAATTAACACACACAACATAAGTAGTGTGAGAAACTAGGTCATCCTGACTGAAGGGTTGTAATGGCCAATTATGTATGTATGTATTCTGTTACAAAATTCAGTATATTATCACTAATGAACTGAATCGATTTACGCTTGAACAACGTTGGGATTTATTGGGGGGTGATATCAATTTTGCCAAAAAGCATCCTAATTTTGGGATGAACCGTTTTTCTGCATCCTGGTGGATACGCTAATAAGCAAAATTGCCGTATTTTGTGGTTCAGAATACTCAAACATGGTCATACATAAGCCAGTGCACTCATTATGAATGAATGTTTGGTGCGGCTTGGCATCATTGGTTTACATTTCTTTGAAAATGAGGACGGCATAATCACCGCGGTCAATGGAGACATCTATCGCACCATGATTACCGATTTTTTTGTACCCGCTCTTCATGCTATTGATCGTAGACGATGTTTGGTTCAACAGGATAGTGTAACTTGTCATACAGCTTATGTCGCAATCGATTTACTGCATCAAACGTTTGATGCATGTTTAATCAGGTGAAATGGTGATGCCAATTGGCCGCCAAGAAGCTGCGATTTGACATCGTTGGGTAATTTTTTGTGGGGTGCCGTTAAAGAGAAGAGTCGCCGTGGTCTAGTGGGTAGTGTGTTGGCTTATTAGACAAAAGGCCCGGGTTCGAATCAAAGGTCAGACATCAAAACGAAAAAATATTTCTTCGGCGACTTCCTCTCAGCAGATTTCTGCCAAAAACTCTGAGAGTAAATAAAAATGCCATGAAAAGCTTCTCAAAAATCTTTAAGCTGTAGGTCCCGCCACTCATGTATAAAATTAACGCACACAGCATAAGTGGTGTGAGAAGCTAGGTCGTAATCTTGACTGAAGGGTTGTAATGGCCAATTATGTATGCATGTATGTTAAAGAAAAGTATTATGCCGACAAACCAAAGACAATTAAGCATTTTAAGGCCAACATTGATGATGGTATTGCAGAGATACAGTCTCATACATTCGAAAAAATGTACGAAAATTGTTCCGATCGAATGAGATACTGTGAGACCAGCCGCGGTAGTCATAAGCAAGACGTAATATTCCATTTTAATTTTTAGCAAAATTTCAAACTGCTTTTGTTTTATTGCATTTTTTAATTTAAACTTTTAAATTACACCCACTCCCTATATTTGAACTCTTTTTACTTCTTCAAGCTTAGCTTTAAAGCTTTCGGGCTGTAATTTCTATTTTCCTTGTTTTATCGTCTGCTTTTTTACATTCTTGTCCTTAGAGCTATGCTTCTATTACAATTCTACCTCTTGGCTTTAAGAATTTATTTAGTTAGACCCATTATATAAGGAGAGCGCACAAAAAAATTTGGACGTACCTTTAAGGCATATGTTTTTGTTTGTGCTTGAACAAGTAGCTGTGCAGCTGTGCTTATATTACAATCCTACCTCTTGGCTTTAAGAATTTGGTTAGTTACAGCCATTATATAAGGAGAGCGCACAAAAAAATTTGAACCCACCTCTAGGCATATGTTTTTGTTTGTGCTAGAACAAGTAGCTGTGCTTATATTACAATCTTACCTCATGGTATTGAGAATTTCTTTAGTTATAGTCATTATATAAGGAGAGCGCACAAAAAAATTTGGACGCACCTTTAAAGCATACAATCCTACCTCTTGGTATTGAGAATTTCTTTAGTTACAGTCATTATATAAGGAGAGCGCACAAAAAAATTTGTACGTACCTCTAGGCATATGTTTTTATTTGTGCTTTAAATACATAATTGCCATTACTTTACTTATGTTGCCCCGGTCAATATGCATTGCAATAAATATTTAAGACCTAAAACCGATGCAAATGGGTTGCTTTACAGTCGTAATCATCTCATCGCTTATATTTTTTATATACAATTCCTACAAGGATGCCTCATACAGCTTCTGTCTTCAGGAAACAAATCATGAACGTTACGTTATGAATGAATACGACCATAAGACCTACATGAGACGTCGTAAACTAGTAGGTAGTATGGAGGCTAATTAGACGTGAGGCCACGGTTCAAACAACAGACCAGACATCTCCAATTGAACGAAATTTTAATACAGTAGAAGCTCACAAATTAGAACCTCAAGTAATTAGAAATTTCAGAAATTAGAATCAATGATTGCAATACAATGGTCGCCGTTGTCTAGTGGGTAGTGTGTTGGCTTATTAGACAAAAGGCCCGGGTTCGAATCCCTGGTCAGATATCAGAACGAAAAATATTTCTTCGGCGACTTCCTCTCAGCAGATTTCTGGCAAAGACTCTCAGAGTAAATAAAATTGCCATGAAAAGCTTTTCAAAAATAAGTCATTCGGAGTCGACTTTAAACTGTAGATCCCGCCACTTATGTATAAAATTAACGCGCGCAACATAAGTGGTGTGAGTAATCCTGACTGAAGGGTTGTAACGGCCAATTATTATCGAATTTTAAATTCTAATTTCTAAACGTTTTTGCTATTTTAACACAAGAAATCCTCAAATTATTTTTTTTTCCGTAAAGCTAAAAAGGGGATTCACCAAATTATATACGTTTTTCCGTATTTGATGTTTTTTTTTTTGTCGCATTTAGGTATTTCGTGCTTAGTCATTGAGAAAAACATTTAATAAAAAAAATTTAAATTGTTTTATTTTAGTTTCTGAAAGGAAATCTGTTTTACTCTTTAGTTTTTAAAAAAAAAAATTGTCCAAAAATTAGAATAGCCTTAAGAATAAAGCGGTTCTAATTTGTGAGCAACTACTATATTTCTTCAGTGATTTCCTCTCAGCAGATTTCTGCCAAAAGTTCTTTGAGACTGAATAAAATTGCCATGAAAAGTTCCATGAAACTATGTCGTTAGAAGTCATCTTTTAAGTTGTGAGTACCACCACTCACATAAGTAATGTAAGAAGCTAGGTTGTGAACCTGACTAATGTTATGACCAATTATGTGTGTATGCATGTATGTATGTTTTAGTAAAATTCTTGCCTTTATTGAGTGTTATATATTGCCTTCATTCATTATTATTTGATTTCTCTTTACATTTGCCCAAGCAAATCTAAAAATTCGAAATCAAAATAATAAAAAAAAAAGAAGAAAATAAAAATAATCTCATATTTTGTTTGCCATTAGCATAATAAAATTCTATTTATTTAACGTTTTTTTATATTTTATTCTCTCCATTTTTTTTTTATTTCGATTTTTATGAACACAATCTTTTGCTGCCTTTAGTTTGCCTTGCAATATTCGCATTTCTTTTCCTGTGCTGTGGCTTTCCATTTATTTATTTTGCTTGTGCTGTGTGTTCTTTATTTAATAATTTTATTTATTGGAGAATCCTTTTTTTATTTTTTCCTCTCTCTTTTTTTTCTCTACTCTTCTCTACTGATTCTCTTGTTTATCTTGTTTTTTTTTTATTACAGTTTTGCTGTGCATTTTATCAAAGCCAGCCATGAATGAGATCTTTTTGGTTCTGGTGTCGTACGTCATTGTTGGCACATTTGTGGCAATACAAATAGCTGTGGGATATGCAACATTGCCAAGGTGAGTTACGTAACGTAATGAAGAAATGTCAAGAGATTTAAAATATATTTATTGGCTATTAAATAAGTTAAGAATTAACTCAGAAGATATTGAAATATTTCAGAAAAGTTCTATTTAGAAATCGATTATCCACGTATAATGGAAGTTTAAAATATTTTTCTTTTGGAAGGAAGAAAATTATTAAAATAGAGAAGTTAAATGTCTAGGACAACTAAAGAAAATGTTAAATTAATCAATTAACAATTATTATGAAAATTATGAAAACATATTCTCAATAAAAACTAGAAAGTTTGTAAGGGATATTAAAAAAAATGAATCTTCTTAGAAGCCCTTAGTTTCTAGCCAAGTAAGTTGAATAAACAAAGCCCTTAGAGCGATTTATGATATGGTAGCAAAAAACCTTATCCAAAAGCAATTATAATAAGATTAGAAATGCCTTTAACCTGCTTTACAACATACATAATTGGCCATTACAACCCTTCAGTCAGAATTACGCCCTAGCTTCTCACACCATTTATGTTGTGTGCGTTAATTTTATACATGAATGGCGGGACTTACAGTTTAAAGTCGACTCCGAACGATAGATTTTTGAGAAGCCCTTCATGGCAATTTTTACTCTCAGAGTCTTTGCCAGAAATCTGCTGAGAGGAAGTCGCCGAAGAAATATTTTTTCGTTTTGATGTCTGAACTGCTTTACAAAAGAACGGAAAATCGCAGAGAAATTCCAGAAGCCCTTTTTCAGGAACCCTTTCTTTGATAGAACAGACCAAATACGGGAGATCTAGGTAGGAAGAAGTGGCGTCCCCCCGATGTAGCTATAAGCGGACTCATTTAGGCCGCATACAGGGCCCAATGTGATACCACAGTTTCATCTTCTCCCTTACTCCAGGACCCACTCGGAGCATCCGATGAAGCGGCTCAAACTGCCAATATTCATGCATGACAGTTCATCTTTGACTTCCATGTAGTAAGCACTCCGGTTTCTCTTTCTCCTCTAACCAAGTGGCAGGCATGTGCACAGTGGGTGTAGAAAAGTTTCATCTTCTTCCTCATATCCATAGCTCCTGCAGAGATCTTTCGCGAGGTATACAAGACTAATACGCCTAGCATGCGTTCCTATAATAAAATACATAACATACATAATTGGCCATTACAACTTTTCTGTCTGGATTACGAACAAGCTTCTCACACCACTTATGTTGTGTGCGTTAATTTTATATATGAGTGGCGGAATCTACAGTTTAAAGTCGACTCCGAACGACAGATTTTTGAGAAGCTTTTCATGGCAATTTTTACTCTCAGAGTCTTTACCAGAAATCTTCTGAGAGGAAGTCGCCGAAGAAATATTTTTCGTTTTGATGTCTGACCTGGAATACGAACCAGGGCCTTTTGTCTAATAAGCCAACACACTACCCACTAGACCACGGCGACTTCATTCCTATAATACAATATCCCGTAATAACCCCGATAACCTGCTTTTTTGAAGTTTAAGCAGAGTAGCCGTGCGCCTCCTATCCAGCATTGGTAAAACTTTTAGCGTCGTTCTACCTTTATCCGAAGCTACCCACGTACTGTTGACAAGGTCCACGATTGCATTGTCAATTATAAGCCCATAGGTACTTAAAGGGATCCCCATTGTAGAAAATTCATCAGAGAGCTTGATGGTCGTGCCCCTTCTGGAGAAATCATCCGCTCTGCAGTTGCCAGGAATGTCTCTATGTTCCGGTACCCAAGTGATACAAACATCACATTGGTTCGCCATCTCATTGAGAGATCTGCGACGGTCGTACACCGTATTGGAGTTAATCACACTAGAATTCAGTGCCCTAATGGCCGCTTGGTTATCGGAAAGTATAGTAATCCTTCGTTTGCGAACATATTTGTCCACAATAATTTTCACCGCAGCTTGAATTGCCGACACTTCTGCTTGAAAGACGCTGCAGTGATCTGGTAGCCTCATAGACTTGCATATTCCGATTGTTTTCGAATAGATACCAATTCCAAGGAAATACGGAAGACTTACATGAAAGGAAAATCTTTCCCTCATTTACCTACGAGAGATCAGCGATAAGTATTCAAAACGATGGGTAGACTCAAATCATACTTAGAATTTCTGATACTTATGCGCATTCATACTTATTTTGATACTCATACTTCTCATACTCAAAGTTGGAAGTACTCGTCATATTTATACTTAACAATACGCATGATGTTATTGACTTTGACTCGTCTCTACTTAACATTTACACGAATCACAAAATAAGTATGATTCGCATACGAACACTACTATACTCACAAGAAGATTGTGTGTATGCTTTGCTTGTTGTTTTCGTCTTTCCTGTCTTCCTTGTTTGTTTTATATATGCAACAACAACAACGGCTGGAAATTTTGATGAATGATTCGATTCACTCGAATTACTTATAAGTATTTTTCTAAATTTATGAATCAGAATGAGTAGGCGTATGAATCAAACATATTTCGAATGTTGTGAATTTGATGTCAACATTGTACTCATACTCAATGCAATCTGTACTTATGAATCAATGTTATACTGAATACGAATGAATCAGAGTAGTTGAATTTCAATTCTGTTTGATTCCCTCATACTCAAAATTGCATGAGTGCTTATGAGTAGCGGAAAAACGATTCTGATACCTACATACACAATTCGTTATTACAATCCAATAGCAAAATCCATGGAAATTTTATTTACTTTCGAAGAGAATTGGAGATGTCTGACATGGGATTTGAGTCGCGCCTTCACGTCTAATATGCTAACATACTACTTATTAGACTACGGCGATATTACTTCATATAAATTGGAAGAATATGCTTTTGAACTGCATCACGACTAGAGAAACGTTGAAAGTTTATTTGATGCCCTAGCTTATATAATCGATCACGGATGCAAGTCTTGTATTATTCAGAAGCCTACTGGCAATCAGCAGATTTCTGGCAAAAATTCTGAGAGTAAATAAAATTGCCAGGAAAAGTTTCTCAAAAATCTGCCGTCCGGAGTCGACTTTAAACTGTAGGTTCCGCCGTTCATGTATAAAATTAACACACACAACATGAGTGGTGTTGAGAAGCTAGGCTGTAATTCAGGCTGAAGGAATCATGAGTACTTCTACTCAGAGTTAGTTTTATGGTCTACAATCATTTTGATGGGGAATAATTCTTAAGTTTAGCTGATGAGGTATCATGAAGTATGGTTTTCGAGAAGATTGCTGGATTTGCTTATTATGGTTGCGGTTGAAGCTCTAATTGTAATTCGCTAGCAATTCAAAAAATAGGACACAAATTTCAATATTTTATTACTGTTAACTTTAAGTTGAAATATGAAAATTAAGTTAAGTCCACTTATTACAATTTATCAGCACTAATAGGAAAAAATGGAATGACAAAACTTAAACACTGCCACCTTATTTAGTTTGTTAAAATAAATTTTCACTGAATTATGCATGTTATACTTGTGGAAGAATGTTTTAATACAGTATTCCCTCGATTTACGTCGTCTCGATTTACATTGTTTCGATTAACGTCGTCAAAAATTTTTGGTTTCTTCATCTTCGATTTGCGTTGTCATTCGATTTACATTGCCTCTATTGTTTATAAACAAAATCAGGGGAATTCCCTTTTTTCAAAAAAAATTCAATACAGTAGAACTTCTATTTCGTGAATTTTTTACAACTTGAAGCATAACACCAAAATCTTGGAAAGAAATTCTATCAGGTTTTGCTTTTTTAACTTAAAGTTTCTATAAGTTGAAGTGTTTTTTTTTTCTGGATAATGGTGATTCAATTTATAGAAGTTTGACTGTACATAGAATAAAAATTTAATTATTTTAGATTTTTTTTTTTGTAAAATGTACACAAACAAATGCATCTGATTGTATGAGTTATTTAAAGTTCGATTTAAGTTGTTTTGATTTATGTCGCCTTTTTCCGTAACATTTTACGACTTAAATCGAGGGAATACTGTATTTTCTAGAACATAGCAAAAGTAAGTCACTTTATTATTTTAAATCTTTCACTTCATTTTTCTTTTCTTTTCTTACTTTCTTTCATGCTTTCATTTTGGCCTGGCAGTAAATCATTTAATGGCACCGTATGCAGTGTAATTTTTATTTACATGACATACACCATGTTGCCGTTACGTTTACGAGAATCATTAGTTGGTGGCATTATATTATCTGCCACACAAATCTATACCAGTTTACGTTATGTGGAGAACACCTACCAGTGGCAAGAGGTAAGTTGTATCCAAGTACCAAGTGTCGTTGACGCAGACAGCAGCAAACACTCAGTATCCAGCTGTGAAAATGAAAAATGAAAAGTCCAATGTTGTTGCTGACAAAGGAGAATCATTAACATCCCTCTACCCTGCCTTACCTCGCTTGGCAGTAATATTTTATTTTTTTATTTTTTGTATTACAAGAGAAATTATTTGGAATTTAGTTCACTATTTAATGGACTTTTGTTTACTTATTTGCAAGTAAAAAAAACGAACAGATTTTCCAAACAAATATTTGCTTTCTCTTGTTTTTGTTTTAAAAACATATTTTTCTGTGAATTTATTTAACTGCCAACGTAACGTAAATGCTGTTTGTTTGCAAGGAAAACTTTTACTTTTGCATTCCAAAACTATTGCCGTTTGAATGAAATTGTTTGGAGTATGCCTCAGACGAATACCGCCTCTCCACTAACTTTTGCTGTTTTCTAAGCGATAAAAGTTATGTCCAAAGGGAGGTATTTTCCTTTACTACGAAACTTTTTTATAATTTGTTAGACTGAACGTCTATCTAACTACAGAAAAAAAATTTTCATGGAATTTATTTAATTCTCTCCAAAAAAAGAAAAAGGAAGATAAAATGTTTACCCTCATCAAATGAAAATAAAATTAATTTTTTACATTTAAATTTTCAACGACAAATATGAGTTTAATGAGTTGCCCAGCATTTACTTGAGATAAGAAAATTAAATTCACTTCGGTTAAATAAGCATTTTTTATAGTCAATTGAAGGGCCTTTTCATTATATACAGCGACACAGGCCTGTCGCAAAGCAACTCCCTTATTTTCTTATTAAATTTTGGCTTCCTTTCTGTCTCATTAATTAAGTTTTCTTGATTCTTTCTTGATTTCTTGTCTAGAAATAACGCTCTCTATGGGCATGAATATGATGTACTGGTAGGGAACTCATGATGCATGAGTCTTTTCTTTGTCAAAAGTTAGAAATACAGTAGCGAGCACAAAAAATGCAACGTTGGGTAAAATTATCTTTAAGTGCGATAGTTTTAAAAAAATGGTGACCAGTTCAAAATATTTCTTTGGGTTATTAATCCCTACAGTTATAGATACCTATTATCAATAACATTATGTAAATATTTTTAATTAATGATATATTCTTTTGTCATTTATTAAAAAGAGTGCGAATTTCATGGGAGCAATAAAAATGCAACAGCATTAATTTTAATGTGTTTATTTAAATTAAATAGTAATTCTTACAAAAAAAATCTTAAAATTAATATTTAGTGACGTAGCCCTTATTTTTTATGACTTCTTGCAACCTAGAAGGCATAGAGTCGACTAAAGCTATTAATGTGTTAATGGATATTTTCTCCCATTCACTTTTTAAAATTTCTTCTAATTGCCTCTTATTTGACGGATGTTTCCTCTTAACTTCCCGATCTAATAGCTCCCATAGATTTTCTATGGGGTTTAGATTGGGAGACTGTGATGGCCAATCCAAAACATTGACATCATTGTCGCTTAAAAAGTTTCAAGCTAAGCGACTTGAGTGCTTTGGATCGTTATCCTGTTAGAATATGCTACCAGGAGGCATTTTTTCCCGCAGATGAGGAAGCATGTGTTCTCCAAGGATTTCAAAGTACTTCTTGGCGTCCATTTTTCCTTCGATTTGAGTTAAGGGACCTACCCCATCACGGGAAAACGCACCTGTAAAAACGTGACGTAAAATCAATATTTTTTTTTAAACATATCGTTCCTTACCCCTTACAAAACACATGTTGTATAACTTATTTAAGAAATTTTCAATTATAATTAAATAAATAACTTACTTTAACTATTTTTTTATTATGTTGCATTTTTTTTTGCTCGCTAAAAATTTGCACTTTTTTCACTAATTCAAAAATATTTAACTTTTTAAAGCAGAATTAGGAATAAACTGCGATTATTTTGAAAACTTATAATTGAAAGAATTAACAGCAAAAGAAAATAGATAAATTAGTTACCGTTATTTTGAAACAGATCTTATTAAAGATCATATGGCACAGTGTTGCATTTTTTGTGCTCGCTACTGTACCTATACCATACCATTGATGCTCCTTAAATTTATAAATTCGAAAACGCCGATAAAAATTTTCATGATTTGAATAAGGATTCATCAAGTACTTTGTGTTTCACTTACCTGATCCTTTCTTAATAACGCATTCCGGAAACCTACAGAGCCAACAGGCTCGCTAGAATTGGTGCTCTCCTTCCGGAATCCTCATCAATTGACTTGTGTATGCCATTTATCTCGGTTAAATTGGCCTTTGTACACAAATTCAATGAGGAGTCCTCCTCCAATGCTAGACTCACTTGGCCCTTAACGGATAAAAGGTGTACCAACCAGTTACTAGAACTTGATCGTAGCATAATTGCGTTAATGACCTGTGTTATGGGAAGACAAGCGAAAAGAATGCAGCTCTCTTCTAAAGACTTCTCCCTCCGTGGGTGCTGTTAAGGAAATGGAGATTGTTATCCATTATCTTTGTCAACGCTCATCTCTTGCTAAGTGCAGATGTAGATCACTTAACTCTCCAATTCTTGTCAGCTTGACGGAGCTATTATCCATTGATCCTAAGGATATAGTTTTGTATATCAAACTTTCGGGCTGATTTTCCTGCTTAGGGTAGTCGTAGAGTGTGCAGCCCTTCTTCCCTAGTGGTGGAAGTCGATTAGTACAGGGATAGTGCCAACTCGTGGCCTCCCAACGAGCCGCTATGTATACTCAATTGAGCTTTTAGAATAAAATTCTTGACCTTTCCTATGATGCGAGCCCTGAAATAGAATCCCACTAAAATAAGAAATTAAAATTCTAACTTCTATTCCCTAATATTGTCATTACACTCCTCAAACGAATTTGTTTTTACCATCACTTTACATTCAGTATATTTGAGATTTTGATATTATTACTTACATGATTGTGCTGAGGTCCTATAGCACTGTATTCCACGATCTGTTGCAAGACCTTCAATATCCCTTTTGCTTTAATAAACTTCAAGGAAAACTTTTTGTCCAGATCTTGATCGGAGCACTTTAATGTATTCTTTAATATTACCACTGCATAGGTTGCTAGTACTGGTTCTTCTTATTACAGAATTTATTGAATAGGACTTCAAAGGATCCCTATTCTGGACTGGTGTTCTTTCGGGCTATAATGCATTGTTAGAAATCGGATAACAATACTTAGGTTCATTATCTGTAGTATAATGTATGACTCAAATCCTTATCCATTGTAATTATAGAGCAAACGATTGAATTTTGTAAAACCCTTTTGGCTTGTAAAAAAGTCTCTACTTCTATTTATCTGTGCTTTCCCTGATAATACTCTTCTAAAGTCTTCTCACTGTTTCCCACAAAGTTTTTAGTTCCACTAGCGACATAGTATCTCTCTCGTCGTTATGTAAGCTGTCTGCTGTTCCCACATGACGTGACCTAAGATGCAACAGAGGGTGATTCTATTTTCACTGAACTTATCCAGCCTTTCCCATATTAATCTTGAGCCAATCTTATAGGTGTAAAGTAAAAACATATTTGGCTGCCTATCACTTAGTAAAGCTATGTCCTGTTTTCTGTGCATCTTGTTCAAGTTGAACTCGTTACATCTTCTGTTGCAAAGCTACCTGCAAGTTTTCCAATAATTTTTAAGTATTTCACTCTGGGACTTTTTGTTCAAATTCACTCCTTGTAATCGTTCAAATGTGGTTGCTCAGCAGAGAAACATTGCCATAAAATTTAAAGCATTGCAGAGTCAATTCAGTCTAAAGCTTGCTTTAGTATAATACTACAGCAAATTAATGGCCCTAGCTTATGTATTTATAAATATGATATCCTTAGGCTAGAAGATTATTCCCTTAGAGGTTTGCTATTAAATTAAAATAAAAACCTTTCCGCCTAATAGAAATGTTTTCAAAACCATTTACATTTTGTGACTTACACGCCAATTAAGTCCATTTAACCATTTTTAAACGAAATCTACATAAAAATGCATTTAAATCCCTCGAAAAAAAAACAAAAAATTCTAAAAATTCATACGAGATTCATAAAATTTAAGAGGCCTCCCTTCGCTTATTTACCTAAAATACGCATAAAAACTCATGTTTATTAACAACAAAACAAATACCCACACAAATAAAAAATAAAGAAAAAACAATAACAATAATAAAAATAAACATTTAACGAAGAAACAAAAACAACAACAACGGCAAACAATTCAATTTATTATGAAAAATAAAATTTTATTTCCACAAAATAATTCTCATAAAAATGTCTTTCCTCACCCCTCTGTTTGTTTGTTTTTTTGCTGCATATTTTTATTTCATTTTATATATTTTTTCTGTCTCTCTCTCTCCATCTCTTTCTTTGTTATTGTAGCTGTTTAGCTCTTTAATGGCTTTATTTTTATCCAATCTGACCGGCATTTATACGCATTGGCCAAAGGAGAAGGCACAACGTAAGGCATTCATTGAAACACGTCAATGTATTGAGGCTCGTTTGCGTACACAAAGAGAAAATCAACAACAGGTAAGAACAATTGATTAATAAAATACCGACCGAGTAGCAGAGACCTGCGCCGATCGGCTGACAGCCGGCTAAGCCGAGCCGCCGACAAAATTTAATAGCCGCCGCCGCCGAAAATTTATTCGGCTTAAGTCGGCTTAAATTCAGCCGCCGTTTTACGTATGTAATAAAATTAAAATATATGAAAATATGTTTTTAATACAATAAATTTTAATTATATATAAAATATGATATTTATATATTATTATTTTACTTGACTTAGAAGTTTTTTTGTTCATTTTGTGATATGGTAATAGAAAAATTCAATTCGATTCAATTTTTTGATATGGTGATTTTGAACACCCTTTCTTGTTTTTGGTGAATGTGGTAACAGTTTTAACTTTACGTTAAACTTTTTAAAAGACAAAAAATTATAATGGAGAACCAAAAAATTACAAATTTCTTTCAAAATTAAAATGATTTAAATTCATCTGATTCCGATGACGACTTGCTGTTTTTAATGGTATTGATAATGACATAAACGAATACGAAAAAATACTAAAAGAAAAATTAAAGAAACATCCCAAATCCTTTTAAACAAAAAAATCTTCAGCAGGGTCCATAGTTTGGCACCATTTTGGTTAAATGGTTATTGGAAATAAACCTGTGTTAAAAAAGTATCATATGTGTAAAGTTTGCTTTGATGAGTCTCCAATGGATTTGAAGGGGTAGGTATGTACATACATATATTATGTCTATCCAGGAATTAAATTTAAATATAATTCAAAGGATAATTTCCCAAAACAATAACTGAAACTCCAATTTCAATTAGCTTTTAGCCAAATTTTTCGGGAAATTTTATTTTGAATATTTATTTCTGATAATTGTTTTGTTAGTGTTATAAAATGCGAAATAATTTCAAGTTAAGAGTTTCTACGTCGACATCAAACCTCTGTAACCATTTACGTGCTCATGGTATTAATGTAAAATCAAAAAATTTGTATAATTCGAATGCCAAAACAAAATCCATATTGCCAGGAAGTTCAAGAAATGCAGATTCCGAAAAATTTACTAACGCACGTCTGCTTGTGCAAATGTGCTGCAGAGATCTAAGGCCCTTTGTTAAAGGGCAAGCAGGGCCATTTTATTTATGTCATTTCGGATCATAGCAGACATAAAGGCGCCGCCGAAACTTTACCATATTTCGGCTGACAGCCGACTTAAAGCCGCCGCCGAAACTTTTCAATTTTAGCCGCCGCCGCCGACAAATTTGCTCGGCGCAGGTCTCTGCCGAGTAGACGAAGAGCAGAACGAAGAGAATAATAAAACGTAAAATGTCATAAAGACATGCAAACTCTCACACACAAACGCACACACATACTATATAGTAACAGAGAATAAAAAAGGACAGCAGAGTTATAATAATAATTACAACACAATAAAAATACTCATTCACACATACACACAGACATGTATTTGGGAAATACACCACTGCCCACACACAGTTATTGTTATACTCTCCTAAGTATGAAGCTCTCTTGTTTTTAGTCTCTGTAAAGAAGGAGTTCATTTCATTAAGCAAACGAAATATTTTTTAAATGCCTTGGAAAATATTTTAATTGAAGACAAAAAAAAATCATTTCTTCGTTAAATTCTTGAAAAACTGGTTAATTTAAATACATTGCATGTGTGTTGTATTGGAATTTAGAAAATCACTGATCAGAAACACAATGATTTGTATTCTAATATCGTCGAAACTTCATGGAAAGATCATCTTCGCCTTTTTACACACATAGGGCACGAACATGTTCGTTAAAAGAGCGTAAAACTGCATTCAGTTGCTTGTTAGCTTTCAATGAAGCAGGTTCTCGTCGCTTCTTTTTGAAATTTTTTTTTTTGTATTATCAATTATACACCCAAAGAAAAATTACAGTAGGATTCACTATTTTCAAATGCGAAATCACTAATGAGAAATGATCTCTATTTTTGATAGAATATTTGTCAAGATAAATACGTAGTCTTTTCATTTTCCACTACATAAACATATTATTAGGTCACACTTGAAAATATTACTAACAATTTTCCTCTGGGTTACACACATGCCTCTTACAAATGCACTCACGTTTTTATCATGTTAGTTTTGTGATAACTCGACTGTTGTTATTACATACATACATAGATAATTGGTCATTGCAATCCTTCAGTCAGGATTATTAACCTAGTTTTTCACACCACTTATGTTGTGTGCATTAATTTTATTCATAAGTGGCGGGATCTATAGTTTAAAATCGACTCCGAATGACAGATTCTTTTGAGAATCTTTCCATGGCAATTTTTATTTACCCTCAGAGTTTTTGCCAGAAATCTGCTGATTGCCAGGGGCTTCTGAATAATACAAGATTTGCATCCGTGACTGATTATATAAGCTAGGGCATCAAATAAACTTAAAACGTTTTTCCAGTCGGGATGCAATACAAAAGCATATTTAGCGAGTTGTTTCTATATATTCTTCTAATTTATATGAAATAATATCGCCGTAGTCTAGTAAGTAGTATGTTGGCATATTAGACATGAGGGCACGGTTCAGTTCCTAGGTCAG
Source organism: Sarcophaga peregrina (assembly GCA_014635995.1). Lineage (NCBI taxonomy): Eukaryota > Metazoa > Arthropoda > Insecta > Diptera > Sarcophagidae > Sarcophaga > Sarcophaga peregrina. The sequence continues at coordinate 77,724,282 of CM025792.1, read as the reverse complement.
ATATCTCCAATTCTCTGAGAGTAAATAAAATTTCCATGGATTTTACTGCTGGATTGTAATAACGAATTGTGTATGTAGATATCAGAGATCAGCAATGAATCGTTTTTCCGCTACTCATAAGCACTCATGCAATTTCGAGTATGAGTGAATCAACAGAATTGAAATTGAACTACTCTGATTCATTCGTACTCGCTACAACATCAATTTATGAGTATAAATAGCAATGAGTATGAGTACACCGTTTACATTAAACTCACAATTGTGTATGTAGATATCAGAGATCAGCAATGAATCGTTTTTCCGCTACTCATAAGCACTCATGCAATTTCGAGTATGAGTGAATCAACAGAATTGAAATTGAACTACTCTGATTCATTCGTACTCGCTACAACATCAATTTATGAGTATAAATAGCAATGAGTATGAGTACACCGTTTACATTAAACTCACAACATTCGAAATATGTTTGATTCATACGCCTACTCATTCTGTTTCATAAATTTAGAAATTCATAATTCAAGTGAATCGAATCATTCATCGAAATTTATAGCCTGTTGAGAGGAAATCGCCGATGAAATACTTTTTGTATTTTGTTTTGATGTCTAGGCTGGGACTCGAATCATGGCTTTACGTCTAATAAGCCAACACACTATCATGAATCAATACTTCCTCAATTTATTTCATCGATTCCAAAAGAAATGATTTGTTAAAGTTTACAAATGTGGGTTTTCTTGTGCTTTGAATTGGGGGCAAATCTCTTTTTAACAAGTCCGAAGTTTAGATAGGAGTATAATCTCTGTAGGCTAGTACGTAGTGTATTGGCTTATTGGACGTACAGCCACGGTTCAGATCTCAGGTCAGATAACTGCAACAAAACGAGAAATGAAAAAATATTTCTTTGGCAGGTTTCTGGCAAAAATCTCAGAGTGAATAAAAATTGCCTTGAAAGGTTTCTCGAAAATCTGTTGTTTGGAGTCGACTTTAAACTGTAAGTTCCGTCATTCATATAA
>CM025792.1:77705700-77722772 GCA_014635995.1 Sarcophaga peregrina | reverse complement strand
ACAAAGAAAATAAATAAGATTGTTATATTAAGTCTTAAATTTGTTAAAAAACAAATACATTTATATAAAAAAATGTTGGTTATTTTTTTTTCACTTTGTTATTTTTATTTTAATTTTGGTTATAAAATTTTTTTGGTCGTGGCAACGCTGGTCCGAGCACCGACAAGAAAACCCCTGAAAGCATGTGTAGTAAATTCAAGAAGATTAGTGACAGTCGACCTGCTTTTCAAAAAACCATGCTGAAAAGGAGATATTAAAGATCTCGTATTAAAAAAGAGATAATCCGTCACTAGTTTCTCCATCAACTTGGGAATAGCACTAAGCTTGGCAATACCCCTGTAATTGGAAATGTTAGATGTATTACCCGACTTGCGCAAAGGAATTATAAACGAACTCTTTCAAATAGATGGAAAATGATCAACCCTCAGAAACCTATTGAAAATAAAGGTCAAATGACCACTCAAGACAACAGCACACTTTCTTAAAATACAGGCCGGGACTCCGTCAGGGCCCGGAAAGTATGTAAGTTTCAGTCCAGACAAAGACTCAAGAACAGACTACTCATCAAATGAATATATGTTAGGAATAGAGACACTTCCCACTGAATAAGGATACCCGCTACTCAGATCAGTGCCCGGGTCCAACTGCCTATAAGTAGACTGAAAGAAGTCAGCAAACATATTCGAAATATCAAGGTAACTAGAGGATGATACACCTCCGTAAAACATCTCAGTGGGAAACAATGATGATTTACGTTTAGCTCGAAAGAGTCGTAAAGCGACTTATGATCATTAGCGAAATTCGACCTGACTCTAATCATATATTCCTCATAACAGTAATGATTCATTCTACAATAATCGGCACGCGCCCTAGAGTAAAGAGCATAATCAATATCAGAACCTGATCTAACAAACTTTTTAAATAACTTCGATTTCCTATTCCTCAACCTTGACAGTCTAGCCGAAGTCCACGGAGGACCAGAACGCTCCAAACGACTTTTTACCAATGGAACACACTTCCTAAAACATTTAAATAATACAACATAAAAGCCAGTCAAGATCCTGTCAAGTGAAAGAGAGTCATACGGTGGCGAAATAAGTACAGACGACAAATCAACAGAGGACAGTAGTGTATTCAGAAATTTCTCCGATTCGAGCAGCTCGTTCAAAAGGCCATACTTTGAAAATAATCCCTCAAACCGACGAAATCTATCAGAAAGAGATGCAAATTCAGTGTGCATCTCAGTAAACTCACGACGAGCCCCAATATAAAATTTATAAAATGGATATCCACCACCTTACATTTATCACAACACCAGCGAAGACTCAGGGAACTATCCACTAATTGGTCCGTGGTGCGAGGAAGCAAGCCAACACACTTAATATGAAACCAAATCATCACATAGCCATCAAGAAATATGGCGTTCACCCTCTTTCTTTACAATGCATTTTGATGCCTTACAAGTATTTATTTAGTAATAATTAAATTAATAAATAAAAAAAACAATATAAATTGATTATAAAAAAGAATAAAGGATAAAATGTAAAACAAAAAATAATAATAAAATAAGTAAGTAAAAAAGTAAACAAAAAAAAAAAAAAAACGCAAAAACAAAGCAAAAAGGAATAACGATGGGAAGAGAATATAAAAAGAAACAGCAACAAGATTACAAAAACAAAAAATTATTAAAAACAATAAACAATTTTTGTTTTGTTAAAATGAAACAATATCAACATTTAACAAATAAAACTTACATTTTAAAATATAATTTCAATAAGAAATAAAACGAAATAATTAAAACCACTTTTAAAACACTAAAAAAAATTTCTAAACAATACATAACTTTAAAACAATGATGCACATTTCATACTGCTTTCGCGCAAACCAAAAACACACATATTCTTATTCTCTTTGTTTAGTCGTCACTCAGCTAGCGACGAATGCACATGCGTAGCGGGTGTACGATTTTTTGTAATATTTTTTGATTAAAGCACTGAAAAAAATTTACTATGACTTTTGAATTTTGTTTTTAGAAAAAAATATGTAAAAAAAAAATAAATAAATTTTGTATAATTTAACAAAATTTTCGTTTTGAAGAATTTTATGCAAAAATAAAATTTTAATCATTTTTAACACGTAAAAAGTTATTGCACCTTTCACGAAATTTTTGAGCGCTTTTAAAGCCGTAGGGCTGTCGCATTTTTCAAAATTTAAAAGGAAAAAAGTAAGGTCTAACACTCGTGGACCTTCCTTTACGTGTTTACAAAATTTTGTCCAAAACAGTGACTATGGGAAAAATATTTTATATTTAAAATGGAATTCCTCAAAGTTATTTCTTACACCAAAAAAACTGTCTTTACGTATTAAAAAAATTTTGCCCAAACATATTTTACATTTAAAATTGAATTTCTTTATTTTTATTTAATTAATTTATTTTCATAATCGGTTTTTTTTAAATTTGAATAATAATGAAACTATTATCATAAATCTTTTATGGGAAATATTACAGATGAAAGATAAAAAATTAGCATATAATTAATTTAAGATTGTAACTTTTCTTAAGAAACTACCTATATTTCAGTTAAATAATATGGAAGAAAATCTATTCTAAATTTGATTGTAAATTCCGCTTTTCGGATTTTTTTTTTCGTACATTTTATTTCAGTTTACACAACTTTTCTTTCAGTGCATTTCTCTCTCGCTCACCAATACTACTACAGTTTTAGCTTTGTGCATCCCTGCTTTAAAATCAAAATAATAAAATTATAAAAACAGCACTTCCAAAAATATAAACACTTTCAAACAGAGTTGCCCAACTTTTCTTTTGCTAATGTTTGATTTCAAACACAAAATAAACAAAGACTAATGATATTTTAAATAAGGGAGCTTTATATTAACACCGTTGACTAACTACGAGTCATCTTATAAACTAGTCACAAATTCCCATCAAGTTATTAAGGGCAATGTGAAAAACTTGACGTAAACATTCGTGTACATGTGATTTTGTATCTCTTTCTAATATATGAATTCTTTCGACTGTAAAACATATATCTAACTTGCTCACTCCTTCGATGTTTTTAAGTAACAAATTACTAGTCAAATGCTGAGTAAATTGCGAAAGAAAAATGTTTTTTTGTTTTGAAATTTTATTATTAAAAAAAATATAATTTATTTTATAAAGAATTATATTAAGTCTAAATTAATTAACTTCTTGGCAGCTGGTTTCTTGGCTGGAGCGGCTGCACTCTTGGCCTTAGGAGCTTTAGATTTAGTTTTTACCTTAGCCTTTTCCGTCTTCTTCTTCTTAGCAGTCTTTTTGGCGGCAGATGGATTTTGACCAGGAGCTGCATTTTAGCGGCACTAACAACCTTCTTCTTTTTGTCAGGAGGAGCCTTTTCGTTTCTTTGCTTTGGGTTGCTGACAATTGAATGAACCGAAGCACTCTTACCTTTGGTTTGGATTAATTTTCAACCGAAAACTGCACTCTTCAAATATTTCTTAATGAATGGAGCCAATTTTTGGGCATCTACCTTATATGTGCTGGTGAGGTATTTCCTTGATAGGTGGCAAAGATGAGTGGATAAAAAAAAATAATTTTAGGCATATTAAAGTTTATGCAGTAAAATAATAACAATACTTAACTTTTTGGTTTCACGTCTTATTTTTTCACAGTATAATATTTTTTTTAACATAAAGAACACAATTAAAAATTTCGTCATAAGACGCTATAAATTTTTTTTTTCAAAGCCTACTACGACTGAAATTTTAAAATTAATAACTTACAGGGCATTTGACAGTCAATATTGATGTGCTTTGATATAATGAAGAAATACAACTCTAAAACATAAAAAGTCAAATAAAAATTACATGTGTAGTAGTAAGTATGTATTAGTTCGGTTATTTATTTCTTGTAGGGCTTCTTACCCACTTTTTCTCCTAAAAAACAATATTTTTGGCTTTGATGATATCTACGAAAAAATCAAATTAACGTTTTTGGCCAGTTTCAGAAAGTTGCCGCGGCAGGTATTAACTTCTCTATGCGAAACATAAAATAAAAGCAAATGTGAAATCAAACACAACTCTGTATATATACGAATAAAAAACAAAGCAAGTTTCCGAGTACATGAAATTCTGCAATCACCCTCGCTCGTTTTTCCCCTCTCTTCTACAAACTCAAGAGTGTTGAAATTTGTTTCGAATCTAGAGCTGCGGAGATACCAGATCGAAGTGATGCACATATAGAAGAAGACAGGATACGAGTATCAATATCTAGAGCTGCTAAGGCACCTGGTCAACGTGATGCACGACTTAGAAGAAAACGATTCCAATCATAAAGATCAAGAACTAATGAGACGCCGAATCAAGGCGATGTACGCCTAGAAGGAGGGACAGTACGAGCATCAACGTCTGCAGCTGCCGAGTCGCCGAATCAACGTATTACTATTTAGAGTCAGCGACGTAGAGCCGAACCGAAACTTTGAATGAACGAAACGAACGTCTTGATAATCAAGGAATACGACATGAAATATTGTAAATATCGGTAACAAAATTTATATTTTTAAATATAGACTTCATATTTTATGACGTTGACTATATGACTATAAATATAATATTGTTACGTTTTTACATTTTCAAAAAAACGTTTATATATGAGTTCGTTGATTGCAAACCAAGTAAAAACAAATATCTGTTTATTTTAATGAAACTCTTTATTAATCACACTACTTTTATGTACCACTGTCCAAACTTATACAAAGTGCACAACAATAACTATAACAATATGTGCACGTTAGATACTCTTCTCTGCTTATAACCTTTTTATAAGCAATAGCACTTGTTCGTTATTCTCTGCTTACAACCTTTATGGCGGCAGATGGATTTTGACCAGGAGCTGCATTTTAGCGGCACTAACAACCTTCTTCTTTTTGTCAGGAGGAGCCTTTTTCGTTTTTCTTTGCTTTGGGTTGCTGACAATTGAATGAACCGAAGCACTCTTACCTTTGGTTTGGATTAATTTTCCACCGAAAACTGCACTCTTCAAATATTTCTTAATGAATGGAGCCAATTTTTGGGCATCTACCTTATATGTGCTGGTGAGGTATTTCTTGATAGGTGGCAAAGATGAGTGGATAAAAAAAAATAATTTTAGGCATATTAAAGTTTATGCAGTAAAATAATAACAATACTTAACTTTTTGGTTTCACGTCTTATTTTTTTCACAGTATAATATTTTTTTAACATAAAGAACACAATTAAAAATTTCGTCATAAGACGCTATAAATTTTTTTTTTCAAAGCCTACTACGACTGAAATTTTAAAATAATAAACTTACAGGGCATTTGACAGTCAATATTGATGTGCTTTTGATATATTAAGAAATACAACTCTAAAACATAAAAAGTCAAATAAAAATTACATGTGTAGTAGTAAGTATGTATTAGTTTCGGTTATTTATTTCTTGTAGGGCTCTTACCCACTTTTTCTCCTAAAAAACAATATTTTGGCTTTTTGATGATATCTACGAAAAAATCAAATTAACGTTTTTGGCCAGTTTTCAGAAAGTTTGCCCGCGGCAGGTATAACTTCTCTAGGCGAAACATAAAATAAAAGCAAATGTGAAATCAAACACAACTCTGTATATATACGAATAAAAACAAAGCAAGTTTCCGAGTACATGAAATTCTGCAATCACCCTCGCTCGTTTTCCCCTCTCTTCTACAAACTCAAGAGGTGTTGAAAATTTGTTTCGAATCTAGAGCTGCGGAGATACCAGATCGAAGTGATGCACATATAGAAGAAGACAGGATACGAGTATCAATATCTAGAGCTGCTAAGGCACCTGGTCAACGTGATGCACGACTTAGAAGAAAACGATTCCAATCATAAAGATCAAGAACTTAATGAGACCGCCGAATCAGGCGATGTTACGCCTAGAAGGAGGGACAGTACGAGCATCAACGTCTGCAGCTGCCGAGTCGCCGAATCACGTATTACTATTTAGAGTCAGCGACGTAGAGCCGAACCGAAAACTTTGAATGAACGAAACGAACGTCTTGATAATCAAGGAATACGACATGAAATATTGTAAATATCGGTAACAAAATTTATATTTTTAAATATAGACTTCATATTTTATGACGTTGACTATATGACTATAAATATAATATTGTTACGTTTTTACATTTTCAAAAAAACGTTTATATATGAGTTCGTTGATTGCAAACCAAGTAAAAACAAATATCTGTTTATTTTAATGAAACTCTTTATTAATCACACTACTTTTATGTACCACTGTCCAAACTTATACAAAGTGCACAACAATAAACTATAACAATATGTGCACGTTAGATACTCTTCTCTGCTTATAACCTTTTATAAGCAATAGCACTTGTTCGTTATTCTCTGCTTACAACCTTTATGTAAGCACAACACTTCTGCTCGCATTAACACTAACAACTCTTCAATAAACTTTACTACCACACCGCGGATGCATCTTGCAACTTCACACCGCAACTGCATCCAAGGCTGACTGAATTCACTCTGACTGGTTGTCTGCTTTCTCTTGCCCTTTTTATATGCGAACGCCTTCAGTCTGATGATGGTTCTCGAAGTAGAAGGTTCGCGTTCGCGCCTTCTAGAGAATTCTATAGCTACTGCATTATGTTTATGTACTATGTTCTCTTAGGTTCTTGTTGCGTGCGCTTACATGTCTGTCTCTTTTACTCTCATGCTTGTTGTTGCTAGTTTACTTATACTAAGCCCGATGGATGTGTTAGTGTGTATTTGCACTGCAGGAGATTGAACTAGTACCTAACTAGTACAAAAACCACCAGTACTAGTACTCAACTGGTAACTTTCCTATAGCATCGTAATGCTCAAATTAGCATTGAGTGTGTTTGAAAAATTACTAGTACCATTGGTACTAGTTTCGTACTGGTATATTTCGAACTGGTATTATTACTAGTATCATTGGTTCTAGTTTCGTACTGGTATATTTGGATATAATTGGGAGATTTCGAAGCACTTTATTACTAGTTCTTTTATATGGAAAAAAATTAGCAAAATTTGGTAGATTCCTTGCTGGTTAAGTGAAAATAATGGATAAAAAATTAGTTTTTGTATAATTATTTATTAAAATATTTAAAAAAAACTTAAAATAACCATATTTATTTACATCACAGTTCAATACGTATAATTTAATATAATAAAAAACAGGCCTATTTTTTCAAGGCTGGCTAGACCTTATCACATCGTGAAATTTTAAATATTAAAATATTTTAAAGCACTAAAAAAGACTACGGTTTGCACAAAATTAATTCATTTAAATAATGTTTTAAAACAAAAATAAAAACAGGCGCATTTTCTTCAAGGCTTTAAATACTATATACAATTGTGAAAAATTAATAAATAAATAATAATAAATATAAATAAATAAATAATAAAACTAAATAAAATTAATTTAATTCTAAAACAGTAAGTGAATTTTTGTTGTGTTACACAAAAAATTCTATCAGTCTGGTATATTTAAACTAGTTCTACTACTAGTACTTTCTTATAAAAACTTAAACCCTATGTAAACTAGTGCCAGCTGTACCAGTACTAGTAGCTTTTAGACAATTGACGCTTAATCTCCTGCAGGGTGTGTACGCATTGTCTTTGTATTTAAAGCTTTTGTTTATCTTTATTCTTGTGAACGATATTAGGTCGTTTCAACTATTTTTGCGTAACAATATTAATAATCAATTTTACAATAATCCATGAAATTCCACAAACCGCTTTTCGCGGAATATTAACTGTAAAGTCTTTAAACTCAGCTCACAAATATTTTCTCAACCGATATTTTTAAAAAACAGTGTGTTCAAAAATCTGTTCACATTTTAAATTGAAATTATGGTGATTTCATTAAATTAAACTGTAGATACAATTCAATTAACTACTTTTCTTGTAGATACTCAGGCAGACATCTCATTAATAAAAATTTCAAGTTTACATCCTAACTTTAATTTAAATCAGAATGAAATAAGTACTACCGGAATTACACTCGATGGAAAATCAACATTGGGAACTATTTGTACAAATTTGATCATTTCAAATAATAATTATAATACAACAGGTTTTCCATGTTGTTAATGATGATTTCAATATCCTAGCCGATGGTATTTTAGGTAAAGATTTTCTTAAGGACAATAAGTGCCACATTGATAATGAAAATATGATTTTATCAGTCAATCGATTAATAGACTCTTTAAATAATAACTGCCGTAATTTTTGTTTGATTTGATCAAACGAAGTGTTAATCTCTTTACAAGATAATGCACTTTCAGAAAGTCAGCACTAATTTAACATTTTTTAATTAAATTTTGCAACTAAGTATAGCTAAACTTGCAAAAATAAGAACAAATAATATTTTAAAAGTTTACACCAGGGGCAGAGACCTGCGCCGATCGGCTGACAGCCGGCTAAGCCGAGCCGCCGATAAAATTTAAAAGCCGCCGCCGCCGAAGATTTATTCGGCTTAAATTCAGCCGCCGTTTTTTGTATTTAAGAATATATGAAAATATGTTTTTAATATTGTTTTCAATAAATTTTTAATATATATAAAATATGATATTTATATATTTTGTTTTACTTGACTTAAATACATTATTGAATTTTTTTCTTCCTTTTTTTGATATGTTAATAGTAAAAATATTTAATTTCTTGCTATGGTAGTTTTGAACACCTTTTCTTGTTTTTTGGTGAATGTGGTAACACTTTTAACTTAACGTTAAATTTTTTTAAAAGACATAAAAAATTAAAATGGGGAACCAAAAAATTACAAATTTCTTTCAAAATTTAAATAATAATTTAAATGAGTTAAATTCATCTGATTCCGATGACGACCTTGCCGTTTTTAATGGTATTTACAATGATATAAACGAATACGAAAAATTACTAGCCACCAAAACAAAAATTAAAAAGCCCAAATCCTTTTAAACAAAAAATCTTCAGCAGGGTCAATAGCTTGGCACCATTTTTGTCAAATGGTTATTGGAAATAATTCTGTGTTAAAAGGTATCACATGTGTAAAGTTTGCTTTGATGACCCCCCATGCTTTTGCTATTTCTATCCAGGAATTAAATTTAAAGAAAATTGAGAGGAGATTTTCCCAAAACTATAATGAAACTCCTATTTCAATTAGCTTTTTGCCAAATTTTTTGTGTAGTTTTATTTGGAATATTCATTTCTGAAAGTTGTGTTTTGTAAGTGTTATAAAATGCGAAATAATTTCAGATTTGGAGTTTCTACATCGACATCAAACCTCTGTAACCATTTACGTGCTCATGGTATTGATGTAAAATTGAAAAAATTTGAAAATTCGAATGCCAAATCAAAATTCATATTGGCAAGTAATTCTAAAAATGCAGATTCCGAAAAATTTGCTAACGCGCGTCTGCTTGTGCAAATGTGCTGCAGAGATCTAAGGCCCTTTAATATAGTGGAGCAACCAAGATTTATTGGATATATGAAAGCCATTTTTCAGATCACAGCCGAAATAAACGCGCCGCCGAAACTTTACCATATTTCGGCTTACAGCCGACTTAAAGCCGCCGCCGAAGCTTTTCAATTATAGCCGCCGCCGCCGACAAATTTGCTCGGCGCAGGTCTCTGACCAGGGGTTCACAAAAGATCCTTATGGAAGTGCAAACTCCAATACATTTAAAGAAAACAAATTTTTGTTGTGAAAACTAATACATACAAAGAAAAAAAAAGTACATTGCAAAAAAAAATTGGTTTTCATTTTGTGTTATTTTGAATTATTTGGAAGCATACTACATGTAAAGGCAGTAAAATGAGAGTGATCACTCAATAATTTTTCTGTGAATAATATACGTTTATAACTTAAAACTAGAGGTGTGCACAAGACATTCGACTTGGTTACCCTTCACCGAATGCAATACTGTAGTGCACTCTTTTCTGTTGATCTTGATTGTACGAGTGCACTGAAATGTGTATTTCTCATTTTTGCAATGTTTACAACAGAACTCGTTTGTCTGTGAAGTAACGGAACTATGCTTTGTGTTGTAAGAGCATATTTTATTATTGAAGCTACATTTTCAGTATTGCCATACGAATATCAGTAGTGAAAAAAAGTAGTAGTTAAAAAAAAGTTTTTCCCAAGAAATAAAAAGTTTAAATGGCAATGCTGGCGAGCAAACAAAGAAGAAAGCTTCGCTCTTGTTTCTTTCTTTCTTATTCAGTGTTGTGAGCGCGGGTGATTTAAACAGAATTATTTATAAACAAAATAAAAATTATGGAGACAGAGGTAAGGAATTTTATTATAAATTATTTATTTTGATTTTATATTTCTTTCTTTAACTCTGCTGATAGGAATCAGTAAGTGCGAACATTACTAGAGAGTTATATAATAAAACTCTAAGTAATGACGCCATTAAAGAAAAAATTAACATTGGAGAGCTCAAATTAGTTGAATTTAATAGCCCATTTACACTACAGCGAAATCTAGTAGATTAGATTTCAAATCTTGCTCAAAATCTAGATCGTTTACACTGGATTTATTTGACAGTAGCAAGATTTCATTTTAATAACAAAAACAGCTGACTGAAATTTAAAAAAAAAAACAATAATATTTCCAAATTTAGTTTAATACAAAAAAAAATTAAAAATATAGGACAAAAAATTTTTACTACACATAATTGTTAAATAGGAGAATGTAATGGGTAGCATATGCAATATAGGTAATAATAAAAATATTAATCCGCAGGTTCGTCACAAATCATTCCGGGAAGATGTTCCTTATTTTGTTTATTTTTAACCCTTATCCTGTACTTTAAAAATATAACACATTTTATTTTTTTACATTCATTGCATACAATATTGGTCTGAGAATGCATTCTGCAAATACATTTTGACATTCGGTACATTTATTTACATATTTGGTGCTTTTAGAACGATTTGGACAAAAGTAACAACTTCAAAAACACATCAACGAATAATATATTTACGCTACTTATTTTCTTTTTTGGGTTTGTTGCTAGTTATGAAGTTGTCAAGACACACAAAATTGTTACTAAGCTCGTAACACATGCGGAAATGGATTATGTTGCATTGAGCAATTTTGATCCAAAAGTACCATTTGCGTAAGTTTTTTTTACATACCGCTTTGTGAAAAGCCCTACAAAGATTATGTTTTAAATTGTAATAGCACTCACTAAAATTATAATTGTACAAAAGTTGAGTATTTATAGAAGAAATGAGGAATAGAAACTGTTCGGGCAATTTTGACCCATTATACAGGATAAGGGTTAATTTGTTTTTATTTTGAATTGAAATGTCATTTTTTTCCTGCGCAGCGTTGTATTTTTAAGTACTATTTTTGGCCAAACACACAGTTGCATTCCAATTTTTACTAGATTTTGAGTAGATTTTGCCGAAATCTACTAAATAAGTAGATTTTGTTTTGTATGGGAATCTAGTAAAATCAACTAGATTTGGCTCGAAATCTCAAAAGTACTAGATTTCGCTGTAGTGTAAATTGGCTATAAGGGGAAAAGCAAGATTTGGGATATATTTCATAAGATACAAGATGAACACTCAAAAATTGTTCCTCATCTTGTATCGTGCAAAATATGCAAAAATATTTATAAATATAAAAAAGCAGAGTACCTCTAATTTGGTGAAACACAAGTGCTATTCTATAAAAAAAATACAAACCAATTTTATGAATGTACAAGTAGAAGCATCCGGAGACGATAAAACAGAGAGTGCTCGATTATTTACAAAATGGACCTTGCAAAATTGTCGCCCATTTAAAATAGTCGAAGACAGTGGAATTCAAGAAGTCCTGAAATTTTTTGTATTTGTTGGCGCAAAATACGGTCAGGCAGTAAATTTAAATGGCTTGCTTCCCCATCGTACAACTTTGTCGCGAAACATTAGTGAAATATACGATGTCTACTTTAATAAACTAAAGACTGACCTGAATTTAATTAAAGACAATGGATTTGCTTTAACATCAGATTTGTGGACCGATAATTATATACGCAAAACGTATATTGCTGTTACAATACATTATATATTAAATGGCTGCATGGTTTGCCGTCTTTTAGCATTCAAATGTATGGAAAATGAGAGGAGCACAGGTAATACCATATAAAACCAGTTAGTCATAACATAGAATTACTTTATTTTATAAACTATTTTTAGGTCCAAACATTGAATTGAAGGTGTTTCAGATTTTAGAAGAATTTGGTTGCCGTCCTAGTAGTGAACTGAATATAGTTACAGATAGGGGTACAAATATGATTTCTGCCTTCAAAAAGCAAAATCGCATTAATTGCGTTGCACATTTATTGCACAATTCTGAAAAAAGGCAATGAAAAGTGTGGATGAAATTGAGGACTTGTGTAATGCGAATGGAATTAATTCTTCGTTAAAAACTACGTTGAAAAGTTTCTCACCAACTCGATGGAACTCAATGTATTATTATCCGTGGAAAAAAATTGGCCAGAAATAATTAAAATTTTGCAAGCAAAACAAGAGTTTAGTCGAATTAGCAACATTAAAGTTGGTCACATAAGTGCCGTTGTCAAAATTCTTGAACCTTTTGAAGAAACTTCTAAAAATCTTGAGGGGGAAAAATACCCCACTATTCATCTTGTCCATCTATACATAGTCATCTAAAAAAAACTTAACGCTGGCGTGAACGATTCAAACATTATCACAAAATTTAAAAGATGTCTGTACATACAGCTTGAAATAACGGTTTTAAATAACTTAAGCGTATTTCATCGAATTGCACTTTTCTTTTTCCACCTTCAAGCAAATTAGTTCAGTTTACGGAAGACGAAAAGCTTGAAACTAAAGAAAAATGTAAAGATCTAATGAGTAGTTTTCGTGAAGATGTTTTATCAGATGTCCATGCAGAAACTAATTCGTTTGCTGTCACCTATTAATTCAGAGTTACTGTGTGATTACTTAATACCAGCTGAAAGAAGTCCTCAGGATATTATTACAAAAGAACTATGTGAATACGAAAACGAAAATGTGACATTTTATGATGACTTTGACGTGTTACAGTGGTGGAATAATAATAGGAAAAGATTTCCGTTATTGTATAGGGTAAGCTGCAGAATATTAGCTATTCCCTCTAGTAGTGCAGCTTCAGAGAGAGCTTTTTCAGCAGGACGTCAATTAATATCTGAAAAGAGATCGACTTTAAGTGGTAACGAAATTTTAGTGTGAAAAATAATGTTTCTTCATTCAAATATTGATGGACAATTTCTTAATTGAATACCTATAAGGATAAATTAATAATAATTGTTTTTAGTTTTATTACTTTTTAATAATTGCTGTGTTATATGAATGTTTTTGGTTTTAATATTTTTATTACTTTTTATAATATGTTTATTTTTGGAAAATGAAAATAAAATTGCGTTGAAAAACAAAAACATTATAGTATACATCCTTGTTTCCGCCATAAACTCAAAAAAAAAAATTTCTCCAGAGATAATAAGTTTAAAAAAGTTCTGGCAATGCTGGCGTCTTTTAGATATTGATGAACAATTTCTTAATCAAATATAAGAAAAGATTAATAATTACAAAAATAGTCTGTTTTGTATGAATTGGTTTTGGTTTTATTATTTTTATTACTTTTTTATAATTACACTACTATATTTTTGGAAAATTAAAATAAAATTCCGTTAAAAAACAAAAACATTGCCATAAACTCAAAAAAAAAAATTTCTCCAGAAATAATAAGTTTGAAAAAGTTACTGGCAATGCTGGCGTCGACGAAGATTTTCGGTTGCTGAGAGCAAACAAAGAAATGCACGTTGTGACTCTATGAAGAGTACAAAATTTTTGTTGCACGCTTTACTCAACTGTCGTTTATATTGTTGTACAATGGTATACAAGCGCAGTTGTTTTTTTTTACACTATCTTTGCCTGACACTTATTTATATATGCAGCTACAATCACTATTCGGTCTTGAGAAAAATGCAATAGTGTGCAATTTTATATATCTTGCGCACACCTCTAGTAAAGATCAATAACTTTTATAGTATTGGTTTAAATAGTGTATCTTTCAAGATCAAAAACGGTTATGGATACGCAGACCGTCTTAAGTAATAACCAGGCTGCTATCGTCAGAAACCAAACAGGCGATAGCAACTAAGCTTGAGGCCCGAAATGATGGCGCAAACTAAATCGTTATTTGAAGCTATAATAGCAATAAAAAAAATTGGGGGGATCCGTAAGTCGCATCACAGGGGAAAGACCAAACAAAGTTATGGACGCAGTAGCCGCTTCCTTTCCCCTGAAGTCCACTGCCGATGTCGAGGAGGTCGAGAAGAAATTAGGAAATACGGAGTTTGCGCAAGCTATGGTAAGTAATTAAATTCAATTGTTAGCACTTTTTATAAAACAATTTTTCATTTCCAGACGACGTACTTATACAATTTAAAGGAGTGTCAGAAAATGTTGAGACATTTATCCGCTCCGTATTTGCAGATAGCTTGATGAAGGGCTATAATTGGGATGGAAGATGTCAGAAACATGCCCCCCTCATCAAGCGCAGGCTCTGACAAATTTCTCAGAGTACGTAATTTTTTTTTTTTATAGATATACATATGAAATCATACATTTATTATTTTTTAAATTTTTAGATGTTTTTCAAAAGTCTGACTTTGATAAAAGTCTGAGGAAGGCAGTGGACAAAAGCCACAATAGGTGCAAACAGTTGCGGTACCTTAGGAAGCAGAAATAAAAACAAGGTTGGGATCCCTCAACAGGAAAGGTTGGTCACATCCCTGTAATTGTGACACTGTATATTATATTATTATTATTTTATTATTTCTATGTTATTATTACTATTATTATTACTATTATTATTATTATTATTATTACTCGTATTATTATTTCCTTTTTTTTTCTATATTTTCTATATATTATTTTTTTGTTGTATGTTTTTCTTTTTTATTCATTTTTTATTTATAAATAAAATATATAATAATAATATATGAAAACAAAAAATTTCTTTGCAAAGAGGTAATTCATCTGGTTTGACTAGTCGTTTAACTAGTAAAATGACTAGTGTTTGACTAATAAAATGACTAGTCGTTACTAGTAGAATGTCAATTTGTACTTAAAAAATAGCGAAAGAGTGAGCAGGTAGATATATGTTTACAGTCGAAAGAATTCATATGTTAGAAAGAGATGCAAAATCACATGTACACGAATGTTTACGTCAAGTTTTTAACATTGCCCTTAATAACTTGATGGGAAGTTGTGACTAGTTTATAAGTTATACTTGACGGTCAAATAACTAGTTATGTTCTAGTAGGGATGCGAAAAACAAAATTTTCATTGATGTTCGTGTTGTCAATGTTTACTAGCAAAGTATACGAAAGTGTGTTTCTTTGTATATAACGAAAAAAGACGAAAGAAATAACAAAGCAAAGTTGTTAGTTTTTTGTGTTCCTAAAAAAAAAACAAGACAAAAAGTAACAAAAGATCGTAGTAGATTAACAAAAATAAAAATATTCATACGTATGTAAAGGCATTAGTTTTCAGAAAATTATTTGGATTACAAAAAGAGATTAAAGCATCTAACATGTGATCTGATAGGGTTGAACGAATTTTTGTGTCACCATACGCTGTCGTTGAAAAAACACTCCTCGCAATCAACATACATACATAATTGGTCATTACAACCTTTCAGTCAGGATTATTGACCTAGTTTCTGACAACACTTATGTTGTGTGTGTTATAATTTATAATTAACTTACAACACTCCAAAATCGTCCCCGCCGCTCTGCTCCTCCGACTAGCAACCGAGGATGCTGAGCTCGTTCTGATCCAAGAACCCTGGGTCGTAGACGGCAGGGTTTGCGGACTCAACACCAAAGGATACGCCTAGCGTACATCCAGAACTCAGGTAAGCCTCGGGCTTGTGTCATGGTTAAGAATAGTTTTAGCGCTCTTGTCCTCCACAGGTTCAGCGATAAGGACACCGTCACCATGATCGTCGAAATGAACTCGAGGGGCTCTCAACCCCTCAAAAGCCCATCGGTCGACTGGTAGCGGATGCGAGGTACGCGGAGTTCCGGTCATAATCGGAACAGATGCCAAATCCACCACACGATGTGGGTCAGTTCCGGTACAAACGAACGTGGTGAGTGCCTCTTTGATTTTATTATAAGTAATAACCTAGTTACAGCTAATCGGGGCGATGAACCAACCTTCCTAACTTCAAATAGAAAGGAGGTGCTGGACACTCTGGTCAGCTCCGATTTCTCTACTAACTTTAAGGATCTCATGAATGCTCCTTTTCGGACCATAGATACTTACCTTCATTATTAACACGAACAGGGCAAAGACGACAGGTATGTGGTTCTACCTACAAGGCCAAAAATAAGGAACTTAAATACGCTGTAAGCGAGCGAAGACGACCTCGTGGAGGAACTACTGCGCGAGCATAGAATCCTCTGCTGAAACGGGCCGTGTTCGTAAAATCTAAGTTCCACTCACAAATCTTTTGACTGTATCCGACGACCAGAGACCTGCGCCGATCGGCTGACAGCCGGCTAAGCCGAGCCGCCGGTAAAATTTAAAAGCCGCCGCCGCCGAAGATTTATTCGACTTAAGTTGGCTAAATTCAGCCGCCGCTTTTTGTATTTAAGAATATATGAAAATATGTTTTTAATATTGTATACAATAAATTTTTAATATATATAAAATATGATATTTATATATTTCGTTTTACTTGACTTAAATATTGACTTAAATATATTGAATTTTTTCTTCCTTTTTTTGATATGGTAATAGTAAAAATATTTAATTTCTTGATATGGTAATTTTGAACACCTTTTCTAGCTTTTTGGTGAATGTGGTAACACTTTTTAATTACGTAAAATTTTTTTAAAAGACATAAAAAAAAAATGGAGAATCAAAAAATTACAAAATTTCTTTCAAATTTAAATGAGTTTAAATCATCTCATTCCGATGACAACCTTGCTGTTTTTAATGTATTGACGAATACGAAAAATTACTAAGCCCCCGAAAACAAAAAT
>CM025792.1:77673012-77705200 GCA_014635995.1 Sarcophaga peregrina | reverse complement strand
TTACCATTTTAAAAACGTTAAAAATATGAGTGCGTTAGATTGCAAATAAAATAAAAATAAATATGTGTTTAATTTTAAAACAATTCTTTACATTTAAATTGTTATTCTTCCGTCACTCTTTTCCGCGAACACAATAACAATTGTTCGTTATTCTTCTCTGTTTACAACCTTTTTGTTAGCAACACCGCAAATATTTTTTTTACACGCAACGTGTCTGACTGAATTCTAACTGAATCCCACATGTTGACTTCATACACGTCTGATTGAATTCTTACTGAATTCACACACGTTCTGCTAAATTCTAACTAAATCGCCATTACCTCTGTCTTGCCTTAACATTCTGTTGAATGCACTTGAAATATCGAAAAATGTAAGCAACCTGTTTTCATTATTGTTTTTTGTGTATCTTGTTTACATTCGTCCAGGCAGAGTAGTTGTTGCTGGTGTATTTGTCTATGCACCATTTTTTTCTATACCGCCCTGTTGTTTTTGCTTGTTTACTTCTTTGTCCGCAGCACTTTGTTGTTGGCTGTTTACATCTTTATCCCTTATATTTTTTTAAACTGATGTTGTTGCTATTACTTTTGTTTATTCATAGATCTTGTAAACAAGTTTATTATTTTAATAACACCATTGCCATTTTCGTAACAATATATTGTCTTAATGAACATTTTCTTTTGACGCCTACTGTACATTTTAAGTGAAAAACTAAGTACTAACATACACATATGTGTGTTATACATACATATGCATGTATATGTATGTGCACACATGTACACATAATTTATCTAAATATGAAACAACAAACTTTAAAATGAACTCAAAAACTTTGACATCTCATATATACACACATACATACACACATACATCTACATATACAAACTAATCATATTCCAAATAATAATATGAGTAATAGACGATGTTAGATGTTAAAGAACATAGAAAAGAAAATTCAACAGCATGAAGATATTCTTTCAAGCATAACATCCACTCACAACCAATATGCAAACAAACACAATCATACACAACATGGTGTATGAGAGGTGTGGTGGATATAGTTTTTCTATAAACAAACACGAACATATTGAAAATACACATACAACACGTATGTACGTGTACGTGTACGTACGTACCATGGAGAAGATACTCAAACATAATGCTTAAGTAAGATATCGTTCGTAGGGGATGCGTAAAATGTCTTATGAGACTTTTTAGAAAAGAAAAAAAGAGAGAAAAAACTTTATTTCCTTTAAGTGAAATAAAAAAAGGAAGAAATTAAATGTAAGCGAAGGATTTTCTAATCATTTTAAATACTACACTCCATCAACCATACCATAAATTACTTAAAAACAACTTCAAAGTAAGCAAAATCTACACACATACATACGTACGTACATAAATATTTACAAGTTGCTTCTAATAACCATGAATATGAACATAACCTAGCATGTCCATGTCAATGAACAGGGATATCTATAAATACATACAAGAAATATTATTAAATTCATAATTTTTACTTTATCATTTAAATATTTAAGGATTAATATCCTTAGCATACATACATACAAATGTATGTACAGTAGCGAGCACAAAAAATGCAACACTGTGCTATATGATCTTTAATAAGATCTGTTTCAAAATAACGGTAACTAATTTATCAATTTTCTTTTGCTGTTAATTCTTTCAATTATAAATTTTCAAAGTAACCACAGTTTATTCCAAATTCTGCTTTAAAAAGTTAAATATTTTTGAATTAGTAAAAAAGGTGCAAATTATAATTGAAAATTTCTTAAATAAGTTATACAACATGTGTTTTGTAATAGAAGCAGCTCTCAGCTGGCGGCAAAACTGCAATCATTAAAGCCTTAGAATGCGTGAAGTTGGACACCTTTTTGGTGTAAATCAATCAACCGTATGTCGGATTAAATCTCGATTTTCCTTGAGAAATAGTGTGGAAAGGAAACCAGGAAGTGATAATCCTCGAAAAACTACCTCTCGCCAAGACCGCCAGATGATTGCACTGGTTAAAAAAGATCCACGAAAGACCGCAGTGGACGTTGCTAATTTCGCAAATGAGCAAATGGGAGTCTCTATAGGCGTTCACACTGTTCGCCGTAGGTTGAAAGAGGCTAATTTGCATGCGAGACGACCTCTCATTAGTGCAATCAATAAAAAGAAGCGCCTGGAATTTGCAAAACGTTACAATGATTGGTCAAATGAACAATGGGCTAAAGTCTTGTGGAGCGATGAAAGCAAATTTAATTTGTTTGGCTCCGATGGGATAAATTTTGTTCGAAGACCGCCTGGACAGAGATATTCTCCAAGATATCAACTTCCAACCGTAAAACATGGCGGTGGATCAATAATGGTGTGGGGTAAGGAACGATATGTTTAAAAAAAATTATTGATTTTACGTCACGTATTTACAAGTGCGTTTTCCCGTGATGGGGTAGGTCCCTTAACTCAAATCGAAGGAAAAATGGACGCCAAGAAGTACTGTGAAATCCTTGGAGAACACATGCTTCCTCATCTGCGGGAAAAAATGCCTCCTGGTAGCATATTCCAACAGGATAACGATCCAAAGCACTCAAGTCGCTTAGCTCGAAACTTTTTAAGCGACAATGATGTCAATGTTTTGGATTGGCCATCACAGTCTCCCGATTTAAAGCCCATAGAAAATCTATGGGAGCTATTAGATCGGGAAGTTATGAGGAAACATCCGTCAAATAAGAGGCAATTAGAAGAAATTTTGAAAAGTGAATGGGAGAAAATATCCATTAACACATTAATAGCTTTAGTCGACTCTATGCCTTCTAGGTTGCAAGAAGTCATAAAATATAAGGGCTACGCCACTAAATATTAATTTTAAGATTTATTTTTTGTAAGAATTACTATTTAATTTAAATAAACACATTAAAATTTTTAATAAATGACAAAATAATTTATCATTAATTAAAAATATTTCCATAATGTTATTGATAATAGGTATCTATAACTGTAGGGATTAATAACCCAAAGAAATATTTTGAACTGGTCAACCTTTTTTTTTAAATTATCGGACTTAAAGATAATTTTACCCAACGTTGCATTTTTTGTGCTCGCTACTGTATGTATGTACATACGAGTATGTACGTAAAATACTTGAACTTTAGTTTCTGTTTGCAAATAATTTTTAAAGTTTTTTCTTTATTTGTTATTTGATGATTACTTTTAAATTAAATTTCTTCGTTTCTTTTTCATTTTCTTTCTTTTTTTCTTCTACTCTTCTTTTCTCTTTTTTAATTTTCTATTTCAAGAGCTCACATGAAACTGACAATAAGGAATCTGCAGTATGGTGACTTTGGCAACTATCGTTGCATATCAAAGAATTCTTTGGGGGAAACCGAAGGTTCAATACGGGTTTATGGTAAGTCAACGTTAAGTCATTAGTTGTGTACAATTTTAAAATTAAATATGAGAAGGCAATTAAAATACTTGAAGTTTTAAATTAAATTTTTATAAATAAAATGGTGGGAGTTAGTGTTAACAAACTTCAGCAAATTTAATCTGGTTAGGTCCATTCTAATAGGTGATTTTTTAAAAGCTATAGGAAACTTTTTGAAAAAAAGCACATAGAATTCAAAAAAATGCATGAAATTTTTATTTGAATCGATAGTACGGTCCATATAATTTAATGTTTGAAGATTATTTCATGCAAATGTTGACCGCGACTGCACCTCAAATAGTTCATCCGCTTAGTCCAATTTTGGCATACTCTTTCCAACATTTCGGCCGCTTTCTCACGAATAAATGCTTCAATATTGCCTTCCAATGCGTCAATTGAAGCGGGCTTGTCTGAGTAAACATGAGCTTTAACATAGCCCCACAAAAAATAGCCTAAAGGCGTTAAATCGCACGATCTAGGCGGCCAATTGATAGGTACCGAATGTGAAATAAAATGTTCACCGAACTTGCCTCTTAATAAGTCCATTATTATGCATGCTGTATGTCGCCGTGGTCTAGCGGGTAGTGTGTTGGCTTATTAGACAAAAGGCCCGGGTTCGAATCCCAGGTCAGACATCAAAACGAAAAAATATTTCTTCGGCGACTTCCTCTCAGCAGATTTCTGGCAAAGACTCTGAGAGTTAAAATTGCCATAAAAATCTGTCGTTCGGAGTCGATATTAAACTGTAGGTCCCGCCACTCATGTATAAAATTAACGCACACAACATAAGTGGTGTGAGAAGCTAGGTCGTAATCCTGACTGAAGGGTTGTAATGGCCAATTATGTATGTATGTATGTCACGTGGCACCCTATTGTTGAAACCACATGTCATGCAAGTCAAGCTCTTGCATTTTGGGCAAAAAAAAAAGTTGGACGTCATCTCATCATTCACAGTTACATTAAGATTTACAGCATCTTTGAAGAAGTACGATCCAATGATGCCTCCAGCTCATAAACCGCACTAAACTGTAACTTTTTCTGGATGCATTGGTAGCTTTTGCAATGCTTCTGGCTGATCATGACTCCAAAATCAACAATTCTGCTTATTTACGTATCCATTGAGCCAAAAATGATCTTCGTCGCTGAACACAATTTTTCGATAAAGAAGTGGATCTTCGGCCAATTTTCCAAGAGCACATTCAACAAAAATTCTGCGTTGCGGTAGGCCGTTCGGCTTCAATTTTTGCACCAGATTTATTTTGAAAAGCTTCACGTCTAAATCCTTCCGCAAAATTTTCCAGGTTGTTGAGTAACAGAGGCCCAATTGCAAGCGTTGTTCGTTTGTAAGACGATTCATGGTTAAATTATAGACCAAACTGAAGATGTTTGACAGTGAAACAAAACAAGAAACGTTCGTGAACTGTTTAAACCAGTGTTGCCAAAAACGATAATAGCTAAAAAATCACCCTTTATATATAAACTAAGAAGTAAAAAAGTTCACACGTAAATCGTCAATTAGAGAGTTAAACACAGCACATGTCAAAGTTGTCTTTAACAATTAATGTTGGAGTACCTTTGGTGGCAAACCAGGTTCTCTACAACGTTTCACAATGTGTAGTCAAGCCTAGTACAAGTCCATTCCTTAGAAAAGATACCTGCTGATAAACTGTTTCACATTTAGCTCGTTTTTTAGTTATAAGCTAGCGCAGAACACTTTAATCAGAATTACAACCTAGTTTCTCACAACACTTATGTTGTGTGTGTTTAAAGTCGACTTCAAAGGAACTCTCTGAACTTTTTGCCAGAAATCTGATGAGAGAAAGTCGCCGAAGAAAAATTTTGCATATTTCGTTTCCACGTCTAACCTGCCGTTTGAATCATGGCCTCACGTCCAATAACCCAATTCACTTCATATTAAACTAGGACGACTTCTAGGGGCCTATTAAATATAAGGTCTCGGTTCAAATCCTAAGTCGGACATTTTGAACAAAACGAAATATGAAAAAATATTTCCCCAACGAAATCCTTACAGCAGATTTCTGGCAAAAACTCTCGAGAGTAAATACAATTGTCAAGATAAGATTTTTTTTAAGAAGCTAGGTCGTAATCCTCATTAAAGGCTTGCAATGACTAATTAGGTGTACGTTTGTGGATATCTCTGAACTCTTGGTTCGACAGTTTCGATGTTTTGGGGCTTTCGAACTATGCTGTGGACGGTACAACCGGTGGTAATCTTTAACATCTCCAGACTCCTTAAATAGTTTTATGCACCAGCAGATGAACAAGCGACTAATAACGAGCAGGAGAAGTGTTTTAAAAATATCAGATCTTATGTATAATCTAGCCATTAATTTCAAAGCGAAACTGATAAGAAAAATAATTTGTTTCTACTAGATGACCCGTGCGAATATTTCGCTTCATTAGTTGTCATTTTTGTAACATAAAATGAAAATAATTAATAGAAATTTTATTAAGAGTATAAAAATATTAGAAATTATAATATCATCATCACTCGACAAAAAAAGCCACGTATAACTGCCCATGTGAACAGACCGGTTGTGCTTTGTTTATCGTCATACCAAAAGCACTTTCACAGGGAAATATTTTCGTGGCATTCGGAAAAGCGCAGTTGGATCAAAAGGTGTAAGGTTGATTCGGGGCATGAGTACAGTTTTATCGGTATGAATAAATTTTGCTGATATGATGTGCTCTCCCAAGTTTGTTACGATTAGCCTGGTAGCATTTATTAACCCGTATTACTACACTTCATAAAACAAACAATGCCATGACGACAACGACATTACCAAAATGGATTTTATAACTTTATATATTATTATGTGGAATAGCATTACAATTAAGCGACCCTGTTCATCGCACTTGATCTAACAACTACTGCAAAGTATTGCCAAAACAGCTGACTTAGTAATAAACGGCATTATAGTAAATAGCGGTATTGCCAGAATGGATTTTAATACATACTATACTATGTAGAACTGCATTACTATTAAGCGATCCTGTATTAGCACACTTGAACAAAAACATATAACCGTAGTGACAACAGTATTATTATGCAGTTCTATATAAAATATGATTTTTATCAATGAAAATATTAATTTTTCAATTTCTAATTATTTTTTGCCATTAGTGTTAGATATAAGCTTTAAAATGAGATATCATTCATTAAATTTGATGCGGTAGTATAGGAGATATTTGCAACCGACAAAAAAGTGCTTTAGAAATAATAGATATGATTATAAAGAGCATAGTTTTGTTGGGATTATGAATTAAAAACTTGTTTTTAAAATACTTATTTTAATAAGCTGAAATAAAGTAATTATTATTAAAATATAAATTAAGAAAATAATTTTTATTCTTTTTATAGAAATTCCTTTGCCATCAACGCCTTCAAAGCAAGTCACTCATTCGTCAATAGATGCTAAAGAAAGTAAGTAAAGAAAATAATTTTTTTTTTTTAATTTAAATTTTATGTTCAGCATTATATTGATTGATTGATTTTTTATACTCGTATCAATATTTGTTATTTGAAAATTATATAGCAAATGATTAATTAATGAGGTATTAGCGCCTTTTTTATATGACGATTCGCATGTTTTTTGTTTTTTGACTTTCAAAACAGTCCACTGTTTGCCTTAATAGAACATATCTGAACAGAATTCAAATAGCGTTGAGCCAATAGAAACATGCCTGGTTAGATTTGAGTCCGCTCGACAACGTAGTAGTAAGTACCAAAGCTTTCTAAACTCTAGCTTGGCTACTATGAGACAAATCTAACATGTCATGACCTAATAAATCGAATGGCTGGCAGCTTCTACCTTAGCTGTCCTCTGGACAGAACCAGTCAGTAGACGTTATGATTTTGGCAAATGCTTCGCAATGAGACATAGTAACAATACCGTATGCTAGTAGTAATATAATAACTAATTACACTTTACGGTATGGGTACGGTTGATGAAGCAGAACAGCTGGAGTATTTGGACTCAGAATGAAATATTTCTGGACGGAAAATACAAACGATAAGACATAACAATGCTATCCGCCTGCTATGCTATCTTGTAGGTAGTGTGTGTGTTGGCTAATTAAATGCGATACCCGAGTCAGAAGTCACCGTGGTGTAGTAGGTAGTGTGTTGGCTTTTTAGGCGTAAAAGCTAGGCCAGACATCAAAACAAAATACAAAAAGAATTTTTTCGGCGATCTGGCAAAAACTCTGAAAGTAAATAAAATTGCCATGAAAAGTTTCTCATAAAATCTGTCGTTCGGAATCGACTTTAAACTGTAGGTCCCGCTACTCATGTATAAAATTAACACACACAATATAAGTGGTGTTAGAAACTAGGTCAATAATCCTGACTGATGGGTTCTAATGATCAATTATGTATGTATGCCCGAGTCAGAAATTCGTGACAACTTATGTACTATGATTGTTAATGTACCTAACCGCACCATAGAGGAAGTCGTGACATCCTCCGTATGTGGGGCTCTCACCCACTAAATCCCCCATTCATCTCATGGACTTTAATGCCCACTCCAGAACTGCGATAGTATTACTTCGGAGTGGGGTCCTTTCAGAACTTTGGTCCCTCTATGCTTATATCCGCGTCCGGATTGCGTATCCAAAGTTCCTTTAATCGTCCTGCCTTCTGTTTGGAATTTCGTTTGGTTTAACACGTGTTACAGTGTATCATCTATGCCGGCGTACCTACATGATCTCTCTTCTTCAGTCTTAGAATGCACTTCACGTAATTCGCCACGGAGGCTCAATTCTCTCGGTACTCACAATCATAACCCCGATAATGTTAGGGGCCGTGATCGTGATAGCCCTGCAAGAATGCACTTTCGAAAGGAGTGTGCTCTGCATCATCAATTACTTCCCCTTACCATCTTTACATAGAAGGTCTCGCCCATTTTGTACAGATATTTCCTAAAATATCTGTGACCAGATAGCATCTGCGTAACGTAGTATATTACCTCTACGAATTTTCGACCAATCCATGGCTTTATGTCCGGAATAAGTCTTGCCGTCCATCTTTCGCTTTCTTCATCGTTCCATCGTTGTTGCCATTCTGAAATGGTGTTTGCCCTGAAGTGACCAGTTTTCGCCTTATAAATCTCCATCCGCTCTGCTGCCAGTAGTTCTACAGGGATTATACCCGCTATCACAAGTACGGCTAGAGCAGACTTTGTACGATATGCCGACGCGATACGCTATGCAGCTGTTCTCTGTACCGATACAAGTGAGTTTGCCCCCACTTTTTAATATCTAGTGTTTCGGCCCAAATCGCTCCCATAGAGCATAATGCTGTTTTCAAAGTCCATCAGGAGTCTCGTCTTGCTGGTAGCGGGCCTCCAATATTCACCATTAATCCAATGACCTGTCCTACGATCTTCTGAGCTTTGTCAGCCGAGTACTGAATCTGATACGAAAATGTCAGTCTGGGGTCCAGCTCTGATTGTATCTAAGTGCTCTTTTTTTGCAATTCTATCCTCATAATTTTTTATTTCGAAATTGATTGAGATTTCTTTCATTTTTCTTTTTTTTCAGATAACATTGTTCCTATACGCAATGAATCAAGTCGACCCTTTGCCACTGATGTTCATACAACGAAAAATGATTTAAATGCTGGCGGTGGAGGCTTATCATCCTCCTCGTCATCTTCATCATCGACGTCACTGTCATCGTCACACAGTGCTACGTCATCGATAAATACAATTGCAGGCAATAGTATACCAGGTTTTAGTTCAGCTGGTAATGCTATCGATCGCAAGGGATCGCTGGCGATAGGCAAGAGTATGTTTTATACGGAACATCCTCCAAATCATTTAGCAGATGCAACTGGTAAGTTTTCTTAATTTCTTTTTAAAGATTTTTGTTTCCTAATTCTATTCCATATGTACTCTGTCATATGTTGTTAGAGGATAGGAAAAAAAAAGTGAATTTAATTGTTGTCGTTGCAGGTCTTGCTGCAAAACCAACGAATGCTTTAATATTTTGTGCCCATTTGCTAGTTTATATGTTACTGAGGTGCCGAGCGTAAAACCAATGCATTTTCTATTTGTAATTTAGTTTGTAAATGTAAAAAGCCAAATAGATATTAAGTTTAGGTTAGAAAAAAACAAAACAAAAAAACAAGAAACAAAACAAATTTAAATGCTAAAATCTAAAGAGACAAAATATTTGTAAAAAAAAAATTAAACCAACAATGTTAGGGGACATACAGAAACATACTAGAACTATAAATATAGTGAGACAAATACGAGTATTAACTAATAAGACTACCATTATAATACCAACAAATACTAAATTAATGTTGCCATTGTCGAATAGACGACAGACGGCAATTTGAAGGCATTAAATTAATAAAAAAAAAAAAATGGAACTTGTATTATAGATTTGCGTTGAATAATGATGACTAGTTTTCATTTAATTAATGGTAGATTAAATACAAAACATGTTAAATACAAAAAAACCAAATAATTTACTCTTAAATATCTTAAATAAGACAATAAACACATATCACTTAACTTTGTTTCAAATTTAATTTTGTTGGTTTCTTTTTTGTTTCCGTTTTATAAAATTTATTTCAATTTTATTTTCATAGATTTTTTGTTTTTTATTCAAATTGATTGAATTCCATATTCACATTTCAATCACAAATTATTTGCGGTGGATTGATGCATTTTTACAGCTGTGTGAAATATAATAGTAGCACTACAACATAAATTTAACTTTTCGTTACTGCAGTATCGTTCTGTTAAGAAATCAAATATTATCTATGGATATGGCATCCCTAAACCTTCACCATAATGATCAGAAGGAAAATCTTACAGATTTATTCAAAATATAGTAAGATGTTCCCCCACGGTTATTGCTAATTGTAAAAAATTTGAACATAGGCCAGAAACTCGCGGACGCAAAGCAAAAATTTCGCCCAACGACTCAAGTAGAATAAACCACATGGCATCATCAGACCCATTTGTTACTTCAACAAAGATAAAACAGCATTTGAAGCTTGATGTTCATACCTCAGCTATTCGTCGGCATCTAATTAAATGCAATTTATATGGTAGAAGTCCAAGGAAAGTACCATTGTTGAATTCAAGACATGTCTGCAACCGACTTAAATTTGCCAGACTTCACGTTGATTGGCTTGAGTCGAAATGGCGCAATATTCTGTGGAGAGATGAAAGTGATTATTTTTGGTAATCCTGGCACCAGAAAATATGTAAAAAGACCAAAGAACAAGGAATGCGATCTTAAATTTGTCATAAGAACCGTGAAGCATGGCAGTGTTAAAATTAACGTTTGGGGTTGTTTTTCTTATAATGGTATTTTGGTTTAAAGGGAACATGGACTCCTCAATGTATGTGGCAATTTTAAAAACTGTTGCAGAATATAATATACCGCTTAAATGGGTGTTCCAACAGGACAACGATCCCAAACATACCAGTCAAATGGCAAAAAATTGGTCTTATAAAAATAAAATTGAGGTATTAGAATGGCCGACTCAGTCCCCAGACCTAAATCCCATTGAACATCTTTGGGGCGATGTAAAGAAGGTGTTTTTAAGTGAAATGTAGAGCAGTTGTGGGCATCTGTGAGGTCAGCTTTGTAAAGTATTCTTATCGAGAGGTGCATATCTTTAGTTGTCTCAATGCCTTGGCGTTGCGAAGCTGTAATAGCCAATAAGATAAAAAGTAGTCACTTGTGACAACTTTTTTTTACAGATACGTAAAAACTACTACTACTATTATTTTTTGCACGCCAAATATTTTGAGTTTTTAACAATTTACCATAGTTTTTTTTATATTATTAATATTTGTCTTAAAGTTTTTTTTTTTATTTTTCAAAACTTTAGACTGGTGGTAATTAAATGGAACAGCAAACTTTTTTTAACTTGAATAAAAATAAATTTTTTTACTTAACTAAAATATCTTTAATACAGCGCTACTATTATATTTCACACAGCTATACATTCAAATTAATTACGTTTTTCCCTTGCTAAAAATACAAAATTTATTATTCGCACAATTCTATGTGCCACTGTTCACAACTTGATGTAAACAACAACAATTGCTTTGTTTGTTATTCCTCTGTTTACACCCATTGCATAAACAATAACAATTACTAAGCAATTACGAGGCCAGATATCAAAATTAAAAAAAATACAAAAAGTAATTTTTCGGCGATTTCTTCTGTTCTCTTCTTGTTTCTCAAAAATCTGTAGTTTGGAGTCGACTTTAAACTGTAGGTCCAGCCATTTCTGTATAAAATTAACACACACAACATAAGTGGTGTGAGACATTGCGTGCTTGTTGGGGACGATTGCTCTAGACTGTGTAATGGTGAAGGTATAGCACTGGCTATATTATAGTCACCAGCAGCAACTCGTTTCCTTACCGTTCGCATCTTCCCTCTCTTTTCCCACCTTTCCTAAAAAACCTGCACAATGCACTGCATGAGTAGGGGTCATCCCCTGAGTGCTGGTTTTATAAAAACAGAGATTTTCAAACCACGTTTACTCTTTTCAAACACACCGCGTCTTCACACAAGTATGACTTAAGTTTTACTAACTGACTTGACTGCTTTGCCTTGGCTTTTATATTGGCAAAGTTAACAGTCTAATAAATATTCTTGTTCATTACGTTATAACAGTTATGATAACAGTTCATGGGCCAGTTGAATTTCATAAGGGTACAGGCACAAGTCAAGTTGCAAAATTCTTCAAGTAGTGGCCTGTCTCGTATACTCCTGCACACTCTCAGAGATAACGGCGATATTTTTAACAGATCTTGCGTTTCATCAATGTCCGTTTGTTGATCGATTGTTTACTGAAACAGTGAATTCGAATTTAATCATCACATTGCGAAAAGTCCTCTTGGTAGAACGATTATGTTAATCGTAAATGAGCGAATCACGCTGTACGTTGCCTAAACTTAACATCCATTTTGTTGAAACAATTTTTATTATTTTGCGCGTATTATTGAATCAGTCGATATCAGTTTACTGTGATTTCGCTTATCATACTGAATAAATGACAACAAATGTAACGTCAAGAAGGTGGCTGTCAATTTCGGAAGCCCCGCCTGTATACACCCAGAGGCTATGCTGAGTTTTCTCAGATTTCTTCCTTGTTTCCGTTGCTTTAACCGATTTTTGTTATTCCAGCTTAGCAAGTCATTAGTCTGAAAGCCCTAAGATAACATACCTGCCATTTATCGTTGCCTATAATCAAAACCCTTCGATTATTTGCGGTTGAAGAAAAAAAATCTTGCTGACTATTACCTCTTTTCCCATTAGGTGACGGCACTACTTAACCTTTCTGTAATGTTATCCTTTTTCTATTTCCAGGCGGTGAGGACGCTTCTTCAATGGATTGTATTGAAGGGAGGTAAAACCATTTGATATGAATTCCGAAAACGATGATGAATGATTTTCCTTTACAATTCCTTTGAGGTTAGAGGCAGAACTTTTTCAATTATTTAAATCCATTGGGAGACTTCATGATTTATAGAGAAGCCGCCACTAATGGTTGATGTTACCCAAATAGAATAGTGATAGATTTAATGAAAATTCTCTGCTCCAATCGTCTATGCCGGGCCAGATCTCTCTGGTGTCTCCACAATTGAGTACAATTTCACGAGTGTATGCGATCTTATCTGAGCAATGACAATGACCTCTGGTGTGTAGGCATAACACAGTCCAACGATATCAAATTACAGCTTCTTAGCATCCAATTAACATCACCATTCCCGCTCATTAAACGGCCATCAAACGTTTGATGCAATAAATCGATTGTGGCATGAGATGTGTGGCAAGTTGCACCATCCTGTTGAAACCAAACATCGTTCACATCAATACCATAAAAAGCGGGTACAAAAAATCTGTTATCATGGTGCGATAGGTGTGTTCATTGACCGTAATGGTTGCGCCGTCCTCATTTTCAAAGAAATATGTTTTCAATGATGCCTTCGCTCCACAAGCCACACCAAACAATCACTAGCAATGGGTGCATTGGCTTCTGCAAGACTACGTATGGGTTTTCTAAGCTCTAAGTACGTCAATATTGCTTATAAATGCACCCACGCAGATGAAAAAGCGATTCATCCTTATGGCAATGTCGACATCATCGTCAATTTTATCGTTGGCCCATATAACAAAGGCAAAAACGAAGTTGATGTTCATATGGCTTCAACTCTTGAACCAATTGAACTTTGTATGCCGTCATGCCGGCGGCTTTTCGAAAAGGTCGACATAAACTGGTGGGTGAAATGATCAATTCTAAAGAACGATGAAGAGTTGATTTTAAAGTATTCTCAGGCACACTCTTAGACACAGCTTCTATATTTTCGGGCGTGTATCGGAGGCTGTTAGTCCTTCTCTGCTACCAAATTTTGTACGACACTTTCCAACCAATGCTTTTTAATTTGGAAATAAATTTTCAATAAATCCCAACGTTGGTCAATGATAGAACAATTCATTATTTTCAGTGGAGATGATAAACTGACTTAGTGACAAATTAGAATGACATAGGTTAGGTTAGGTTAGGTTAGAGGACGTGTACTTGTCAACCCTGACAAGTACAGTACTCGGTGGTCAAATTGACAAATTGTACTACGTCCTAGCTTCTCACACCACTTATGTTTGTGTGCGTTAATTTTTATACATAAGTGGCGGGACCTACAGTTTAAAGTCGACTCCGAACGACACATTTTTTGAGAAGCATTCCATGGCAATTTTTTTTTACTCTCAGAGTTTTTGCCAGAAATCTGCTGAGAGGAAGCCACCGAAAAATTATTTTCAAATTTTCGTTTTGATCTCTGACCTGGGGTTCGAACTAGGGTCTTTCGTCTAATAAGCCAACACACTACCTACTAGAGCACGGCGACCTCAGATTCGAAATAACCGATGGTCCGTATTTAAACCGATAGATGGCCCACCAGATAAAATAAACTGAAATGTGACTTAGTAAGAGTAATCATTTCATGGTTTTTTATGTAATAAGTTCATCAGAATTACAATCTTTCGTTGTCTTCATATGTTATTATCAAAAAAAAATTTTTTTTAACTTTTTTACGACAGTAATGTATCTCTTCGTGTAACACTTCCAGAGTTGTTCAGTTAGTATACTAATATAATGATTTTACCTTTTTTTTATTAACTATTATTAAAAATTATTTTAATTTTCTCCCTTTTGAAGAATATCCTAACAACTAATGTACATAACTTTCTAATTAGGCGAAAGGCTCTATTTATTTAATTTAAAATTACTCGTATTGCCTGTGAATTAATACAAATTTAAACAATTACTAGAGAAATACAAAACGTAAATATTATACATACATACATACATACTATTACTATAATTATAATTATAATAATAATCAACTTAAGCTAAATTAATAACAACAACAAAAAAAACAAAAAAATAAATTAATTTAATAAAGGAGACAACATATCGTCGTTATCAAATGTATTATTTGGGCAATTTACATAACATTGTATCGTGTATGTTGTATTGAATACACTACTTGGTGGTTTGTGGACTCTCATTGCAATGATGTGTATTGTGTATCTCGTATTCCAAATGTATTTTTTTAGCATTCAAACACTTTGATAGTATGAAACCAATACTAGTTTTGAAAAACATATAAAAACTTTTTTTCATTTACACAATTTGATAGCATGAAACCAATACAATTTTTGAAAAACATATGAAAAAATGTGTAAAAGTGTATCGGATTTGTACATGAAAATTATGAACAACAAGCATACGCTGTTGTATTATCATCCAACAATACACTTAATACAACAATACAACGGCTTGTGTGAATTGACCAATTATTATTTTCAAAATCTTTGAAATTATTTGAAAGTGAGACATTCATTAAATATAAACGAAAAAAATTAATAAAAAATAAAATAAAATTGAATAAAAAAATAACACTTACGTGCATAAAATAATATATAAAATAGGATCCATATTTATTACACTTTTGTTATCAAATATTAATTTTAAAAATGATTTTTTTTTTATAAAGTATATTAAATTTTTTTTTTTTTTTAAGTGAAATAATATTTAAAATTAATACGTACATGAAATGACATCAATGCTCAGATTTAAAATTATTTTTCATAACTTGGTTAATAACCTTATGAACGTGGTTAGATTTATAAAATAAAAATTTGTAATTACAATAATAATAATCTGGAGTTCGGCTATTATTTGTTTTAAAAAAAATTATTTTAATTTTCACAAAAGAAGAGAGTTCAATCTACTTAATGGGGTTATAAACACTGTTACACACATTATATGCTATGACACTAATTACATAAAATTTTTTGACCTTCACTCACCTCGTCTATTGAAAAATTGACCACAGTGCAAATAAAAGTTGTCTTAAGAGAATTAGTGCTGCCCTCAACGTTAGGTAAGACAGCGAACCCTCCTTCAAGGATAAGGTGATACCAATATCATACCACAATCAATCCGTAATCAAACATTACATAAAGAAATTAAGGATATCGGAAAGTGGGAAATCTGAGAAACCCCCAATTTTTTATGACAATAGCATACATTACATCCCTTCAGTCAGAATTATTGACCCTAGTTTCTCACACTACTTATGTTGTGTGTGTTAATTTTATACATAAGTGGCGGAACCTACAGTTTAAAGTCGACTCCGAACGACAGATTTTTGAGAAACTTTTCATGGCAAATTTATTTACTCTCAGAATTTTGCCAGAAATCTGCTGAGTAGAAATCGCACGACAAAATACTTTTTGTATTTTATTTTGTTGCTGAGCCTGGGACTCGACCCTACTAGACCTCGGCGACTTCGGCGGTAGAGATAAAAGATTGTCTAATCCTACTGATTTTCTAATTGACAGCTTCTGTAGAATTCAAGTCTTTAGGCGTGCCTAACAAAGGACAATGGACCGTGAGAAACGCGATTTTGGAATAGTGAGCGGGTCTGTACTCTGTGTACGTAACCTCCTGTTGCCAAATAGATTATGCTTCCCTGTAAAACGAGTGGATAATACATACCTATAACCCTTCAGTCAAGATTATATTCTAGTTTGTCACAACACTTATGTTGTGTCTGTAGAGGTGGCGGGACCCATAGTTTAAAATCGACTCTAAACGACAAATTTTTCTTGAGAAACTTTTCATGATAATTTTATTTATTGTAAGAGTTTCTGACAGAAATTTTTTCAGAGGAAAATGACGATTTAAAATTTTTTTTATATTTTGTTTGGCCGAATTGTCTAACTTAGGTTTGTCTAATAAGCAAGAGGGCTACGACGACTTCTGTGATTAATAACAAATTTAACTTAAAGAATCGGAATATCTGTACCTTGTAACATGCTGGATATAGCGAGCTTTCTACAGGCCTTACAATAGAATTTCCGTCGAAATACCTTTGTCTCAGAACTCGCATAAGAGTTATCTTTGAATTATTTTATCTTTAAAATTATTATCTAAATCGTAGCCTAGCTGTCTGAGTAGATTAGATTTTCACAGAAAATCCTTGTACCCAGCAAGTAATGACCATGACCTTTGTCAAAACACTTCAGTTATCAGATACTTTAATAAATATTCCGGATCTTTCATACCAAAAGTTTCTAGTTGAAGTTCGAAATGTCTGTCAAAAAAAAGCCCACAATTTCCATTCCTGGGGGTTCGTATTATGGTTGCCTGAGGAGATGTATGCTGGGGAATTGTTTGAATACCAAATATCCTTACTTTACTTAATTCGCCATTAACAACCCGATTAACGGATTTCGGCCTATTGCAACATATCCTTCCATTCGGCTCTGCATCTTAAGCGCCTACGCCAGTTGGTCACATCAATAGATGGCATGACTTCCTTGACTTGGTGCTGCCAACGGATACAAGGTCATCCTCTTCGCTGACCTTCGCTGACCCCCGCATTAAATATCCATCTCACCGGAGCATCCTTCTACATTCGAACGACATGGCCAAGCAAACGCAGCCGTTGGGTATTAATATGCTACACAACATTTATGTCGTTGAGGAGCACATACAGCTCACTGTTGGATCGGATGCGGGAATCATCGATAACTCGCACTGAACCGAAGATCTTAGGTTTGACTTTTCTTCGGAATACTCTCAAGGCTGCTGCATCAGTGCTTAATACGGTCCATGCTTCTGCGCCATAAAGAAGCGCGGGTGGAATGAGCGTCTTGTAGAATATTAGTTTTGGCTTACGAGAAAGGTCTCTGCTACTCAATTGCCTATTGAGACCATAGTAGCACCTATTGGCAAGAGTAATCCTGCGTTTGACCTCCAGATTGGCATCATTTTTGGTTGTAACGGGAGGAGCCAAGATAAATGAATTCCTTGACTGTATGAAAAGTATAGTTATCGGCCGTAATTTGAGAATCAATATGCCGCACGTCTCTATTTGTCGATTACCCATCTTCGTAGACTCCCGTTCAATAGCAGTAACAAATCGCTTGGTATGCCCTATGATGTCAATTTCGTAAGGCTACAGGCACAAGTCAAGTTGCAAAATTCTTCAAGTTGTGGCCTGTCTTGTTCACTCCTGCACACTCTCAGAGATAACGGCGATGTTTTCAACAGATCTTGCGTTTCATCAACGTCCGTTTGTTGGTCGATTATTTACTGAACCAGTGAATTCGAATTTAATCATCACATTGCGAAAAGTCCTCTTGGTAGAACAAGAGTGAGCGAATCACGCTGTACGTTGCCTGAATGGAACATCCATTTTGTTGAAAAAAATTTTATTATTTTGGGCGTATTAATGAATCAGTTGATATCCGTCTACGGTGATTTCGTTTATCATACTGAATAAATGACAACAAATTTGACGAATGTAACGTCAAGAAGATGGCCGTTATCAACTGTCAATTTCGAAAGCCCCGTCTGTATACACCCAGAGGCTAATGTCCCCTTATAACAGCTATGCTAAGTTTTCTGAGATTTCTTCTTTGTTTCCGTTTCTTTAACCTATTTTTGTTGTTCCAGCTTAGCAAGTCATTGGTTGCAAGATAACATACCTGCCATCTATCGTATTTGCGGGGTTTAAAGAAATAAATCTTGCTGACTATTACCTCTTTTCCCATTAGGTGACGGCACTACTTAACCTTCCTGTAATGTTATCCTTTTACTATTTCCAAGCGGTGAGGACTCTTCTTCGATGGATTGTATTGAAAGGGGGTAAAATCATTTGATATGAATTTCGAAAACCATAATGAATGATTTTCGTTTACAACTCCTTTGAGGTTAGAGCCAGAGCTTTTTCTATTTTTTAAATCCATTTATTGAGAAGCCGCCACTAATGGTTGATGTTACTCAAATAGAATAGTGATAGATTTAATGAAAATTCCTGCTACAATCGTCTATGTCGAGCCAGATCTCTCTGGTGTCTCTAGAATTAAGTATACTTTCACGAGTGTATGGGCAATGACAATGCCCTCTGATGTGTAGGCATAACACTTTTCTTTAACGACGCCCCACAGTCAACGGTTTCAAAGAAGTATGGGCCAATGATGCCTTCGCACTACAAGCCATACCAAACAGTCACTTGTAATGGGTGAATTGGCTTCTGCAAGACTACGTGTGGGTTTTCAAAGCTCTAAGTACGATAAATTTGCTTATAAATGTACCCACGAAGATGAAAAAGCGATTCATTTTTATGGCAATATCCAATTCATCGTCCATTTTATCGTTGGCCCATATAACGAAGGCGAAAACGAAGCGGATGTTCATACGGTTTCAACTCTTGAACCGATTGAACTTTGTAAGGCGTCATACCGACGTCTTTTCGAAAAGGTCGACATAAACTGGTGGATGAAATGATCAATTCTACAGAACGATGAAGAGTTGATTTTAATGTATTCCCGGGCACACTCTCAGCCACAGCTTTTATATTTTCGGGCGTGTATCGGAGGCTGTTAGTCCTTCTCTGCTACCAAATTTTGTACGACACTTTCCAACCAATGCTTTTTATTTTGGAAATAAATTTCCAATAAATCTCAAGGTTGCTCAATGGCAGGACGATTAATTATTCTCAGTGGAGTTGATAAACTGAAGTAGTGACAAATTAGAATGAGATAGGTTAGGTTTGTTAGGTTAGAGGACGTGTACTTGTCAATGCTGACAAGTACAGTATTCGGTGGTCGAATTGACCCATTGTACTACGTCCTAGCTTCTCACACCACTTATGTTGCGTGCGATAATTTTTATACATAAGTGGCGGGACCTACAGTTTAAAGTCGACTCCGAACGACACATTTTTTGAGAAGCATTCTGTGGCAATTTTTTTTTACCCTCAGAGTTTTTGCCAGAAATCTGCTGAGAGGAAGTCAACGAAAAATTATTTTCAAATTTTCGTTTTGACCTCTGACCTGTGATTCGAACTCGGGTCTTTCGTCTAATAAGCCAACACACTACCTACTAGACCACGGCGACCTCTTAAAAACATAATGACAATGACATAAGTATTGTCAGATTCGAAATAACCGATGGTACGTATTTAAACCGATAGATGGCCCACCAGACAGAATCAACTGAAATGGGACTTAGTATGAGTAATCATTTCATGGTTTTATATGTAATAAGTTCATTAAAATTACAATCTTTTGTTGTCTTCATATGTTATTATCAAAAAAATTTTTTTTTAATTTTTTTACGACAGTAACACTTCCAGAGTTGTTCAGTTAGTATACTAACATAATGATTTTACCTTTTTTTTTATTAACTATTATTAAAAATTATTTTAATTTTCTCCCTTTTGAAGCATATCCTAACAACTAATGTACATAACTTTCTAATTAGGCGAAAGGCTCTATTTAATTTAATTTAAAATTACTCGTATTGCCTGTGAATTAATACAAATTTAAACAATTACTAGAGAAATACAAAACGTAAATATTATACATACATAAATACATACATACTATTAATATAATTATAATAATAATAATAATCAACTTAAGCTAAATTAACAACAACAACAAAAAAAACAAAAATAAATTAATTTAATAAAGGAGACAACATATCGTCGTTATCAAATGTATTATTTGGGCAATTCACATGACATTGTATCGTGTATAGTGTATTGATACACCACTAGGTTGTTTCTGAAGGCTAATTGCTATGTTGTGTATTATGTATCTCGTATTCCAAATGTATTTTTTTTAGCATTCAAACAATTTGATAGCATGAAACCAATACAACTTTTGAAAAACATATGAAAAAATGTGTAAAAGTGTATCGCATTTTTACAAGCATTCGCTGTTGTCAATAATACACTTAATACAACGGCTTGTGTGAATTGACCAATTATTATTTTCAAAATCTTTGAAATTATTTGAAAGTGAGACATTCATTAAATATAAACGAAAAAAATAAATAAAAAATAAAATAAAATTGAATAAAAAAATAACACTTACATACATAAAATAATATATAAAATAGGATCTATAGTTATTAAATTTTTGTTATCAAAAATTAATTTCAATTATAATTTTTTTATAAAATATATTCAATTTTTTTTTTTTTTTGAAGTGAAATAATATTTAAAATTAATATGTACATGAAATGACATCAATGCTCAGATTTAGAATTATTGTTCATAACTTGTTTAATATCCTTATGAACGTGGTTAGATTTATAAAATAAAAATTTGTAATTACAATAATAATAATGATTTAAACAAGTGAGGCATTATACACTAGAGTTCGGCTATTATTTGTTTCAAAAAAAAAAATATTTCACAAAAGAAGAGAGTTCAATCTACTAAATGGGGTTATAAACACTGTTACACACATTATATGCTATGACACTAATTACATAAAATTTCTTGGCCTTCCTTCACTCACGCCTTACGTAGGCCAACAATCGAATGACGCGTACCTGGTCAATTGAAAAATTGGCCACAGTGCAAATAAAAGTTGTCTTAAAAGAATTAGTGGTGTCCTCAACGTTAGATAAGACAACGAAACCTCCTTCAAAAATGAAGGCCCATTGTGATACCAATATTAAACCACAATCAATCCGTAATCAAACATTACTTAAAGAAAATTAAGGATATCGGAAAGTGGAAAATATGAAACCTCCAGTTTTTTATGACAACAGCATACATTACATCCCTTCAGTCAGGATTATTGGCCCTAGTTTCTCACACTACTTATGTTGTGTGTGTTAATTTTATGCATAAGTGGCAGGACCTACAGTTTAAAGTCGACTCCGAACGATAGATTTTTAAGAAACTTTTCATGGCAATTTAATTTTTACTCTCAGAGTTTTTGCCAGAAATCTGCTGAGAAGAAATCGCCGACAAAATACTTTTTGTATATTATTTTGATGTCTGGCCTGGGACTCGACCTACTAGACCTCGGCGACTTCGGCGGTAGAGATAAAAGATTGTCTAATCCTACTGATTTTCTAATTTACAGCTTCTGTAGAATTCAAGTCTTTAGGCGTGCCTAACAAACCTCGGCGAGTTCCGCGGTAGAGATAAAAGATTGTCTAATCCTACTGATTTTCTAATTTACAGCTTCTGTAGAATTCAAGTCTTTAGGCGTGCCTAACAAACCTCGGCGAGTTCCGCGGTAGAGATAAAAAGATTGTCTAGTCCTACTGATTTCTGATTTACAGCTTCTGTAGAATTCAAGTCTTTAGGCGTGCCTAACAAAAGGACAATGGACCGTGAGAAACGCGATTTTGGAATAGTGAGCGGGTCTGTACTCTTGTACGTAACCTCCTGTTGCCAAATAGATTATGCCTCCCTGTAAAACGAGTGGATAATACATACCTATAACCCTTCAGTCAAGATTACAATCTAGTTTGTCACAACACTTATGTTGTGTCTGTAGAGGTGGCGGGACCTATAGTTTAAAAACGACAAATTTTTCTTGACAAACTTTTCATGATCATTTTATTAATTGTAAGAGTTTCTGGCAACTGACCATTAAAATTTTGTTTTACATTTTGTTTTGACCGAAATGTATAACTTAGGTTTGTCTAATAAACTACAGGACTACGACGACTTCTAGACGAGTGAGTAATAACGAATTTTTCTTAAAGAATCGGAGTATCTGTATCTTGTAACATGCTGGATATAGCGAGCCTTCTACAGGCCTTACAATGGAATTTCCGTCGAAATCCCTAAGTCTCAGAACTCACGTTGGAGTTACCTTTGTATTATCTTATATTTATATTAATTATCTGTATTGCAGCCTAGCTATCTGAGTAGATTAGATTTTCACAGAAAATCCTCGCACCCAGCAAGTAATGACCATGACCTATGTCTGCAAAACACTGCTATTATCAGAAACCATAATAAATATGCCCGATCTTTCATACCAAAACATCCCAGTTGGAGTTCGAAATGTCTGCCAAAAAAAAGGCTCACAATTTGTATTCCCGGGTTTTCGGATTATGGTTGCCTGAGGAGATGTATGCTGGGGAATTATTTCGAATACCACATATCCTTACTTACTTTACTTAATTCGCCATTAACAACCCGATTAACGGATTTCGCCCTGTCGCAATATATCCTTCCATTCGGCTCTGCTTCTTAAGCGCCTACGCCAGTTGGTCACACCAAGCGATTACAGGGCTTCCTTGATTTGATCCTTCTTCGACTTCCGCAGAACCACGCATCAAATACCTGTCTCGCCGGAGCATCCTCCTCTAATCGAATGACATTGCCGAGCCAGCGCAGCCGCTGGATATTAATATGCTACACAACGTCTATGTCGTTGACGAGTTCATGCAGCTCTCTGTTGAATCGGATACGAAAATCATCACTAAAACGCACTGAGCCGAAGATCTTACGTAGGACTTTTCTCTCGAATACTCTCAAGGCTGCTGCATCATGCCTTTGCGCCATAAAAAAGCACGGGTGGGATGAGCGTCTTGTAGAGAATTAGTTTTGTCGCACGAGAGAGGTCTCTGCTACTCAATTGGCTATTGAAGCCATAGTTGACAAGATTTATCTTGCGTTTGACCTCCAGATTGAATTTTTTATGGTAACGGGAGGAGCAAAGATAAATGAATTCCTTGACTGTATCAAAAGTATAAAACTATACTAA
Source organism: Sarcophaga peregrina (assembly GCA_014635995.1). NCBI lineage: Eukaryota > Metazoa > Arthropoda > Insecta > Diptera > Sarcophagidae > Sarcophaga > Sarcophaga peregrina. The sequence continues at coordinate 77,681,670 of CM025792.1, read as the reverse complement.
TCTGAGAATCAATACGCCGCACGTCTCTACTTGTCGATAACATATAGTTTGTTTTGCCCTCATTTTTTGCCAGACCCATCTTCTTAGACTCGCGTTCAATAGCATTAAAGGCAGCAGTAACATCTCGCTTGTACGCTAGCAACTGCACGCTTTTCTAAAAGATAGTGCCACTGCGATGCACTCCTGCCTTTCGCAGAACACTCTCCATGACGAAGTTGAAGAGGTCGCATGATAAGAGACTGCCTTGTCTGAAACCTCGCACGGTACCAAAAGGTTCGAACTCTATTGTGTTCTAATATCAGAATAAAATGTTGCAGTTTAGTATGCATACATACATTGTGCGTATGTAATTCATATGTTGCAAGCAATCAAAATTTTTGTAAAATTAATAATAAATACTTGGCTTTAAATGAATTTTTTTTTTTAATTTAATAAGTTAATTAAATTGAATTTCAAAAAACAACTTAAATTTTTTGCTACTGCTGAATAAAAGTATCATAATGAATAGAAGATAAAGGAAGTTAAAGTTTATAAATATCGTTTGTTAAAGTAATTTTTCATATCGCTGACACTACCGATGTAAAATTTTTTTGAAAAAACAAAAAAATAATAAAAAATAAATATAAAATAAAAAGAAAATCCGAATAATTTTATCAAATTATTATATAAACTGACAAATATTTATAAATGAACAATAAAAAATAAATAAAAAAAATTAAAAAATAAAAATGATATACTTGTAAGCATATACATAAATATACTTATAATTGTAGTTCAATACGTTAAAGATTTATTTCTTGGAAAACAGATTTGGTAAGTATTCTGTTCAGTCACAGAAAAAAGTCTATGTATACCGCTATATGTAGACTTTTTTCCTGCTAATTTTTTTATAGTTTTTTAATAATTTCTAGGTGATATTTCTTATATTCGTTTTTAACTTCTTTATATTCTTCAAATATCCTTTTTTAATTTGACTAAATTCGCCGAAAAGAAAGTCTGCATACACCGCTGTATGTAGACTTTTTTCTTTGACTGTATTTTTATTTTTACTTTTGAAATTGTAGTTAAAATTTTTGGCAAAAATTCAATAATTTTCTGAAATTAATTCCTTACTATTGCACCACACTATATGGGGAGTAGTATTACAGTAACGAGAAAAAATAATGGAACGCTATGTCGTATGATATTTAATGTAGGGTCCACTTTTGTTTTTCTTATACGTTGATTTTTAAATTTTAATAAAAAGCATCATTAAGCATTGTTTGCTATTCTTTCTACTTAATTTTTTTAAATTTATAAAAAAAGTGGAAAAATTTTGCGAAAAGAAATTGCAACGCAATGTGTTAAAGGTAAATGGAGATCAACTAAAGGTATTAAAATGAAAGTTTAATGAAAACTTTGCAAATTGTGAATTTTAAAAAAGAAACAGCTGCCAGTAGACAGCAAATTTGCCATTATAAGGGCTTTGGAAGAAGGCAAAGTAATGAATGAAGTTACTCATCAGTTTCATATCAACAAATCCACGGTTTGTTGGTCTTCATCGCGATATCATTAAATAAACAACGTGGAAAGAAAGCCAGGAAGTGGTTGACCTCGTAAATATACTGCCTGCCAAAACCGTTAAATGGTCCAAAAAGTTAAAGTTGACCATCGGAAAACGGCAGTAGATGTTACTAATTATGCAAACGTCCAACTATTGGCGTTCCCCACAGGCAGAAATCGATTAAGAGAGGTAAATTTATTAGATAGAAGACCAACCAAGAAGCCACTTACAATTGAAATTAATAAGAAAAAACGACTTGGCTTTTCTAGACGGTATCTGCATTGATCAAAAGAGCAGTGGGCCTAAGTTTTGTGGAGCAACGAATCAAAGTTGAGCTTTGGTTCTTAAAATATGATATTTCTTATATTCGCTTTTGTCTTCAAATATTCCTTTTTTAATTTGATTAAAACTACCGGGAAGAAAGTTTACATACACCACTGTATGCAAACTTTTTTCTTTGACTGTATTTTCATTTTTTTTTACTTTGCAAATTACACTGGAATTTTTTTACAAAAATTCAATAATTTTCTGAACTCAATTCCTTTTTATCTGCACCAAACTGTGTGGGTAGGAGTATTATATTTTGTCTTAAAATTTTGCAGGAAATTCTTCCAAAAATTTAATAATTTTCTCAAATTTTCGAAATTGCATAACCATCACGGCTTCTTTGGATGGCAAGCATTCGAAATGTCAAATTTTCTATTACTGAATTTGGTCGATGACTTGGTTTATGTTGCCTTTAAGAATCGCAGGGGCCTAGAATCGATTGGGGCCTATCCGTATGTATTTGCGACTTAAGAAAACTTCTCAAGAAAAAGTCTAACAGGGTCAATTTGCTCATCATCATCCTGTTCTCAAAATGCTCGTACTGAATATTCAATGTACCATGATCTGTCGTATCGACTACATCACTAGTGACCAGAAAAATCAATTCAGGCCAGAAGAAATTAGGAATAATCGATATACAGTGGTTGTTATTGGCTATCATTCCCAAAGAAATATAGAGCGATGAGGGTATAAGCCCGAAATCAACATCAAATAGATACATACATACGTACATAATTGATTATTACAATCCTTTAGTCAGGATTACGACCTAGTTTGTTAACATGAGTTCTATACACGAGTGGTGGGACCTTAAACTGTAGATCAATTCCGAACAATTTTATTTACGCTCAGAGTTTTTGCCAGAAAGGAAGTCGCCGTAGAAATATTTTCATATTCTTGTTTTGATGTCTGGCCTGGGATTTGAACTCAGGCCTTATGTCTAAAAAGCCAACACACTACCTACTAGACCACGACTTTCTACGGCGCATAAATCAAAGTTAGTTTGACTGATGGCCTAGGTTATGTTGACTTTGGGAAAAAAATCTCTCAAGAAAAAGTCTAAAGGGAACAATTTTCATGTTCCGCATATGAAATCATTCTGTCTTCAAATCATTCGTACAGAATATCAAACGTGCCGTAACCTTTGTGTCACGTATTTAAGTTTGCAAAGGAAACCACATGTTTTTACTGGCCAGAACCATCAATTCAAGCCGAGCAAATTTGATATTAATTGCGACATATAATGCTCGTTGTTGAAAGTGATGGCCACTACAACGTCATTTGGATGTTCTTGGATTTTATGTGTGGCGCACTAGAGGCAGGACTGTTGCAGAGTGTATACAGCTCAGTGCTTGAGTCATTCGTATTTCTTATGAGTCAAAAGTCAAAATGCAAAATTCGCCAAGATGTGGTGTGCGAAAAGTCGCTGTAGTGTAGTAGGTAGTGTGTTGGCTTATCAGACGTAAAGCCCGACGATGGCCTCGCAGCAGATTTCGGGCAAAAACTCTGGGAGTAAATAAAATTGCCATGAAAAGTTTCTCAAAAATCTGTCGTTCGGAGTCGTCGATTTTAAACTGTAGGTCCCGTCATTCATGTATAAAATTAAGGCACTCAACATAATTAGTATGAGAAGCTAGGTCGAAATCGAAATTAGAGTATTGTAATGACCAATTATTTATGTATGCGTAGTCTGCGAAAGCGTCGGTCTCAGAATCTCTTGCAGGCTATCAGGGAAAGCTATGTTTTTAGCAGACCTTGCGTTACGGCATGAATTCGAATTGCGAAAGTCCTCTCGGTAGAACGATTATGGTGATCGTAAAATGACCAAGTCACGCAGTGCGTTGCCTGAGCAGAACATCTAGAAAAAAGACTGTACCAGAGTGTATACAGCTCCGTGACTGAGGCAGTCGCATTTCGTATAGGTGTCGACGAAAGTTAAGATGCAAAATTCGCCTAAATATGATTTGCAAAATCGTTTGCCTCAGAATCTCTTGCATGCTATCAGAAAAAGCGGCTATACCTTCAGCAGACCTTGCGTTACGTCGACGTACGTCTGTTAATCGCTTATTTACTTAACCAGTGAATTCGAATTTATCCACCACATTGCGAATAGTCCTCTTTGTAGAACAATTATGGTGATCGTAAAATGACCAATTCAAGCAGTGCGTTGCCTGAGCAGAACATCCAGAAACAGGACCATATCAAAGTGTATACAGCTCCGTGACTGAGTTAGTCGCATTTCGTATTGGTGCCGACGAAAGTCAAGATGCAAAATTCGCCAAACTATGATTTGCAAAATCGTTTGCCTCAGAATCTCTTGCATTCTGTCAGGGAAAGCGGCTATACTTTCAGTAGAACTTGCGTTACGTCGACGTATGTCTGTTAGTCGCTTATTGACTTAACTAGTGAATTCGAATTTATCCACCACATTGCGAATAGTCCTCTTTGTAGAACGATTATGGTGATCGTAAAATGACCAAGTCAAGCAGTGCGTTGCCTGAGCAGAACATCCAGAAACAGGACCATATCAAAGTGTATACAGCTCCGTGACTGAGTTAGTTGCATTTCGTATTGGTGCCGACGAAAGTCAAGATGCAAAATTCGCCAAAATATGATTTGTGAAATCGTTTGCCTCAGAATCTCGTGCATGCTATCAAGGAAAGCGGCTATACCTTCAGCAGACCTTGAGTTACGTCGACGTACGTCTATTGGTCGCTTATTTACTTAACCAGTGAATTCGAATTTATCCACTTCATTGCGAATAATCCTCTCGGTAGAATGATTATGGTGATCGAAAAATGACCAAGTCATGCAGTGCGTTGCTTGAGCAGAACATCCGGAAACAAGACTGCTCCAAAGTGTAGAAAGCTCAGTGCTGGAGTCAGTTGCATTTCGTATGGGTGCTGGCGAAAGTCAAGATGCAAAATTCGCCAAGATGTGATTTGTGAAATTGTTTGCCTCAGAATCTCTTGCATGCTATCAGGCAAAGCGACTACAATTTCAGTAGATCTTGCGTTACGTCGACGTACGTCTGTTAGTCGGTTATTGACTTAGCTAGTGAATTCGAATTTATACACCATATTGCCAATAGACCTCTCGTTAGAACGATTATGGTGATCGTAAAATGATGAAGTCACGCAGTGCGTTGCCTGAGCAGAACATTTTATCATTTTGTTGAAACAATTTTTTATTATTTTACACGCGTTGTTGATGAATGCTGTATCCGTCCAAAGTAATTTGACTAAACGGACTGAATAAATGACAACAATAAATGAATGACAAGTTTCAGCAAGATTACCGTTATCAACTGTAAATGTTCGGAAGTCGCTGTTGGAAGACGCGACATTTTATAAGCAAGTGAATCCAATTAATTTAATTGATTTTCAGAAACACTTTGCAAAAGATTTAAACAAAAGGCATTCTATTTTACCTTTTTTTTTAAAATAATTTCCATATTGTTTCATGGAAATAAGAAAGGAAAATTAAAAAAAAAAACTTAAAAAGATTTTTCTACACAAACAACAACAAAATTGGTTAAAATTCCCTTTCATACACAAGTTGCTGCCTTTTTACCCAACAGTTGCAGAAATAGGAAGAGATTTCAAGTATAATTTTTTTAAAAACACTTTGTATTGTATGTATATTTGTGTGATGATGTATGAATGTATGAATAGATGTTTGTATATAATATACCTTGTGTTAGTTTTTCGCCTAAGAAACTGGCGTCTTAGTTTTTCTTTTTTGTGTATTTGTTACTGAAACTTAATGCACGTTGTCAGCAAAACTCAGTTTAATGGTGTTTCCGACATGACAACCGCAGATTTAAAATTTTAGCAACCTTTGCAAGAATGAAAGCAATTTACCTTGCATTTCCATTACCATTTTGTATATCATCTCATGCCCATTTGCAGTTTTTTTTTATTTCCATTTAATTATATTACCATCTTCATTAAACGAAGATGGCCTTCTTACATTGCAGTAGTTTTCGGTGTATTCTCTCTTCTTCCTTAGAACAGTTTTGTTAATTTTAATGGCAGTAAAAAAAATATTTTCCTTCATTTTTCTTTTTTTTTTCTCTCAGTACGTCTCTAATTTACATAAATTTATGAATTATTTATTTAAGCTCCCTTTTTGCATACTTTTAAACGCATTGTTCATTAAGTTCACAAGAAACGGATAGTCAGTTAGAATGGTTTTGAAATGAGCAAAAATGTTTTGATTTAGTAAAGCAATGGAGTTAGCCTATGTGAATTTAATTAGGTATTTGGAAAGGGAAAAATTGCCATATTTATCCTAGTATATATAGGAACGATTTAATTTATAATTCAGGAACAATGAAAGCGCAACTCTCAGAACTCTGTAACAAAACTGACTAAAGTCTGTTACTGATAGTCAAGAAGGTAACATGCGTCGTATTAAATGAAACTCAATTTTACTTTAAAATTCTAAATTCAAAGTGTTAACCCTATGAAGATATTCCTATGAAGACATTTTCCACAAGCGATTTATAAATAGCGTCTAAGCATTTAAAATAAAAAACGAAAAAAAATATGTATGTAAAAGTTAGATTTTTTTTACCGGATTGCAAATACCATCATCCGTCAACATACGTCAACATCCGTCAACATCCGTCAATATCCGTTTACATGCGTTAAAGGCCGCAACAACTCTGATTTTATGAAATTACCCTTATTTTTCACAGATATTTGGCTGTATCTCACCAATCATGAGTTATTTGTGGTTTATTTGCATTAGCAAAAGATTTAAAAAAATTCTAAAGAACAAAAATAATGCGATGTTAAATCTCATGATCTTAGTGACCAGTTGAAATGAGAATTTCTCGAAATAATGTCTATTTAAATCATTGCTATAATGAATTGCGGAGTAACAAGTGGTAAGATCTTGTCATTTAATACAGAGCCATCAAATTGACGCAATAAGAACTCTGTGATCATCTCCGTAATTTCTTTATCTAATGTCGTTGGCATCCACTGCAATTTCCGTGCCATATTTAAACATGTAAGGTCTAATAACTAATACATACTTACATACATACATAATTGGTCATTACAACCCTTTAGTCAGAATTATTGATCTAGTTCCTCACACCACTTATATTGTGTGTGTGTTAATTTTATACATAAGTAGCGGGACCTACAGTTTAAAGTCGTCTCCAAACGACAGATTTTAGAGAAACTTTCCATGGCAAGTTTATTTACTCTCGGAGTTTTTGCCAGAAATCCGCTGAGAAGAAATCGCCAAAGAAAAACTTTTTGTATTTTGTTTTGATATCTGGCCTGAGGCTTGAAGCCTGACTTTACGTTTAAGAAGTCAACACACTACCTACTTTAATTGTTCATTACACTGTTTTAGTCAGTATTACAATCGAAATTCTCATGCCACCCATGTTGTGTGTTGTAATTTATCCATGAATATTGGAGCATACATTTCAAACGATTTCTAGAAGATTTTTGTCCAACCTTTCCAGAAATTTTATTTACTTTCCGACATTTTACCAGAAGACTGCTGAGAGGAAGGTTGTTAATTCTAAGCGTTTTTAGAACTATTTTTTAATTTAATTAAATAATTTATAATTAAAATGGGCACTTAGTGAATTTCCTGAACACTCGCGAGAAAAAAGACCAAAATCGAATTAGAACAATTAGACCGATGTCTATCAAGTATGCATAGCAACTGACCTCTTTGTTTTATTATTTCATCTTAATTCTTAATTCTAACACATTATTATATCTTAATTCTAACGGTTCAAGGACATTCAGCAACTCCGTTGCTTTAAGCTGGCCTTGAACCACTTATGTACTACATTATTTATTCATGACCTAACGCTATTTGTATATGTATTATTATTCTTATTCTGTTATATTAGGGTAGTAATTCATTTTTATATTTGTATTATTAATTATTTAAATTCATTTTATTATTATTATATTCTATATGCATATTAAGTATTTGTTAGTAAATAATTTATTGATGTTGATGTGCCCCAACATTCCGGCCCCATTGAAGGACTGAAGTCTTCAATCATACGGCAGAGGTGCCAATTTATGGACCGGGCGTTTATAGATGCGTTTCGGGTTCGTACCCTCCGCCACTCGGACCTTGCCGTCTTCGCCTTTGATTACGGCCACGACCCTCCCGGTCACCATTGCTGTGGCGGGCGATTGTCTTCGTGGACAATTACTACTTGCCCCTCTTCTAGGTTGGGCATTCCTTGGTGCCACTTCGTTTGCTCTGCAGACCGAGGATGTAGTCCCGAGACCAGGCCTGCCAGAATGTTGCCTGAGATTGCAGAGCAGACGCCAACGCTTGCATAACCTCATCTCTTTGTCTTTGGCGCCTTCTGCGGATTCTGGCGGCAGCGAACGCAGACCCTCGCCTATAAGTAGATGCGCTGGTGTCAAGGCTTCTCCGTCGTTGGGGTCTGGAGACAGCGGTGCGATTGGACGACTGTTTGAGCACCGCCTCTACTTCTGCGAGCATTGTTAGCATTTCTTCTTGCGTGAGCGCCAGGTTGCCCACAGCTCGCAGAAAGTAGGAACTTCGCTTGCTTGACAGCGGCTTCCCACAGTCCGCCGAAGTGCGGGCGCCCGAGGTGGTATGAAGCTGAACTTCACCCCGGACGACGCTGCGTACGACTCGACGGCCTGTCGACTCTTGTCGAACGCTTGCTGCAACTGCTTGAGGACGTTGTGGGCTCCTACGAAATTCGTCGCGTTGTCGCATAGTACCTCTTGCGGAAGACTCTTCTGGCAGCGAACCTTTTGAAA
>CM025792.1:77274272-77672512 GCA_014635995.1 Sarcophaga peregrina | reverse complement strand
TGAGAACTATTTGAATAGCTTTAATTTAATGTATATAATGTATATACTTTGTTTTAGTTATGGAAATATAAAAAAATTAAAAATATAAGAATATATTGAGAATTTAAAGGTTCTTTTATTAGAGGGTGACCCTTTTTTTTTCATAACAACGTTATTATTTCCGAGCCTTTATTTGTACATTCTTTATTACGTATTTGGCCAAAGCTGGTCAAAAAATTTTATTTCATCAGTTAAATATTATGAATAGCTTTAATTAATTGTATTTAATGTATTTACTTTGTACTAGCTTATGGAAAAATAATTAAAATATAATATAAGAACATTATATTAGGAGAATTTAAGTGTTCCTATTATTTTTTCAGGCCTTTTATTTTACATTTTTTTATGAATTTGGCAGAACTGGTCAAAATTTTTTATTTCATTAGTTAGACTATTTGAATAGCTTTAATTTAATGTATATAATGTATATACTTTGTACTATTTATGGAAAAATAATTAAAAATATAAGAATATATTGGAAAATCTAAGTGTTCCTATTATTTTTCCAGGCCTTTATTTTACATTTTTTTAAGAATTTGGCAAAGCTGGTCAAAAATTTTTATTTCATTAGTTAGACTATTTGAATAGCTTTAATTTAATGTATATAATGTATATACTTTGTACTATTTATGGAAAAATAATTAAAAATATAAGAATATATTGGAGAATTTAAGTGTTCCTATTATTTTTTCCAGGCCTTTATTTTACATTTTTTTATGAATTTGGCAGAACTGGTCAAAAATTTTTATTTCATTAGTTAGACTATTTGAATAGCTTTAATTTAATGTATATAATGTATTACTTTGTAATATGTATGGAAAATAATTAAAAATATAAGAGTATATTGGAAAATTTAAGTGTTCCCTATTATTTTTCCAGGCCTTTATTTTACATTTTTTTAAGAATTGCAGAGCTGGTCAAAATTTTTTATTTCATTAGTTAGACTATTTGAATAGCTTTAATTTAGTGTATATAATGTATATACTTTGTACTATTTATGGAAAAATAATTAAAAATATTAAGAATATTATTGGAAGATCTTAAGTGTTCCTATTATTTATTCCAGGCCTTTATTTTACATTTTTTTTAAGAATTTGGCAGAAACTGGTCAAAATTTTTATTTCATTAGTTAGACTATTTGAATAGCTTTAATTTAGTGTATATAATGTATATACTTTGTAATATTATGGAAATAATAAATTAAAAATATAAGAATATCTGGAAAATTTAAGTGTTCGTATTATTTTTTCCAGGCCATTTATTTTACATTTTTTTAAGAATTGGCAAAGCTGGTCAAAATTTTTATTTCACTAGTTAGACTATTGAATAGCTTTAATTTAATGTATATAATGTATATACTTTGTACATATTTATGGAAAAATAATTAAAAATATAGGAATATATTGGAAAATTTAAGTGTTCTATTATTTTTTCCAGGCTTTATTTTACATTTTTTTAAGAATGTGGCAGAGCTGGTCAAAATTTTTATTTCATTAGTTAGACTATTTGAATAGCTTTAATTTAATGTATATAATGTATTACTTTTTAATATTATGGAAAAATAATTAAAAATATAAGAATATAATTGGAAATTAAGTGTTCCTATTATTTTTTCCAGGCCTTTATTTTCATTTTTTTTAAGAATTGGCAAGTCTGGTCAAAATTTTTTATTTCATAGTTAGACTATTTGGAATAGCTTTAATTAATGTATATAATGTTATACTTGGTATATTTATGGAAAAATAATTAAAAATATAAGAAGTATATTGGAAATTTAAGTGTTCCTATTATTTTTTCCAGGCCTTTATTTTACATTTTTTTAGAATTTGGCAAAGCTGGTCAAAAATTTTTATTTCATTAGTTAGACTATTTGAATAGCTTTAATTTAATGTATATAATGTATATACTTTGTAAATTTATGGAAAAATAATTAAAAATATAAGAATATATTGGAAAATTTAAGTGTTCCTATTATTTTTTCCAGGCCTATATTTTACATTTTTTTAAGAATTTGGCAGAGCTGGTCATTAGTTAGACTATATGAATTGCTTTAATTCATGTACATGATGTATATACTTGGGATATTTATGGAAAAATAATTAAAAATATAAGAATATATTGGAAAATTTAAGTGTTCCTATTATTTTTTCCAGGCCTTTATTTTACATTTTTTTAAGAATTTGGCAGAGCTGGTCAAAAATTTTTATTTCATTAGTTAGACTATTTGAATAGCTTTAATTTAATGTATATAATGTATATACTTTGTAATATTTATGGAAAAATAATTAAAAATATAAGAATATATTGGAAAATTTAAGTGTTCCTATTATTTTTTCCAGGCCTATATTTATAGATTTTTTTAAGAATTTGGCAGAGCTGGTCATTAGTTAGACTATATGAATTGCTTTAACTTAATGTACATGATGTACTTTGGGATATTTATGGAAAAATAATTAAAAATATAAGAATATATTGGAAATCTAAGTGTTCCTATTATTTTTTCGGCCGTTTCTTTTAGATTTTTTTAAGAATTTGGCACTGTTGGTCAAAAATATTTATATTATTAGTTAGACTATTTGAATAGCTTTATTTAATTTGTTAAATGTATATACTTTGTAATATTTATGGAAAAATAATTAAAAATATAAGAATATATTGAAAAATTTAAGTATCCCTCTAATTTTTTAAACTCTTTTTTCAATAAATTATGTTTTTTTTAAATAATAAAAATAAATTTGTGTTTACCTACATAATTGTCCATTACAACCCTTCATCAGGATTACGACCTAGCTTCTCACACCACTTATGTTGTGTGCGTTAATTTTAAAGTGGCGGGACCTACATTTTAAAGTCGACTCCGAACGACAGATTTTTGAGAAGCTTTTCATGGCAATTTTTACTCTCAGAGTCTTTGCCAGAAATCTGCTGAGAGAAGTCGCCGAGAAATATTTTTCGTTTTGATGTCTGACCTGGGATACGAACCCGGGCCCAAGGTCGAATAAACCGACACACTACCCACTAGACCCCACGGCGACTTCTGTGTTTAATTTCAATTAGTTTAGTCTATTGTTTCACAATTTTCTGTGTCACTCTTTGCAAACTTGAATTAGATAATAGGTGAATAATTACAACAATAATTGCTTGTTCGTTATTCACTGTTACTACCCTTTCCGTAAGCAACAACACTGTTCGTCCAGATCTGTATAGTAGAGATGTTTATACCACGATTGTTCTCTTCACACACAGTGCGACTTCACACAAGGCTGAACTGAGTTCTTACCACTGGTGCTTACGCTTTTTTAATACTGCGCATTAGATCTGATGAAGATTTTTAAAGTCGTTGTGTATGTGTACACATTGCTTGTTGTTGCTTTCATTTACTTGTCTATACCCTTCTCTTTCAGACTCATTCATGATGTTGTGGGTTATTTGGAAACTAATTCATTGTAGTTGTTGGTGTAGTTGTTAATGTGAGTTGATATGGCACCGTTCCATTTGCGTAAAATATTTTAGTAGGTTTTGTAAAGTATATGAATTTCCTTCACAAAGCAATATTTACATTATAATTGATCGTGTTTTAAGAATCCCTCTAATTTTTTAAACTCTTTTTTCAATAAATTATGTTTTTTTTAAATAATAAAAATAAATTTGTGTTTACCTACATAATTGTCCATTACAACCCTTCATCAGGATTACGACCTAGCTTCTCACACCACTTATGTTGTGTGCGTTAATTTTAAAGTGGCGGGACCTACATTTTAAAGTCGACTCCGAACGACAGATTTTGAGAAGCTTTTCATGGCAATTTTTACTCTCAGAGTCTTTGCCAGAAATCTGCTGAGAGGAAGTCGCCGAAGAAATATTTTTCGTTTTGATGTCTGACCTGGGATACGAACCCGGGCCCAATGTCGAATAAACCGACACACTACCCACTAGACCCGGCGACTTCTGTGTTTAATTTCAATTAGTTTAGTCTATTGTTTTCACAATTTTCTGTGTCACTCTTGCAACTTGAATTAGATAATTAGGTGAATAATTACAACAATAATTGCTTTGTTTCGTTATTCACTGTTAATACCCTTTCCGTAAGCAACAACACTTGTTCGTCGATCTGTATAGTAGAGATGTTTATACCACGATTGTTCTCTTCACACACAGTGCGACTTCACACAAGGCTGACTGAGTTCTTACCACTGGTTGCTTACGCTTTTTATATACTTGCGCATTAGATCTGATGAAGATTTTTAAAGTCGTTTGTGTATTGTGTACACATTGCTTGTTGTTGCTTTCATTTACTTGTCTATACCCTTCTCTTTCACAGACTCATTCATGATGTTGTGGGTTTATTTGGAAACTAATTCATTGTAGTTGTTGGTGTAGTTGTTAATGTGAGTTGATATGGCACCGTTTCATTGCGTAAAAATATTTTAGTAGGTTTTGTAAAGTATATGAATTTCCTTCACAAAGCAATATTTACATTATAATTGATCGTGTTTTAAGAATCAATTTTTTTGTAAGTTTTGTTTGTTTTCTTCTTTTAATTTCACAAAAAATTAGCTTGTGCAGTGGACAAATATATTACATATCGTGATTTCAGGAACATGGATTATGCGACTCTGGATATTGAATTGAATGACATATCTTGGGACCAGGTATATATACTGGGAAATGCGAATGACCAATTGTCATTTATTCAGGAGAATGTGCGCTTGATCTATAACAGACGCGTTCCTGTCAGAACCAAGTGCATCAGGCTGGAACAACAGCCTTGGTTTAATACTGAGATAAAGGCACTCATTAGAAGGAGGGACAGTGCATACAGGCGATGGAAGAGGTTTAGGACTGATGATTAAAAGGCTTTACATAAATTCGCACGGAAGGAAGTTCCCAAGCGCATAAGAATTGCCAAGGCATTGTATTATGGTGAAAAGTTTTCCAACGCACTGGACAACAGGTCTAAATGGAATGTAATTCGTGAAATAGGAATAGGCCGAAAGAGTCGTGGAACGGATATTGATGTTGATGTGAATATGCTTAGTGACCAGTTCGTAAATACTAAGATTCCAACTTCTGTCGGTAACTTCTATGATGATCGTTGTTGTGTTCTACCACAACCTTCCTTTAGTTTTTGTTGTGTAAATCAGTTCGAGGTTTTGGAATGTATTTCAGCGGTAAAATCGAACGTGGTTGATTCTGATGATTTGAATCCTTCATTCTTGAAAGCTCTGACTTCTCACTTGTTCAATACTGTTCTGACTAAATCTACTTTTCCTGAATATTGGAAACTGGCAAAAATCATTCCCATTCCCAAAACGAACAACGAGTTCAGGCCAATTGCTATCCTTCCTTTTTTGTCCAAGGTAATGGAGAATATAATGGCCAGACAGATCACTAACTACCTGGAGAGTCACAATTACTTTACCCTTAGTCAGTCGGGATTTATGAAAGGTAGAAGTTGTACTACAGCTCTAATAAATGTTGTAGAAGATCTTAGGTCGAAACTAGATGAAAATATTGTAGCGTTTTTGGTTCTGTTCGATCACACTAAGGCTTCCGACACAGTCGATCATGAAGTTCTTTGAAAAAGCTCCGGAAGCTGTTTTATTTCTCAAATTCTACCTGTAATCTTATTTATTCTTATTTGCTGAATAGATTTCAAAAAGTACATCTTAATGGCAATATTTCAAATCCACTTAATATTAGTAGAGGTAATCCCCAGGGGTCAAAACTGATTTACCGGATGTCTTGATTCACTGTAATGTTCATATGTATGCTGATGATGTGCAGCTTTATACTAGTACTCAAAGGGAGAATATTGATTTTTGTTTGGACTATATTAATAGTGATTTGGTAAGAATTGACCACTGGGCCTCGGCCAATGGTCTTTGCATCAATCCCTCCAAGTCTAAAGTCGAGAACTGACAGATCATTTGTCATGCCTGAATTATGCATCAGGGGAAATAAGATTGACTTTGTCAAATCTGCGAAAAATCTGGGTATTGTCTTTAATGGCAGTTTATCGTGGTCTAACCATATAGGTGCCGTTGTAGGTAGAATTTATAGTATGCTTAGGAACTTGTGGACTGTTATTGATTCGACTCCTTTTGTCATTCGTATGCAACTTGCCAGAACGTACTTAATTCCGGTACTTTTGTATGGGTGTGAAATTTTCGCAAACTGCGATTGTGATGTTAAACGTAGACTTAACTTGGCATAGCTAGATATGTCTTTTAGAAGGGGCGTCGTGATTACATTTCCCATTTGGCTTGCCGGATTTATAATGTAAAATTTGATAATCTCCTGAAAATTAGATGCCTTATTCTACTTCATAAGATAATTTACACGGGACGGCCGGAATATTTATTTTGTCGAATAAAATTTGCTAGATCCTACCGGGGTAGGAACATTATTCAGCAAAGATTTAGGACTCTTTTATCTCAGAGACAGTTTCTTATACACACCACTAGTCTTTGGAATTCCCTACCAAATTACATTCAGAATCTAGGCAATGCAAACGCGTTCAAGAAGGAGTTATTCAAATTATTTTCATAAGTAAAATTTTTTACTATTTGTGATTTATTTTATAGGTCTATATAGGATATATTTTTATTCCCAGTTTTTTTTAGACTAATTTTTGTAAATGGTAACATTTTCTTTTTAATATTCTTTTTTTAATATTTTCAACTCACTTATTTACTTACTTTTTTAATTTTTTAATTTCTTTATATTGTTTAATGTATTGTTGTTTCACTATTAATTTTTAAATCTTAATGATTCCTAACATAGCACTGTCACTTATAAGATTCATATCTTGTTGTGCTATGTAAATTATAATAAATAAATAAATAAATAAATTGCGAAAAATATTTCAAATTTTCATGACTCCTATAATGTATTTAATTTTAGGAATAAAACCCCTTTAGTTTTCTAACTAAATTAAGGAAATTCCCAGTCAAATTGAAATCAAACGACACTTTTCAATTTCCATTTATTGTGGTTACAAAAATATCATTGCTAAAAATGAAATTTTAGAGTAAAATTGCTGTTTACCTACAATATATTCTATCACTTCATCCTTGTACTGTCGATTTCAATGCAAAGCTAATAAGACAATAAGAAAACTAAACATTGGCCGACACAGTGGTTTATCAAAAGAAACAAAGAGAAAGAGAAAATCACGACAGTAAACCTGATAGAAAATACAATTGACAGTTTGGAAAAATTAAGAAAAGTGATGAATGGAATAGATAAACTTAGGAAAACTACATTTTCATTATTCCATCACTACATACACTACGTAATGATGGAGACAAGGCAAGGCAAGGCATGTGGAAAAGGTTTGTGGGAATTATGAGGCGAAGGACATTATGTTTGTGGCCATAATTCACAACAATTGTATGAATAATGGCGCACATTAAAAGTGCAAATTCAAATTTATTAATGTAAAGTAATGTAATGTAATGGTACACTGGCAGGTAAGAGCAGGAGGTAATTCTATAGCATATTTATGATATATTGTAACCCTGAACAGAAGGAATATACACTAAACATGTGTAAAATACAAACAAAAAAACAATCCATATTAGGCTTCTCAATTTCTCGGTGTATTGTTTGTTGTTATTCATTCAAATAAATAAATAATAAATGTTTTTTTAAACATTCCATACCATACAGCATAGAGCATCTATAGGATATATCGCATACATGGTGGTATGTATTGTAATACGCGCGTGTATTTTAATGCATATCCTTGTAGACAATGTACGCACGCTATACATATACGCATACGCATTTTATATGTATTTTATGGAATATTTAACGAAAAATAAAAAAAAGTTTATAATGTTTGAAATATAAATCAAAACACAACAGAAAAAAAAACAAAGAATTGTGTAAACATAACCACTTACATTAGAAACATACCCACACCCATGTACACAATCAGAGTAGACTTATGATGTTACCCAATAAACATAGAGGCATACGTTAAGCAAAAATTAATTACGCCTAATTCATTTTACTAAACCTACATGCGTCTGTTAAAGTATTTGTCATTTATTCGGTTTGTTTTGCAAGTGAAAATGGTGTTATTAAAATAATAAAGAAAAGCTCCAAAAACAAAATAATGGACTTGTTCACGTGATCAACGAATAAGTAAAAAAAAAATGTAGCAACAAAAACAATGGACTTGGAATAAACAAAAATATAAGCGATAAAGTTGTAAACAGCCAACAACAAAGTGCAGCGGATTAAAAAATAAACAAGCAAAAACAAAGTGCAGCGTAAAAAAATAAAATAGCAGATAGACAAATACACAAGCAACAAATACTCTGCCTGGAGGAATGTAAACAACATACACAAACAAAAATGGAAACAAGTTGTTTACATTTTTGGATTGTGCCCGAAGGCCGTCATTCCCCTCCGAGAGCATTCATCACACTAATGATCCAGCGATATAAAAGGCAAGATAAATCGAGCAATGATAGAGTTCGAATTAAGTTAGTCGTGTGTGACGAAGACACAGTGGTGGCATTGAGATTTCTAAGGGTCTGCCCTTTTTTTTTTGAAAACGCTTTAACAAAGAACTACTGAATATTTTCTCAAATTTATTTTTTTATTTGAAGATACAATCCTGCCGGTTAATAATGAAAAATAATTTCATTCAAATGGCTACCCCGACTGGCCATGCGATCGATCCAATTTTTAAGCACATTGGCGATTGTTTGCAGCCGTATTTCATAAATGGCTTCACGAATACATACATACATAATTGGCCATTAAAGCCCTTCAGTCAGGATTACGACCTAGCTTCTCACATCACTTATGTTGTGTGCGTGATTTTTTATACATGAGTGACGGGACCTACAGTTTAAAGTCGACTCCGAACGACAGATTTTTGAGAAGCTTTTCATGGCAATTTTTGCTCTCAGAGTCTTTGCCAGAAATCTGCTGAGAGGAAGTCGCCGAAGAAATATTTTTCGTTTTAATGTCTGACCTTGGATACGCACCCGGGCCATTCGTCTAATAAGCCAACACCACTAAACCACGGTGACTTCTACTTACCAGTAGCCTACACGATCGGTCTAATTTTTAAGCGCATTATCGATTGTTTGCAGCCGTATTTCGTCAATGGCTTCACGCATATTGTCCTTTAAAGCGTCAATTGCCTCTGGCTTGTCAACGTAATACTTATCTTTGACGGCACCCTACAAATAATAGTCCAATCCTGTCAAATTGCAACTGCGAGGTGGCCAAATGACATCAGTTCTGCGGCTGATAATGCGATCTTCTAAAACAGGACGCAAAATATCGAACGTAGCTTCGGTTGTGTGGCACGTAGCGCCGTTCTGTTGAAAATAAATGTTGCCAATATTTTCCTTTTCAATTTTTGTGAACAAAATTTCGTTCAACATGGCCCGATAACGGTCG
Organism: Sarcophaga peregrina; assembly: GCA_014635995.1. NCBI lineage: Eukaryota > Metazoa > Arthropoda > Insecta > Diptera > Sarcophagidae > Sarcophaga > Sarcophaga peregrina. The sequence continues at coordinate 77,663,044 of CM025792.1, read as the reverse complement.
CCATTGACTCTAACGGCCACTCCTTGCTCATTTTCGAAGAAAATGGCCCAATTATGCCTCTGGACCAAAATCCACACCAATCAGTGACTCATTTTGGGTGCGTTGGGTGTGAATTTTCTGTGCCCCAAATGCGATAATTTGCTTGTTTACATACACGCCAAGATCAAAATGAACTTCATCTGAAAATATGATTTTTTTCCGCAAAATTGGCATCTTCTGTAAGTCGATCGCAGGCCCACTTAGTGAAGCGAAAACGCATTGGATGGTCCATATTCGTTCAGCGGAATTCTAAAACTAATTATCAGGAAGGATAAAATTAATAATCAGACATAAGCTAAGTGTTACCATTCACGAAATAAGCACTAGTTGAAAAATAAAACATTAGATGGCGTAGCCGATATCAGTTTTGTGTAAAGACACGAGATCGAGTTATTATTCAGTCAGTATTGCGTGCAGGCAAGCTGCGTGTGAAGAAAGCAGCTATTAGTGTTACGCGAGCAGAAGTGTTGTGCTTACAAGCAGGTTGTGAGCAAAGTAGAATAACAAAAAGGTTGTAAGCAGAGAAATATAACGAGCAAGCACATATTGTAATAGTTGTTGTTGTATACATGATATAAGTTCGAACAGTGGCACAAAAGTATTGCGGACAATAAAGAATTGATTTAAAATTAAACACATATTGATGTATTTTTATTTTATTTACAATCTACGAACTCATATTTTTAACGTTTTTAAAAAGGTAAAACACCTGAAATACATTCTTTTTTAAAAAGTAAAATAAAAATTAAAAAATCAAATTTAAAAAAAAACAAAAATCGATTGTTACTTCTACCTCTTAATTTTTTATTTTAAACATTATCATGCATACTTCAATGAGCTTTTTTGCTTCCTGATTATCCACCGCGAATAAGTACATAAATTATAAATATTCCCTACTTTTTTTTTAGCAATGGTACATATTGGCCTTGTATCAAAATTAATAAGTGAAGCATCATTTTTTCTTAAGATAAATAATTCTGTCTTCCTAGAATGGTAAAATCCTGCACTGTGCAATGTATGTAAAGCAGCGAAGGGCACATTTGAAATTTCGTATGTGATAGGCAAAGAAATTTCTGCTGACGCTGCGTTGACGCACCTACACTATAAGCTTACTCGTGTGGTTTCGTATAATGATCGTGTGTTTGTTGCTTTGTTTGTTATTTTGTGTTGATGCCAGAGAACAAAATCAAGTCAGTTGACGTTTAGCACTTGATGAAGTAAGATCTCGTAACGTAACTTTTTTGGATGATTTATTGTTGTTGGCAAATACACGCAGCAAAATGTTTAATGAAAATTGGGAAAATGATTTTTTTTATAGAGAATATGGATGGTAATGCACAATGTCTTGTGTGTTATCGCACTTTATGTCGTAATTCCTTTTTTTTTATAAAAAGACATTACGAGACTAGCCACGGATTTTTCGACAACATTAAAGGGAATGATAGGACTTTAAAATTATTGCAAAAGCAGAATTTTTTTTTAAATTCATTGTTGACGAAACGGACGTACCAAATTACAATAATTTACAAATTAATAATAATAATTTAATACCTTTTAAAAAGGCATCATTTCCTCCGCTCTGCTGTAAAGATTTTCTTAAAAAATTTCCAGTCCAGTGCAGTGCGGAGGAGATTTTTTAAGAAAATCTTTACAGCAGAGCGGAGGAAATGGGCTTGGGGGAGTTATTATTCAATAAGACAACGATCCTAAGCATACGAGTAAGGTCGCTAAAAATATTTTAATGAAAATAATGTTGAAAAATTAGAATGGCCTGCTCAAAGATGCCCAGATTTAAACCCCATAGAGCATCTTTGGACTATCTTAAATAACAAAATTCCGACGGAGTCCAGAACAAGTATTGAATCATTTTGGGAAAAAATTCAAATTGAATGAAGGGCAATTCCTACAAGTACTTTGAAGAACCTTGCGCTAAATATGTCCAAAAGATTAAGGGAATTCATTAATAATAAAGGAGGAGCAACTACGTACAAAATTTTGAAGTTATTTAATTATTTATAATATTTTCTAGCGAAGTGTTATACTTCATTTTGTCACTTGAAATTCCTTATGTGCCTTATAGTTTCTATTATAAATAAGAAATATAAAGAAAGAACTCAATGTTAAGGTCCCTATTAAATAAAATATTAACCGAATTAAAAATTAAACTAAAATTTATAAACATTTAATCAAAAAACAAAAAATATTTAAAACCGGGCTTAACAGACGCACAACACAATAAATCATTTTTTTCCTTTTTTTTCCCAGTGTACGACTCTCAAAAATTACGTTGAATTTTGTTCTCCGCTGCTTTACCAACACAACCAAAACTATGATAGTATGTGTGTTGCCCTTCACTGATGTAAAGTAACGTATGAGTGATATTAAATTCTATTAAATATTATTTTATTGCATACTTTTCGGAGTAATTACTCTAGTACAGTACAGATAGTGTGGGTGCGTATGAGTAATATTTGCTTGAATTGAATTCAATATAAAGTATACTCTCAATATAATATTTGTCAATACCAACTATGAGTACAATGAATTTTTTACATAACATTAGCTTTTAAGGTAGTTCTTGTTGACCTGTTAATTCTTTTGTTTATTAATTGGTTTTTTTTATAAATATGAATCAAAATGTACTTAAGCAACTATCAACTGACAACAATCAATTAGCTTTTATGTAGTCTTATATTATTTAAGTCTTGAACACATATTAAATGATTTATTTTATGGCTTTCCGTTTAACAAGGACCAAAAAAAAAAAACAAATCCACGTATTTATTTATAAAATGTAACTATTATACGCTGGGAGTTGTTCCAGGACTATATCACAATGCGCCCTATGACGCCTAGGTATCCACACTCAACTTCTTTGGGTGGACAGCTAACACTAACTGCCTATGTACCTTATACCACGTATACAACAATAACTATAACAATATTTGCTTGTTCGATACTCTTCTCTGCTTGCAACCTTTTTGTATGCAACACACTTGTTTGTTATTCTCTGCTCACAACCTTTTTGTAAGCACAACACTTCTGCTCGCCTATACACTAACAACTCTTCGGCAGACTTTACTATGCATGCAACTTGTCTTCACATCGTGACTGATTAGTTCACACACAACTTCACGCAAGGCTAATTAAATTATAACTTACTGGTTGACTGTAAGCAACAACACTTATTCATTATTCTTTGCTCACAACCCTTAGGTTAGAGGACGTGCATCTGTCGGTCAAGACAAGCACATTACCCGGAGGTCGAAATAGACCCATTGTAAGTACAACACTTCTGCTCGCCTAAACACTAACAACTCTTCAACAGACTTTACTATGCATGCAACTTGCCTTCACACCGCGACTGAATAGTTCACATGCAACGTCACGCAAGGCTGATTAAATTATAACTTACTGGCTGACTGTGTTGTCTTGCCCATTTACAGTACGTCGAACGTTATAGAAATATAAGGTTCGTGTTCTTGCCTTATTGAGAACTCTATTGCGACTACATTGTTTGTTGTTGCGTATGCTTACTCGGTCCTCTCTTTTGCTCTAATGCTTGTTTGATGCATTTTTTAGTGTGTATTTGGGTCGTATGTTCGTTATTCACATTGCCTCTTTTTGCATTCGCTTATGTTGCGTTTGCGTTATCAATTTCTCTCATACTGATGTTATTGTTGGTTTACTTTAAAATGGTTCGATATACATATGTACATAGGTGTAGGAGTCAGTGTAGGTGGCAGCTTTTGTTAATTGTTTTTATGTGAAACGATATTAGGTCGTTTCGATCTGCATAACAATATAGAATGGGTTGACAAAATTTTATATGTGCCACTACAATTCTTTTTTGTGACAAATTTTTTGACGATTACCATGAACACCTTTAAGGATTTTGATCATTTGATGCTTTACTCATCTGACAGCTTTGCCCGCCACTGATATATAAAATGAACATAAGAATTGTGAGAAACTAGATTGTAATCCTGACTAGAGAGTCATAATCAGACGTCGGCTCAAGGAGAACATCATAAATCTGTAAGTGTATGTGTAAGAGGCTTGTGTATAACCCAAAGGAAAATTGTTAGTAAAATTTTCAAACGTAACCTAATGATATTTATAAGGGAAAAAATTACAACGCCAAATCCCTAAAGACTGTGTATTTAACTTTAAAAATATTCTTCCAAAAATGGAGATCATTTGTCATTGTTGTTAATGAATCTCATTAAAAAATAGTGGGATCCTACTGTTATTTTTCCTCGGGTGCGTGCATAATTGCTATACAAAACAAATTTCAAAAAGAAGTGACGAGAACCTGCTTCACTGAAAGCTGTCAAGCAACTGAATGCATTTTTACGCACTTGTTAACAAACCTTTTGAGGTTGCTGTGGTCTAGTAGGTGGTGTGTTTGCTTATTAGACGAAAGACCCAAGTTCGAATTCCAGGTCAGACATCAAAACGAAAATTTTAAAATAATTTTTCGGTGACTTCCTCTCAGCAGATTTCTGGCAAAAACTCTGCGAGTAAAAAATTGCCATGGAATGATTCTCAAAAAAATGTGTCATTCGGAGTCGACTTTAAACTGTAGGTGTAAGTGTAAGTGGTGTGAGAAGCTAGGACGTAGTACAATGGGTCAATTCGACCACCGAGTACTGTATTTGTCAGAATTGACAAGTACACATCCTCTAACCTAACCTAACCTAACAACATTGCTAATGTTCGTGTCCTATATGTGTGAAAAGCCGAAAATGTTTTTCCCCTGAGGGACATTGGTTATAATTAACACTTGCGTATGATCATTATGAGTACATAAGTAAGAAACATAAACAAATTTGCTTGTTGGGTATAATCAATATAACAAATGTGTTCGTGTAGAAATTCTGTCAATTTTTATTACATTTTCGTTTTAAGATTTGTAAAGTTGATGCGCGTTTGAGATGCGCTGTTGTTCTTGTTGTCGCTGTTCTGTTATTTTTGAATGCTGGAAACTTTTTCCGATGTGTTCCAATCTTGTTTTTTTCTGTTTTGTTAATAATTTTCCTATTTTTCTGTTTTACTTCAAGAGTCATAAATTTTATTTTTTTATGTAAGCAAAGGAAACGTCTCATTTTGAAATGGAAAAAAAACGAACGAAGGATGAATAAGACACCTTGTGTCTCATACGAAAGAAAAAGGCAGGGAAGTAAATCAAATGCTAGAATACAACGATACACATTCACACACACACACACACACACACACACATACATCACATACATAAATATTTGAGTTTGTGCGAATGTCATCAAAAAGTATTAAAAAATGTTTTTGGCCAAACAAACTCCTTTCGAGACCTCAGCTGTATTCACATTTTCTTTTTTTGGTTTTTGTTTTTGTTTTCGAGTAAAACTTTATGTTTTTTAATACATCAGAGCTTTTACTACGTGATGCTGCTTCATTGTATCGTCATTGTTTTCGAAAAACTCTGCACAACTTTCATCACACAAGAGGCATAAATTCTATAGAAAGAGAAGCAAAAAAATGGGAAAATAAATATTAACCTTGGAAAATTAAATCGTATTTTTTGGAAAATTCAAAAGTTTTTCCACTGAAGGTTTTTCCAATCATTCACTTAAAGTTTTATTGGTGGAAATTATGTAATTATGTGGCAGGCGATTTTCCATTAATTAATTAAAGTCTTCGCGCCAGGTTAAAGGATTTTTTTTTTTTTGGGGAAAACCCTAAGAGTAAATAAAATTGCCATGAAAAGTTTCTTAAAAATTTTTGTTACTCAATATTGACTTTAAACTGCAGTTACCGCCACTTATGGATAAAATTAACGCACACAACATAAGTGGTGTGAGAAACTAGGTTGTAAACCTTACTAAAGGTCCCAGGTCAGACATCAACCCGAAAAATATTTCTTCGGCGACTTCCTCTCAGCAGATTTCTGGCAAAGACTCTGAGAGTAAAAACTTGCCACGAAAATCTTCTAAAAAATCTGTCGTTGGGAGTCGACTTTAAACTGTAGGTCCCGCCACTCTTGTATAAAATTAACGCACACAACATAAGGGGTGTGAGAAGCTAGGTCGTAATCCTGACTGAAGGGTTGTAATGGCCAATTATGTATGTATGTAAAGGTTTAAAACACATACAAAATGTTCTTGCAATTTGAAATCCCGTGAACCACTGTGCAAAATTTCAAATTGTTTTATAATTTGCCAGAAGATTAGGCATTTAAAAATAAAAAAAAACTTTGAGGTAATTTATCATTTTCAATAAATGTAATGAGACTGAGTTATTAAATATATTTTCAATATTTATTTTACTAAAAATATTTCATATTCAAATTGAAAACTTTGTTTTTCGTTATTTTCAATATATAGTTAGACCCTGCTTAACACTGCCCCCACTACGTGGTAGTATTGGGATTCCCCTAAATCGCGTATTGTATTCATACTTGTGGTCACTATATAGGGACGGTGTAAACTAAGTATCTTTTTAATGCTCTTTTGTTGTCCCTGTCTAGAATAAAGATTCCAATTGTAGTTCCCGAAGTCACAAATGTAACGGGTGATTTTTTTAGCTATTATCTTATTGGCAACACTGGTTTAAACAGCTTATGCTCGTTTTGTGTTTTGCTTCATTGTCAAACAGCTTCAGTTTAGTCTATAGTTTAACCATGAATCGTCTTACAAACGAACAACGCTTGCAAATCATCATATATATTATTTCTAAAGCACTTTTTTTGTCGGTTACAAATATCTCCCATACCACCGCATCAAATTTAATGAATGATATCTCATTTTAAAGCTTATATCTAATACTAATGGCGAAAAATAATTAGAAATTAAAAAATTAATATTTTCATTGATAAAAATTATATTTTGTATAGAACTGTTGTTCAAGTGTGGTAATACAGGGTTCCTTAATAGTAATGCAGTTCTACATAATATAGTATGTATTAAAATCCATTTTGGCAATACCGCTATTTACTATAATGCCGTTTATTACTAAGTCAGTTATTTATAATATATGCATATTAGGTTGTAAAAAGCTGTTTTGGCAATACTTTGCAGTAGTTGTTAGATCAAGTGCGATAAACAGGGTCGCTTAATTGTAATGCTATTCCACATAACAATATATAAATTTGTAAAAGCCATTTTGGTAATGTCATTATTGTCATGGCATTGTTTGTTTTATGAAGTGTAGTAATACGGATTAATAAATGGTACGGCAAAAATTATTCATACCGATAAAACTATACTCATACCCCGAATCAACCTTACATCTTCTGATCCATCTGTGCCTCTCCGAATGACACGAAAACAATTCCCTGTGAAAGTCGCTTTTGTTATGACGATAAACAAAGCAAGCACAAGGTCAAACCCTTCAAAAGGTAGGATTGTATTTACCAGAACCGGTCTTTTCACATGGGCAGTTATACGGGGCTTTTTTTCTTTATTTTCATTTTATGTTACAAAAATGACAACTAACGGTGCGAAATATTCGCACGGGTCATCTAGTTGAATTTTATTAGCAAAATGCGTGCTCTGTTAAGAAAGTTCTTCGCGCGCTTCTTCCATTTTATGGTTAGTTTAATCGACTAAATTTCGTACCAAATTAACACTGATGGACATTAAACTACCAACTTACGTAGAGTGCAAACTGAAGAAAATATCGCAACGGTATCGGCCAGTGTTAATGATGACCATCAATTATTGATTCGTCGCCGTTCGCAGCAATTGGGCCTCTGTTGCTCAACTATGTGGAAAGTTTTTCGAAAGAATTTAGATGTGAAGCCTTTGCAAAATACAGCGGGTGCAAGAATTGAAGCGAAGAACTTCCTTTTTAAGCCATTCTTGGTTGACGCGTGCTGAGTGCGGTGGTGCTGAGTCCATTTGGAATGTCCATGGTCTGCGGCCAAAATGTTTGTATGCCCAGGGCTTCAATAGCGTCTTTAAGACATTTTCCCGATAATATTCGGAATTTATTTTGACCCGTATTCATCGACCACGAGCGGGGGGGAACGACCATCGGCCGTTACCGCAACTTTACCATCAGCGGCGCTTGTTTTCTGGTGGCCAATTGCAGGTGTAAATTTTCAGCTAACCTCTTTGGCAAGTAAAGCCGATCATTTTGTTTGTTCACAAACTGCTCAATTTGGAATGGCTTCTCATCGGAGAAAACCAAATTCGGTAAATGGTCACTTTCGTGCAAGCGAAGTATCTCCTTGGCTCTTTTCAGTCTAACTTTTTTTGTCCATCGGTGAGCTCTTGCACTTTTTCGAACTTCAATGGCTTTAGTCCAAGCTCATTTTTCAATATGTATTGCATTCGTTTTCGCGATATGTTCAGCTTACGACCTACCAATGGTCTCTTGGTACGTTGGCCGAAGATCCTCTTCTTTATCGAAAAATTGTGTTCAACGAAGAAGCTCATTTTTGGCTCAATGGATACATAAATAAGCATTATTGTTGAATTAGGAGTCATGATCAGCCAGAAGCATTGCAAAAGCTACCAATGCATCCAGAAAAAGTCACAGTTTGGTACGGTTTATAAGCTGGTGGCATCATTGGATCGTACTTCTTCAAATAAACTGAGAATCGTTACGTAACTGTGAATGGCAAGCGCTGCCGTAAGATGATATCTAACTTTTTTTGCGCAAAATGCAAGAGCTTGACTTGCGTGATATGTGGTTTCAACAAGACTGTGCCAAATGCCACACAGCACACGTAACAATGGACTTATTGAGAGATGAGTTCGGTGAGCATTTTATTTCACGTTCCGAACTGGTCAATTAGTCGCCTAGATCGTGCGATTTAACGCCTTTAGACTAATTTTTGTGGGGCTATATTAAAGCCCCTGTATGTATCTATACAGACAATCCCGCTTCAATTGGCGCATTGGAAGCCAACATTGAAGCATTTATTTGTGAGATACCGACCGAAATGTTGGAAAGAGTATGTCAAAATTGGACTATTTGAGGTGCAATCGCGGTAAACATTTACATGAAATAACCTTCAAATATTAAATTATATGGACCGTACTATCGATTCAAATAAAGATTTCATAAATTTTTCTGAATTTTATGTGTATTTTTTTTAAAAATTTTCTTATAACTCTTAAAAAATCACCCTTTATTAATCGATTCAAATTTTAAAGAAATTAAATATAATGAAAGGGGCAATAGGGCAGACATACATACATAAGTTTTGTTGAACAATTTACATTAATTTCATGGGAAAGATGAAAATAACAACAACAACGTCCACCATATAAAAGTGAAAACATTTGGTTTTCTTACTTAAGTTTTTATCTTCCAATTGCTACCAAATGATTGAAATGATAGTTAAACGAATTTATTGTGCAAGATTTCCTCATTAGATTGATTTATCCTTAACGATTTGTGGCAATAACAACAGCAACCACATACATTCGTATCATCCAATCAAATATTGTGTTTGAATTTTAGGCTTGTTGTGGTGGTACAAAAAGTAAAAGTCGATCATTTGTGTTGATACTTCCCTTTCCTACATACTCATATACTCGTATGTGTATATGCGTTTAAACATATTGTAGGCATATGGACTAATTTATGAACGTATGTACTACAAATGAATGGAAAGTATTTGCAGATTTTTTTCTTGTTTGCCAAATATAGTGCAGAATAGGCTTCTTGAATTCGTTTGGCTACCAAAAACATTGAGTGACCATTGCGGTTATCACCGGAGGCAAAAGGAAAAATGTTAAAGAACTAAATATACAATAAAGAATCACCAGGTTATCAATCCCTGATTAATACAGTATTTTATGAGAACATTACACATTATTTAGTATCCTTAACGTGAAGAGGTTTAAAATGCCAGATTGTTTAAAAAATTAAATGCTATAACACTACTCGTACCGGTCAATTTCAATTCGAAAATATCCCTAATTTTTCTTCACTAAGCAGTTCCACAAATAAAACCAAAGATTGAATACAAATAAATGATGTGGTGTCCAGTACTGTAGCTTGGCAAACGATTGAAGGGGAAGGCATTATGTATAGCGTATATTATCATTATCATCATTATCGTTATCATTTTCATTCGTACAATTCCGTGTGCCATCTTTAACAATTAAACAACAACAATTTGCTTTAATTGTTATTATTCTTTACACTTCTTCCGCATACACAGTAACAATTGTTTAATAGATCTTTATAACAAATCATTCTCTTCATATGTAACCTTTCTTCACACAAACCTGACTGAATTCTTACTGAATTGCCGTTGCCTTCTCTGGCTTACCTTTTATGTCGCAGGGTAAGGAGTCTGATGAATGCCCTTAACGGAGAATGTCTTTAACTTCGCGAAATCTCTATAAATGTAAACAAGTTGCTATTTTTATTGTTGTTTGTGTATTTTGTTTACGCTTATCCTAGCAGAATTGTTGTTGATTGTTTACTTCTTTATCCTTTTGTTATACTGATGTTGTTGTATATTTATCCATCGATCTTGTAAACAAGTCCATTGTTTTCGTTGATATATTTTTAATTATTCGTTGATCTTGTAAACAAGTCCATTATTTTTGTTTTTGAAACTTTTGTTTATCATTTCATAAGAACGCCATTTCCATTTTCATAACAATATCACATGTTTGCCACTCTAGGTGAAGAACATCCCAAATATCCAATCTTTTCCAACTAGGGCGCATAAATCAAGCTGAATTTGAACGATGGCATGGCTTATTTTGGCTTTAAGGTTTTCTGTAGTTTCTGGCTTATTCGCATATATCTGCGGCTTATGAAAACCCCCAAGAAAGAGCCTAATGGGGGCAAATCCCACCATTTTGCTGACCAGATTACATTATCTCCAAATATTATGACCATGCTCTTAAATGGTTGTGTTTAGGCACAATCCTGTTGAACCTACATGTTATTGATATCCAGATCGTACAATTCAAGTCAAAAAAGAAAATGATTAACGGTGTGAAATCGCATGTTCCGCTTTCTGATTCCGAGTAGGGATGACTGGAATCCTGATACGATCGTCCCCCCGGAAGTCCTGGATATATATACAGACAGCTCTAAACTCGAGGTTGGGGTTGGAAGTGGTGTCTATTCTGGGAAACTGGACCTGAATATTTCTCTCCGTCTGCCAGACTACTGCAGTGTGTTTTAGGAGGAGGTGATGGCAATTTACCGGGCCGCTCAATGACTCCTTTCAGTCGCGTCTCGATTTTTCAGACAGTCAGGCTGCGATAAGATCTCTGTCAGGTTTCGTGATCAAGTTTAGGATCATTAGGGAATGTCGCCGCTGTCTCGACCTAGTTTCGTGGCGCTTCACCGGTGTCTCTCTGGTGTGGTGTCCCCGGGCTCAGTGATATTCCGGGAAACTGTAGGGCCGACGAGCTCGCTCCTTCCGGAATCCTCTTCTGTTGAATTGGGTATGTCACCTGCTCCACTGCTAGACTTACCTGGCCCAGGATGGATGGAAGGCAAACCAACCGATTACTTGGTCTCGGTTGTGATGTCATCTTGACTGCAGTGGCCTTGCTTACGGGTCATTGCATCATGGGTAGGCACACCGCCGGAATGAGGCTCCCTTTTAACGACTTCTGCCGTGGATGCAGGTCCACTGAGGAAGAGGAAAGCATTATTCACTTTCTTTGCCAGTGCCCGCCTCTTGCTAGGTGTAGATATATGTAATTTGGCTCCCCATTCCTTGTTAGCTTATCGGAGCTATCATCTCCATGCTAGATGATGTTGTCTGCAAATAGATCGTGCAGCTTGAGTTAGGTGCCACATAGCGCCGGCCTGTTGTAATCATATGCATGTCGTTGGTATCCAGATTATCCACTTCACGGCAACACAAGTTGTTAATCGCAATGCAACGATGTCCTACCCAATATCGTCCTCTAGGAAGTATGGATCATCGATGCCGTCAGTCCAAAATCTACACTGAACAGTGATTTCTTTGGAATGCATTGAATGCTCTTGGCATGGACAGGGCACCTATTTTGATAAAAACACGTATTGTGATAGTAATTTAGCGTAAGAGATTGAATACATGACAACTAATTTGACCGAAGTCGCCGTAGTCTAGTAGGTAGCACGATGACTAGGTAAGCCGTGGTTCAAACCTTGGCTAAAGTCAGCAGTTTTGTGGTAAAAACTCTGAGAGTAAATAAAATTGCCATGAAAAGTTACCCAAAAGTTTGTTGTTAAGAGTCGTCATTAAACTGTAGGTATCGCCAGTCATGGTTGAAATTACAACACACACAACATGGGTGGAATGAGAAGCTAGGTTGTAATCTTGACTAAATGGTTGTAATGATCAATTAAGGTAAGTAATGTAGCTTCAGCAAGGTGGTCATTAACAATTGCCAAACTACGGAATTCCTTGTTGAAAGGAATGTCTTCTAAAATATTTTTTTTTCACATAAGATGGCAAAGGACATATAAACAATTTGTAAAAACCATTGTTATAGTTTAAGTATTAATTATTAATACAGTGTACTCTCTCCTAACGGACACCCCTCTTAAGCGGACACCTTCAATAACCGGACACTTTTTTCAGCATCAACAAAATTGTAAGGAAGAAATATTTCTCTCCTATCCGGACACTCCTCATAAGCGGGCAAAATTGCCAGTCCCATAGATGTCCGCTTAAGAGAGAGTACACTGTAATTAGTAAACAATACAAATATGTCCTGTATGTCCTTCTCTGCTAATTTCCATGCTTTTCTTTTTATTCTTTTATTGTAAATTATAAAAATTATTTAAAGGAATTACGATTTCATTACTTAAATTACATTCAAAACAAAAGAAGAATATCATCGTGAATTTTTCTCTTTTTTTTTTTGTTGAAATTCATTTAAATTCCTACGGTTCCTTGAGAACAATTAGTTTGAATTTATTATGATATTTGGAATTATGAAATTGCGATATAAAAATGCTTCTTTTTCTGGATTTCATTCTAATTTTTTTTTTTTTTTGGTGTATATGTAGAGGCTGCTTAAGCCTCTATTATTTATATGCCCAATTTCTTATTAAATTTTGTATCACAATGAAGAGAGAAAAAAAAAAACAAAAACAACAACAAGATATTGTGTAGGAAACCCATTAAGGATTTGCGCTTGAACACCATTTAAAGCAATGCAATAATAGTCGTCATAAGAAAGTAAAACAAGTGGAAGAGAAATTACAATCAGCAACGAATCAAGAACACCTGCCGCACTTGTACATTTACAATACATACTTGAGATCAAAAATGATGAGTAGAAGCGAATCATACTCATGAATCCTGATACTAATACGCATTCATATTTAATTTAATATCATGGAACCTCTGCTCATATTTAAAGTTTGAAGTACTCATCATACCTATCATACAGCATACAACATGTATGATGTTGTTGACTCCCTGATTTCGACTTTTCATAACTCAACATATACACGATACACAAAATATGTATGATTCGCTTACGAACACTAAAATACTCACCAAATAGTTGTGGGTTAGCTCTGCTCAAAGTTTAATGTACTGATCATAATTATCAAACTTAACAACACATATGATGTTGTTGAATTCGACTCTCTCTCCATAACTCAACATTTACAAAACTCACAAAATAAGAATGATTTGTAAATTTTGATGAATGATTCGAGTCACTGGAATTATTTCTAAATATTTTTCTAAAATTCTAAACAGAATTTGAATGAGTAGGCGTATGAATCAAACATATATCGAATGGTATGAGTTCGATGTCAACGTTGTAGTCATACTCATTGCAACCTGCACTTATAAATCAATGTTGTAATGAGTATGAAGATATCAACTAAAGAGTGAAATTTCAATATTGTTGACTCACTTATATTCAAAATTTCATGAGTGCTTATGAGTAGGCGAAAAAACGATTCAATGTTGATCTCTAATATATACAAACAATGTCAGGTTAGTATTCGTGGTCTGAACGATCAGTGAAATGCTCTTATATGAGCTTTCTACTGACATTGACTGTACATTGTTTATTCTTCGGAGCTTTCACCTCAATTTTGCAGGACATTATCTCACCCATCCTTATGAAATTGCATAGTTTGGTAGGTAGTGTGTTAACTTATTAGTCACGGTTCAAAACCCAGGTCAGATATGAAAAATATTTCTTCGTCGACTTTCTCTCACCAGTACTGCAGCGTGTTTCAGGCGGAGGTGTTGGCAATTTACCGGGTCGCTCAATGGCTTCTTGTCAACGATGCTCCTTTCACTCGCGTCTCGGCACAGTGAAATTTCGGGAAACTGTATTGAGCAGATGAGCTCGCCTGAGCTGAGCTTCCAGAATCCTCTTCTGTTGAATTGGGTATACCACTTGCCTCGGTCACGTTGACCATTGCGCGGAAATTCTTTCGGGACGCCAACCTATCCTACCTCAATGAGGGCTCCTGCTCCACCGTTAGACTCACCTGGCCCTTGGTGGATAGAAGGCGTTCCAGCTAATTACTTGGCCTTGATCGTGACGTCATGTCGACTACAGTGACCGTGCTTAAAGGCCATTGCGTCATGGGTAGACACTCAGAAAGAATGAGGCTCCCTTTTAACGACTAGTGCCGTGAATGCAGGTTTGCTGAGGAAGAGGAGACTGTTGCTCGCTTTCTTTGTCACTGCCCGTATCATGCTAGGCTATTTGGCTCCCCATTCCTTGTCAGCTTAACGGAGCTATCATCTATTTATATCAAGGATATCGTTTCGTTCATCAACTTTTTGGCTGGTTTTCCAGTGTGAAGTAGTCGAGCATTTGTTGTGCAGCCCTTGCGCTGGCACAAATTCTTCCTTTCCCCTGATTTTGGTGGAACTTCGTCAGTGCACCTAACCTAACCTTCGCTCAACAGATTTCTGGCTAAAAGTTCTGAAATTAAAATTAAAATTGTTATGAAAAGTTTCCCAAAAATCTGTCACCCCCCCCCCCCCCCCCCCCCCCCCCCCCTTTCGCGAGTAGACTTTAAACTGTAGGTCCCGATGCCCATGTATTAAATAAGCACACATCTAAGATGTTAGGAACTAGGTTGTAGTCCTGACTGAAGGTTGTTGTCCTGACCAATTATGTTTTATTGTCCCACTTAGGAATCGAATAATTTGGCATTTAGAAAGTTTTTTTTCCATCCAGTAAAAGGTAATTTTGTGGTCTTGTTTTGATTTACTCTTAGGCCCATTTGTACGCACTGCCCAAGACCTCCTTGAATAATATCACACAGAGCGTGTTCAACTTTTCCTTAAGAATCAACAACAATATGAAGATATTTTCATGCTCCTGTTCTGTATTTACAGTTCAATTGGAGAAAAAGAAAAGAAACCCAAACATGACTCAACAAATAAGGAAATAAATATGAAGCATAGGGTGCTAGGCACAGTTTTCTGCAGCAAAAAAAAAAAGGAAGAATATTCTCGTTTACTTTCATAAATAAACAAGAGAGCCTCTTCTAAGTGGAGGTGATTTAATAAAAAAAAAAAAAAACAAAAAACGGTATGAGCAATAACAACAATAATAAGAAGGAAAACTTTTGCGCACATTTTCCACTGGGACTCAAAATTGTTGTTTCAATGTATTCTTCCTAAACGTGTTGGGGGCAAAAGCTTTCAATGTGGCATGAATGGTCGTGTGGCTGGGGTCTGTCGAAAAACAAATAATTTTCACCACTTAGTACTTAATGGTCCAAGTTGTTTATTATTTTGTACGTATTGTAGACACATTAAATGAATATACGTACGTATGTACGTACACACAGTGTGAGTACTGTGACCATAAGAACGTATTAAGAAACAAAGCAAATATGACTTCGAGACTGACATTAAGATGAGTTACGTCTGGTGTTTTTTCTTTTTTTTTTTGGTATTTTAACAAAAGTATGTTCAGTACGTTTACGAATTTGTGATGGTAGCGGTCATCTGCTTTACTCCTACCACATTTTACTGTAGGTGGTCGAGTTAAATTAAAACGAAATATTAGAAATGTTATAACACCTTAATTTATGGGTCCTTGTAATGCTTGTAGCTTCTAAGGAGTTTGAATTTTTAATTTCTGTTGTCCCGTCCAGCAACAACTGCCAACAGAGAGGATATTTTGAACACAGTGGCCGAATTTATTGCACAAGGAAAACTTCACTGAATGCAACAACTGAATCAGATCATGGTTATCAGATCCAACAAATAAGCTGAATTCCTTCCCGTTAGCTAAACGAACACTCAGAAGATCCTGGCAATTTTGAAAATATCCTACTACAATCACCTTCCAGTTTTACTCAGGAGTTGAAATAAACAACGGCAATGGAATCTTACAACCGGATGTAAACACATTTCGATCTAAAGGTTTAGTGAATACAAAATTACGTCAGGGGTTTTGACAATCATCATGTAATCCATGAAAAACAAATGCACCTACAATGAGCAATTTATTGGTGTCGATTTTAGTCAAGTGACTCGATTACCTTTTTTAAAGAGTGTAGTGAAGGTGTAGTGACTGTTAAAGGCATTCGTTGTGAACAGGATGGAATGTGGCTTTAGCAAGTAGGAGCCATATGCCACACTGTGTAAGCAACAGGTGATGTAAATCAGTAACAATTTCTACAACAGATTATCCCTAGGAATTCTGATGTCAACTAGCCACTAAGATCTGCGATTCCTGGACAATCTCGGGATCGAACGCCATTGGAGCTGTGGCGATTATTTGATGGATATTTTGGTAAAGTATAGTACAGTAGTAGTGTAGCAGTAGTATAGTAGTATTGTAGTAGTATAGTAGTATAGTAGTAGAATAGTAGTAGTATATTAGCAGTATAGTAGAAGTATAGTAGTAGTATATTAGTTGTATAGTAGAAGTATGACGACGTTGAACATACATTCTTCTATTGCATTAAATGGCACGACGAGAAGAACATGTTGATGGAACAAATTGGTGAACTTACACTCGACACCATTGTGAAGGCAATGCTCGAAAGTGAAATGAAATGGAACGCTGTGAGAAGATACGTTGAATATGTACTCCGCAGAAAGAAGTTCGACCTTGATACAATACAACGGAATGATACATGAGAAGACGAGCCAATAGCATGAAGCTGGCTTCAAATATGGCGTACCCAGACATGGGAGAGTAGACAACGGTCCTTAACTGGACGTCGTTCTGTGCCTTTCCCGAAGTAATGCAGATAGCCGTCCCGGGAAGGGAGTATCCCCAGAAGGAGGAGGGATTGTTTTAGTGGAAGCACCACTCGATGCAGCTGATGACGATCACTGCAAGTGCGAAGGCATTTTGAACCCTACCTCACACGCCAAAAAAAAAAAAATAGTAGAAGTATTTTAGTAGTAAAGTAGTAGTATAGTAATAGTATAGTACTAATATTGCAGAAATATAGTAGTAGTATAGCAGAATTATAGTAGTAGTATAGTAGTAGTATAATAGTAGTATATTAGTAGTATAGTAGTAGTATAGTAATAGTATAGTAATAATATAGTACTAGTAAAGTAGAAGTATAGTAATAGTATAGTAGTAATATAGTAATAGTATAGTGGTAGTATATTAATAGTATACTACACCGTACTATATGTACCCTATATTATAATATAAAAACGGGTTGTAATGACCAATTATATATGTATGTAATAAATAAGTCACAGTAGTCTATTGGGAAGTGTGTAGGCTTATTAGATGAAAAGCGCGGGTTCCCATCCCAGGTCAGGCGTCAAAACGAAACATGAAAAAATATTTCTTCGGCGATTTCTGGCAAAAACTCTGCGAATCATGAAAAAGTTTCTCAAAAATTTATCGGTCGAAGTCGAAGTCAAACTGTTGGTCCTGCTACTGACGTATAAAATTAACGCACATAACATGAGTGTTGAGAGAAGCTAGGCCGTAATCCTGACTGAATGGTTGTAATGACCAATTATGTATGTATGTATGGATGTATGAATGTAATAAATATATATTTGAGATAATTAAGCAGCAAAACAATTCTTCAATCGTTATAATATTTCATATTTTTTTCCAATTTTTAATCGTTTGTACTCTTGCACTTAATTTAATTACGTACTGAATTTAGTCTAAATTTAGTCAATTGCATTCAAAAGGAATCCATGAAATGCAAGCTAAGATAAAATGCATAGGAGTACGTACATATACCTATTCAGATGTCTGTTTCCTATGGGTAAGTTTTTCAGTTTTATTGTGATGAATTTTATTCTCAAATACTAGAATTTTGTATTTAAATTCCATTCGCAAAGAATTTTTTGATTTTTTATTTTTATTTAAAAATTATTTCAAAAGATTTTACGATTCTTTTTGCCATGTTTGCTGTCTTCTACCGAAATTCAAAAGTTTTCTAATTTGTTTTCACAAAAAATAAATCAAATAATCCACATGGGGTTTCTAATTCAAATTAACACTCACAACAAAAAAACAGAAAAAAAACAAAAAAATAGGGAGAAAAATATAACAAAGGAAAATCTTAACTGTCACATACTACGATATGACCAAAGATATTAGGGGGCAACAAATTGCTACAAAATATTAGCATAGTAGCATAGTAATATATAATAGTGTAGTGGAATATAATTCATATTTGATTTAAAATTATTTCGAAATAATAAAATTTAATTGATTAAAGCTATTTTGTTGTCGCCTAACTGATCAACAATCAATTAAGGTGATAAGATTGAGGTTCCTCCGTCATTCACGTTTCTCATTTCCAACGTAGTAAATGTGTACACTTTCATCTCTTGTCGTAGAGGAATTATGATTGCGTATTAGAGCTATGAAGCGTGCTCTAGTTAGTAGATTGCGAAAGCTAGACGGCAAGATGTTGCATTAAAGAAGGAAACTGAAGTGTTCTTAGCTCAACTCTCGGAAAAGCAGTCAATTTCCAGTTAACATCCAGGACATTGGTGGACTGTGGCCTCCTTGCATACAATAGTGGAAAGAGTCCTTGGTTCTTGGAGTTCAAGAAAGCATTGCAGTCCACCGCTACGCAAGACAGTAGAAGAAAGGAGAGAGGGACAGGAAAGGCGAATAAAATGAGAGAGACAAATTATGTAGTTGTAGGAACGACGTCAAATAATTTAATTAAAGGGTGTCAAGTATGTACTATCTTCCTGAAAGGATGAAAACACAAATAAGCAATGAATGCTAAGGATAGAGAGGATAAGGTTAGAGAAGATAATGTACTGAAACCCAAAATGAATTATAGCGGCGTGGAGATTCTGCCGCCCAGCCATGTCGAACACGAAGCCACGATTTAGAGCCTTAAGAAGCATAGGATTGCAGGCCTTGACAGCCTGCCCGCTGAATTACTCAAGCCTGGAGGTTTTAAGACCGGAAACCATTAGTAAATACTTGAACAAGATGTCTACTGAAGGTATATGTAAAGACAGGTACTCATGTAAGTAGTTACCATCATCTATGTCCTAAGACATTAAAATTTTAGGTGCCTGTAATCAAAAAGAGTAGTTCAAGTAGATGCAAAATGGGGCTTGAACTAATAATTTTTAATAACATTAAAACAAAATACGAGAGATCTTGTTAAAAAAAGGCGCCCAAGTACAATGTATAGCACTCAATGTAGTTGTCAGTGTCATTACGGAGCATTGCATTATGGGTACGCATGCGAGGCGCCTTGGTCTTGAACGCCTTGCTAACGACTTCTGCAGAAGCTGCAAATAGAGGAGACTGTCTCTCACCTACTGAGTACATGCACGGCTCTTTGCCAAAGAAGAAGAAAGTACTTAGTACTTACTACATGGATCATCTGGAGGAACTATCGAGGATTGACATTGGCAGCCTCAATTGCTTTATTAAGAGCTCAGAATTGTTTCGAGACTAGGCGAGAGTGAGTAATTGTTATAGCACAATGGATCCATGCGGCCATCTAGGAATTTTTCTTGGATGGGCGGCCACCTCTACTTACCCACCTACAATCTATAGCATGGAGGAGTATAGATAAGTCGGCAATGCTGGACAATACCTAGAATTGTATGATTTCTTTAAGAATAATATTAGTTAGGAAGACAAATCCCTTATTAGACTAGATGGTACATTACATACTGATGGTACATCACACACTGTACTAGCCAATTCTTTATTACAATCCATTAGTCAGGTATATAATCCAGCTTCTTACCTTTTTCTTACATACTTAATTAGCCATTACAATCCTTCAGCCAGGATTACGACCTAGCTTCTCACGCCACTTATGTTGTGTGCGTTAATTTTATACATGAGTGGCGGGACCTACAGTTTAAAGTCGACTCCGACTTTTCATGGCAATTTTTACTCTCAGAGTCTTTGCCAGAAATCTGCTGAGAGGAAGTCCCCGAAGAAATATTTTTCGTTTTGATGTCTGACCTGGGATTCGAACCCGAGCCTTTTGTCTAATAAGTCAACACACTACCCACTAGACCATGGCGACTTTTTACCTTTTAAAAACGTTTAAAATATGCTCGAGTAATAAAAAAAAATAAATTAAAATTTTTAGTTTTAATTAAATGTTTTGCTGTTCGCAAAATTCTGTGTACCACCGTTCACAACTTAATGTAAACAACAACAATGACTTTGTTTGTTATTTCATTTTGTACTCTTTTGTACAAATAATAACAATTATTAGACAACAGTTCGACTGACATTTACAACGGAGAACGTCAAACCACGATTATTCTCTTCAAACACACAGCGTCTTCACACAAGGCTGACTGAACCATTACTAATTCAGTTGACTGCTTTGTCTTGGCTCTTTATATGGAAACATAAACAGGCTGATGAATGTTCTTGAAGGGGAACGCCTTCTCGAGATCTTTTTAAATGTAAACCTCGTTGTTTCATTATTGCTGTTTGTGTATTTTCTTTACATTATTCTTGTGGTGTTTGTTGGCATATTTTTGTTTACTTGTTTCTAATTTTTATATGCTGCTGTTTGTTGTTATAGTACGTAATGCGATAATTTGTAAATAAGTTCACTGCTTTTGTTTATAATATTATATTTTTATTTAAAATTTTTATTTAGACTTTCCATTTTCGTAATAATAGCCATGAGCGTTACGACCAATATATTAAATTATTGCCACTTATGCTGCGTATTAATATACATTTTTTGGATGTAAAATACGTTTACATATTTTCCTAAAATTAATTAACATTTACTAAGAAAAAATTAAAAATAAATTTTATTTTCGAACGAATTTTCGAAAAAGCTTCACATGGACAATATAGCACGTTCACATAAAAAGTCCTCATACTAAACTTGTTGCTTAAGAGCAAAGCATTAAAAGACATTAAAACTGACTGACGCTATCAGATTTATTTTGATTTTATTTACTTCGCCTTACCATTGTCCTGCAAGTGAGTTATTTATTCTCTCCTTTTTCGGTTATCAAATCAAATTTATGGTGTCAGTCTGTGTAATACAATATCTTACAAAACCATTACGAGTTGCTTTAGTCAAACTGACTGACTGACTGACTGACTGACAGACTGCCTGATGGTAACAGTTAAAATCAATAGAGTTTGATATTCAACTACAGGCAGACATATCGACAAAACGTTCAGTTTAATTTAACTGCTGCTCCCCTGTCTGTCTGTCTGTCTGTCTGTCTGCCTGTCAGTGTTTAAGTAAAACTCCAGAACAGATTTTCCATAGCCTTGGAAGTGAATGAATTGAATACCCACCAGTCAGTCAGTAATAAGTGCTGCAAGTGTCTCTAAACGTCAGAGAAGCAAATGTCAGTTGAAATTATGAAAAGTATTTGGCAGGCGAATGTCTGGACTTTTGAAGTGTTTATACATCAATCACGATTGAGTTGCATGTTCATTCAAGCTATTGACCAGACCAAGCAACCCCTTCTTTTTTTCTGTTTTTTTTGTTTTTTGCTTTGATTAAAACGAACGAACGAATGAACGAAACGAAACAAAGCAATTTGCAAAAAATTTACATTAAAGTTGGTCAGTGAAAAAATACAAAAAAAAAAACGAAGGAAATATTTTCACCTTTTTTTGGTTGCCTTAGAAAAGAAAATGATGTGCCCCTGAGCACATTCATACATATTTACGGAGTACGTGGTATGTAGAAAAGTCCAATGAAATGAATTGAAATGAAGTGTTAAAATCATTGAAGAGCACTTAGTCAAATGAAAGTGCAACTTCAAATACAAATCCATTGTTTTCATAAATCCCAGGTTTTTTTTTAACACTTCTAATGACGGCAAACGTTTGATTTAAAATATAATGTCAAGCACTGCTTTTGGAAAAAAGTCTCGTTGGAATTTGTGTGATATTAGGCCTGAAAGGTTTCCTCCGAACTGTAAGCATGCAGGTCACTGTACAAGTCTTTGTGTGGAGATTAGACTAGCGTTATTACTCTTTTGCAGACGTATGTATCCACAGTTATTTAAAATGTTGCAAGCTTCGAGATTCAGGAATACAAGAGCTTTTCCCAGTATAACCAGAGTTTTATGAATTTCTGTTTCGTCGGCTGACAGCCTTAGAAATGTTTTAAGGTCTGGCGTTCTAAAGTGCAGACGTAGTCATAACTTAAATCTTGTTTTCTAAAGTGTTATTAAAATATAAGACACGTCTCACTATACAATCCTGTGGCATACTGACAGTAATTCACTGAGAAGAACTTCTCCAATACACACATACATACATACATAATTGATCATTACAACTATTCAGTCAGGATTACGACCTAGCTTCTCACGCCATTTATGCTGTGTGCATTAATTTTATACATGAGAGACGGGACCTACAATTTAAACTCGACTCCGAACGACAGATTTGTTTTGAGAAACTTTTTATTGCAATTTTATTTACTGTCAGAATTTTTGCCAGAAATCTGCTGTTGGAGACTTCCTCCGAAGAAATATTTTCATATTTTCGTTTTGATGTCTGGCCTGAGGGTTTCAACTCGGGCCTTCAGGCTAATAAGCCAACACGCTACCTACTAGACTACGACGACTTCAAGTTTTGCAATAGCGCTGCTATAGTTGTTTGTGGATTATTCACATACATAATTAGCCATTACAACCCTTCAATCAGGATTACGACCTAGCTTCTCACACCACTTATGTTGTGTGGTGGGATCTACAGTTTAAAGTCGACTCCAAACGACTGTTTTTTGAGAAGCTTTTCATGGCAATTTTTACTCTCAAAGTCTTTGCCAGAAATCTGCTGAGAGGAAGTCGCCGAAGAAATATTTTTCGTTTTGATGTCTGACCTGGGATACGAACCCGGGCCTTTCATCTAATAAGCCAACACACTACCTACTAGACCACGGCGAATTCACATACACTTACGAATTTAGGAAACTGAACAAATAAAAGCCTAATGGGGTAAAACTTCACGATTTCGGTGGATAATTCACATCACCTTCGTTTGACATCACCTTTTATTCGCTGGTTTAGTATATCCAATGTCATCGCATGAGCTATGTGGTATGTAATGTCGTCCAATTGAATTCACATGTTGTCCACGAAGTTAGATTAGGTTAGGTTAGGTTAGATTAGAGGACATGTACCTGTCAAACAAGACAAGTACAGTACCCGAAGGTCGAACTGACCCATTGTACAACGTCCTAAAAGAAGAGAAAGCATGAAAGGTGGCATCCACAAAATTAGCCATCATTAATCTATGATACTAGCCGCTGAAAGTGATGGCCTACCCAACCTCGAACTAATGGCACCCCCCCAAAACCCACACTAAACGGTTAGAGTTTTGTAACTCATTTACGTCAAACGGCCGCCACGGCCTAAATTTCATGAAATTTGCCATATTTTCATAAAGATTTGGCTTTATCTCAAAGATATAAGAAAAAAAGAAAAATCATGGGGCGATAAAAGGTCTGATCTTTCTTACCATTTGATAAAAGAATTTCTTCAGATAAGAGCAAATAGCTAAATAGCTAAAATAAATCGATTGCTACACGACATACATATCACCGCCTTGCTGAAATCACATATTGTCTAATGTCGCTCAGCTGAGTTCACTGGAAATTGTTTATCGTCACTACATTCTTGGTCTCTCATCTTCTATAAAGTAAGGCCCAATCGTGAAGGGCTTTTCGTGAAGGGTTTCCTAATAAGGATATTTGACCATTCCAATGGAGATGTGCTTCATCAAAGAAGATTTTTTGCATAATTGGCATTGACTCATACACACGTATTGGTCATTACAATCCTTCAGTCAGCATTACGACCTAGCTTCCCTAGCTGTTTTTATACATGAGTGGCACAGGCTACTGCAAACGACAGATTTTTGAGTAACTTTTCATAGCAACGTTATTTGGTCTCAGAGTTTTGAACCAGAAGTCTGCTGAGAAGAAGAAGTCACCGAAGAAACATTTTCTCATATTTTCGTTTTGATGTCTGATCTGGTTTTAGAACTAGGTGTGAGAAGCTAGGTTATAATCCCGACTGGTATGTTATAATGAACAATATACACGTATTGTTATGTTTTTACCTTCTTAAAATGTTTAAAATATGAGCTCATTTTAATTACATATGTATATAGTTGGTCATTACAATCCTTCTGCCAGGATTACGACCTAGCTTCTCACGTCACTACATTACTGGCGGGACTTACAGTTTTAAAATCGACTTCTAATGACAGATTTTTTGGAAGCTATTCATGGCAATTTTATTTAATCTCAAAGGTTTTACCAGAAATCTGCTGAGAGGAAGTCGCCGAAGAGATATTTTTATATTTTCGGTTTGATGTCTGACGTGAAATGACGGGCT
Organism: Sarcophaga peregrina; assembly: GCA_014635995.1. NCBI lineage: Eukaryota > Metazoa > Arthropoda > Insecta > Diptera > Sarcophagidae > Sarcophaga > Sarcophaga peregrina. Next base: position 77,638,275 of record CM025792.1, on the reverse strand, counting down.
TTATGTCTAATAAGCCTAATAAATAATAAGCCTTAATTAAAATTCTTTATTATTCGTACAATTCTGTGGCGCGACTGTTTACAACTTGATGTAAACAACAACAATTGCTTTTCTTTGTTTTTCCTCTGTTTATAGCCATTGCATAAACAATAACAATTGCTGGACAACTGTTTGGCAGATCATTGTAATGGAGATCTTCAAACCATGATTACTCTCTTCAAACACATCACGTCTTCACATAAGACTAACTGAACTTCACTAACTCACTCACCTGTTTTGCCTTGCCTTTTATACACATACATAATTGGCCATTACAACCATTCAGTCAGGATTACGACCTAGCTTCTTACACCACTTATGTTGTGTGCGTTAATTTTATACATGAGTGGCGGGACCTACAGTTTTAAAGTCGGCTCCGAACGACAGATTTTTGAGAAGCTTTTCATGGCAATTTTTACTCTCACAGTCTTTGCCAGAGATCTGCTGAGAGGAAGTCGCCGCAGAAATATTTTTCGTTTTAATGTCTGACCTGGGATACGAACCCGGGCCTATTGTCTAATAAGCCAACACACTACCCAGTAGACCACGGCGACTTGCTTTTTATATGGCAACGTAAACATACATACATAATTGATCATTACAACCCTTCAGTTGGGTTTATTGACCTAATATCTTACACCACTTAGGTTGTCTAAGTTAATTTTACACATAAGTGGTGTCACCTACAGATAAAGTCGACTCCGAACGACAGTTTTTTGAGAAAGTTTTCATGGCAGGTTTTTTTTTTACTCTCAGAGTTTTTGCCAGAAATCTGCTGAGAGGAAATCGCCGTAGAAACACTTTTTGCATTTTGTTTTGATGTCTGGCCTGGGACTCTAACCCTGCCTTTGCGTGTAATAAGCTAACACACTATCAACTAGACTACGGCGATTTCAGTTTGATGAATATTCTTGAAGATGAATGTTCGTAGCTTCGCCTTCTTGAAATTGCTATAAAGGTATACATCGTTGTTTACATTCATTATTGTTGTTTGTGTATTTTGTTTACATTTATTTTTGCAGAGTTTGTTGTTGTATTTTTGTTTACTTGTTTATGATTTTAATATTAAATGATTCTTCATTTTCAAAACAGTATGTATGTGTGTATGTACATATGTTGAAGAAAATCTTATGGGCGGGCACATTTCCTGCATTGAAAGACAGCCGTACCCATAAATTATTTCTTTGCATTAAACTTGATCGTTTTAAGGTGACCAGATTTTATTTAATTAAGCATTTTTTTATTAACAATGGATTCTTTATCAGATCATATGCTTTAAATTTCCTTACATCCTTTCCTTGTATCCTTTACTCATTTTAATAAATTATTTCCGCATTAAATATGTGTATTTACGTATGTATGTATGTGTGTGTGTGTGTGTGATTGTATGATTGTTTCTAAAATTTTATATCATTTTTGTGTATTCAATTCAAAATTCAATTAATTTGAATGCGCTATTGCAAAATCAGATGAATAAATGAGAGAAAGAGAGAGATAGAGAGTATATGAATTAATATTTATTTCGTTTATTGATTTTGAATGGGATTTTATTTGTGTGTGAGTGTGTGTGTGTGTGTGTGTGACATGGGAACACACAGCAAATGGAATTGAAATTTATTATTGTCGCTTCATAATCATAAACGTTCTGCACAGACTTTCCTCACAATTCTCATTTTACGTACGTGGGGGCATTTATAAGTTTGTATATGTAAGCATGTAGGTTTATGGACATTTATATGAGTTTGTAAATCTGTATGTATGAATGTATGTGTGGAGTATTCACTTAACACATCAACAAATCAACATATATGATGATAAAGTGCTTGTTTTAATGAACTTAAGTGATGTCGTGCTGTGTTTTCAAAAACAGTGGTTGTGTTGTAAAGTTTCTTGGCACAGTGGGCGGCCCGCAATTACATATGCAAGTTGTTCATAGGCAAATTGTAAGGCAGATATATTGGAGGCTTCACTTTAAATACTTTCCCTTGTTTGTTTCCGTTTGTTTCCATTTTGCTCCACTGTTCCTCTGGGTGTAATGTGAATCGTATCGTATTAAATGAATTTTCAAAATCCAAGTAAGTATCAGCTTATGTAATTGACATTTATTATGTTTGTATTGCTTTTGTTGGTCTGTCAAAACTTTGCCTCTCTCAGACCTTGATAATAGAATTACAAAAACAAAAAAAAAGCAAAAAAACTGGTAGAATAACTGAATTGAATTATTATGGTATTGAAGGTTTACTTCAAATTGTTTATATGAAATGGCTCGTAAACAATCAAAACAACAATTAAAATTTTACCATTAAATTCGTATCGCTTCATTTAGGCATCAGCCTTTTTTCTCTTTTGTTTTGTTGGGTTTTTTTCTTTTTTCTGTTGTCTTTTAATAATTAAATCCGAAATACTTGAATTTCATTGGCACAATAAATCTTTTTTATACCTATTGTTGTATGTTTATGTTTAGGATTCCGATTATAATTTAATATTACAATCGGTTTTAAGGGATTCTATGGCATTTTCCATGAAATTTTGTATTTTAAAACTAATTTCATTACGCCGTTAATTTCATCTCGATGAACTCTTCAGCAGGAGAAGTGATGCTGGAAACTCACGCGTCAGTAGATAAAGCCACCTGTAGTGTCAGCCAATGGAAAAGTATTAAAAAAATTATAAGAAACTAAATTGATTATGGACAATGAATTCTGATTTGCTTGAGCACCGCCGTGATGGCATATCTCACGTGTGTCAGAAGATACAATGGTGAATATAGGGCGTAGACCAGCGCCCCTACCTTCATGGTGTAAACACTGGCTACAGCCAGAAAGTAGGTACCAATTCGAAGTCATGCTGCCTGGACATTACCTCCCTCTTGTTTAGGGTTCAATTGCGTTAAGAATGTACCGCCACACCGTAATCGCGCACTCCCCGCGATTTGGGTGTAAACCACAGTCACACAACACATACACGTACCCCGGAGGGACCTCACCATTGCTGGGCAGGGACAAGTCCCTGGAGCCCCCAGCACCCGTGGTTTCAGATTGAGACCTCTGGTCAGGCTTAGCAGCCAAGCAAGACCAGACTGCTGCCAGTTGAACCCCAAGCAGTTCCTGACTGGTAGCAGCACCCTTAGTCGCCTTTTACGACAAGTATGGTGTCCACTCTGGTTCTCTTCCCTCCATCTACACCCGCCACCACACGGGGAATTGATTATGGACAATAAGACTCCTATACGTCAAAGTACAGATCGACCTATTGAAAACAGTACTACGCCAGCAATTCGTCCATTATTGAATGAATTACATACATACATAATTGGCCATTACAACCCTTCAGTCAGGATTACGACCTAGCTTCTCACACCACTTATGTTGTGTGCGTTAATTTTATACATGAGTGGCGAGACCTACAGTTTAAAGTCGACTCCGAACGACAGATTTTTGAGAAGCTTTTCATGGCAATTTTTACTCTCAGAGTCTTTGCCAGAGATCTGCTGAGAGGAAGTCGCCGCAGAAATATTTTTCGTTTTGATGTCTGACCTGGGATTCGAACCCGGGCCTTTTCTCTAATACGCTAACACACTACCCAGTAGACCACGACGATTTGCCTTTTATATGGCAACGTAAACATACATACAAAATTGATAATTATAACCCTTCAGTTGGGTTTATTGATCTAATTTTTTACACCACTTAAATTGTGTGTGTTAACTTTATACGTAAGTGACGGGACCTAGAGTTTAGAGTCGACACCGAACGACAGGTTTTTGAGAAACTTTTCATGGCATTTTTTTTCTCTCCGAGATTTTGCCAGAAATCAGTATGAGAGGAAATCGCCGTAGAAACACTTTTTGTATTTTGGGGCTCTAACCCTGGCTTTGCGTCTAATAAGCCAACACACTATCTACTAGACTAAGGCGATTTTAGTTTGATGAATATTCTTAAAGATGAATGTTCGTAGCTTCGCCTTCTTGAAATTGCTATGAATGAATTACAGGCCAAGGAAATTTTTCGAAAAAAAGTTATCTTCTCCAATGAAGCTTATTTATATCCCAATTGCTAAGTGAATAGACAAACTGGTACATTTGATACGTAGAGATCTCATGGAGTGTATGGAAAAGAAGAAAGAGAATTTTCGGTCAGGTAGTGTAAAGTCACCATAATCCCGTAGGTAGTGTAAGAAGACAAGAGGCCGTGTTTCAAACCCCATCCCACAACAATACGAAATTAAAACAATTTTTCTTTAACACCTTCCTCTCAGCAGTCTTCTGGTAAAATGTCGGAAAGTAAATAAAATTTCTAGAAAGGTTTGACAAAAATCTTCTAGAAATCGTTCGAAATGTATGCTTCAACATTCATGGATAAAATTACAGCACACAACATGGGTGGCTTGAGAATTTCGATTGTAATACTGACTAAAACAGTGTAATGAACAATTAAAGTAGGTAGTGTGTTGACTTCTTAAACGTAAAGTCAGGCTTCAAGCCTCAGGCCAGATATCAAAACAAAATACAAAAAGTTTTTCTTTGGCGATTTCTTCTCAGCGGATTTCTGGCAAAAACTCCGAGAGTAAATAAACTTGCCATGAAAAGTTTCTCAAAAATCTGTCGACTTTAAACTATAGGTCCCACCACTTATGTATAAAATTAACACACACAATATAAGCGGTGTGTGGAACTAGATCAATAATTCCGACTAAAGGGTTGTAATGACCAATTATGTATGTATTTAAGTATGTATTAGTTATTAGACCTTACATGTTTAAATATGGCATGGAAATTGCAGTGGATGCCAACGACATTAGATAAAGAAATTACGGAGATGATCACAGAGTTCTTATTGCGTCAATTTGATGGCTCTGTATTAAATGACAAGATCTTACCACTTGTTACTCCGCAATTCATTATAGCAATGATTTTAAATAGACATTATTTCGAGAAATTCTCATGTCAACTGGCCACTAAGATCATGAGATTTAACATCGCATTATTTTTGTTCTTTAGAATTTTTTTAAATCTTTTGCTAATGCAAATAAACCACAAATAACTCATGATTGGTGAGATACAGCCAAATATCTGTGAAAAATAAGGGTAATTTCATAAAATCAGAGTTGTTGCGGCCTTTAACGCATGTAAACGGATATTGACGGATGTTGACGGATGTTGACGTATGTTGACGGATGATGGTATTTGCAATCCGGTAAAAAAAATCTAACTTTTACATACATATTTTTTTTCGTTTTTTTATTTTAAATGCTTAGACGCTATTTATAAATCGCTTGTGGAAAATGTCTTCATAGGAATATCTTCATAGGGTTAAACACTTTGAATTTTAGAATTTTAAAGTAAAATTGAGTTTCATTTAATACGACGCATGTTACCTTCTTGACTATCAGTAACAGACTTTAGTCAGTTTTGTTACAGAGTTCTGAGAGTTGCGCTTTCATTGTTCCTGAATTATAAAATTAAATCGTTCCTATATATACTAGGATAAATATGGCAATTTTTCCCTTTCCAAATACCTAATTAAATTCACATAGGCTAACTCCATTGCTTTACTAAATCAAAACATTTTTGCTCATTTCAAAACCATTCTAACTGACTATCCGTTTTCTTGTGAACTTAATGAACAATGCGTTTAAAAGTATGCAAAAAGGGAGCTTAAATAAATAATTCATAAATTTATGTAAATTAGAGACGTACTGAGAGAAAAAAAAAAGAAAAATGAAGGAAAATATTTTTTTTACTGCCATTAAAATTAACAAAACTGTTCTAAGGAAGAAGAGAGAATACACCGAAAACTACTGCAAATGTAAGAAGGCCATCTTCGTTTAATGAAGATGGTAATATAATTAAATGGAAATAAAAAAAACTGCAAATGGCATGAGATGATATACAAAATGGTAATGGAAATGCAAGGTAAATTGCTTTCATTCTTGCAAAGGTTGCTAAAAATTTTAAATCTGCGGTTGTCATGTCGGAAACACCATTAAACTGAGTTTTGCTGACAACGTGCATTAAGTTTCAGTAACAAATACACAAAAAAGAAAAACTAAGACGCCAGTTTCTTAGGCGAAAAACTAACACAAGGTATATTATATACAAACATCTATTCATACATCATCACACAAATATACATACAATACAAAGTGTTTTTAAAAAAATTATACTTGGAATCTCTTCCTATTTCTGCAACTGTTGGGTAAAAAGGCAACAACTTGTGTATGAAAGGGAATTTTAACCAATTTTGTTGTTGTTTGTAAAGAAACATCTTTTTTAGTTTTTTTTTAATTTGCCTTTCTTATTTCCATGAAACAATATGGAAATTATTTAAAAAAAAGGTAAAATAAAATGCCTTTTGTTTAAATCTTTTGCGAAGTGTTTCTGAAAATCAATTAAATTAATTGGATTCACTTGCTTATAAAATGTCGCGACTTCCAACAGCGACTTCCGAACATTTACAGTTGATAACGGTAATCTTGCTGAAACTTTATCTGTCAAATTAGTTGTCATTTATTCAGTCCGTTTAGTCAAATTACTTTGGACGGATACAGCATTCATCAACAACGCGTGTAAAATAATAAAAAGTTGTTTCAACAAAATGGTAAAATGTTCTTCTCAGGCAACGCACTGCGTGACTTCATCATTTTACGATCACTATAATCGTTCTGCCGAGAGGACTATTTCCAATGAGGTGGATAAATTCGAATTCACTAGTTAAGTCAATAAGCGACTAACAAACGTACGTCGACGTAACGCAAGGTCTACTGAAGATATAGCCGCTTTCCCTGATATCATTTCGATTTCGCAGACCAGATCTTGCCGAATTTTGCATCTTAACTTTCGTCGACACCTATACGAAATGCAACTGACTCAAGCACTGAGCTTTATACACTCAAGAGCAGTCCTGTTTCTGGATGTTCTGCTCAGGCAACGCAATGTGTGACTTGGTCATTGTACGATCACCGTAATCGTTCTACCGAGAGGACTTTCGCAATGAGATTGATAAATTCGAATTCACTAGTTAAGTCAATAAGCGACCAACATACGTACGTCGACGTAACGCAAGGTCTGCTAAAAGCATTGCCGTTTTTACTGACAGCATGCAGGAGATTCTGAGACCGACGGTTTCGCAGACCACATCTTGACGAATTTTGCATCTTAACTTTCGTCGACACCCATACGAAATGCGACTGAATCAGGCACTGAGCTTTATGCACTCTGGATATTCTGCTCAAGCAACGAACTGCGCTTTTGCTGTAAGCATGCAGGAGATTTTTCTGTTTACCTTCGTCGGCACCCATACGAAATACGACTGACTCAGGCACTGTGGTGCATACACTCTAGGGCAGACCTGTTTCTGGATGCCTGTTCTAAATGAATGAAGATTTTTCAGAATTTGAGACAATATCAATCCACAGAAGATCCAAGAATATCCAATGCATCTCGAAAAGGTAAACATTTGATGTCAAGATTAGGGCTGGCAGCGTCATTCCTTTACATTTCTGCGAAAACGACGATGGAGTGGCGAGTCTCTGTCAACAACGATGATTAATATCAAATTCTTTTGGCTTGAATTAATTGACCTGTCTAGTAAAGACATGCGGTTTCTTTAGGTTTGCAATACGTGGCACGTTTGATATTCTGCACGTGCGTTTTGAAGACGAAATGATGCCATGTGCTGAACATGCAAATTGTTCACTTTAGACTTTTCCTTAAGGGATTTACTTTCTCAAAGTTAACATAAACTAGGCCATCAGTCAAATTAACCTTGATTTATGCGACAAAGTGGAAGAAAGTCGTGGTCTAGAAGGTAGTGTGTTAACTTATTAGACGTAATTCCACCAGATTTCTGGCAAAAACTCCGAGAGTAAATAAAATTGCCATGAAATGATGCTCAAAAATCTGTATTTCGGAATCGACTTTAAACTGTAGGTCCCACCACTCGTGTAGAGAACTCATGTAAGAAACTAGGTCGTAACCTTGACTTAAGGGCTGTAATGATCAATTTGATGTTGAATTTGGGCTAATAGCCTCATCGCTCTATATTTCTTTGGGAATGAAAACCAACGGCAAGTACTGTATATCGATAATTACTAACTTCTACTGGCCTGAATTGATTTATCTGGCCACTAATGATTTAGGCGATACGTCCCACACAGATCATGGTATTCCGTACGAGTATTTTGAGAAAAGGATTATGATGAGCAAATTGCCCACGTTAGACTTTTTCTTGTGAAGTTTTCTTAAGTCAAGCTACTGCGATTCTTAAAGGCAACATAAATCAAGCCATCGATCTAATTCAGTAATAGAAAATTTGATATTTCGAATGCTTGCCTTCCAAAGTAGCCGTGATGGATATACAATTTCGAATGTTTTAGAAAATTATTAAATTTTTGCAAGAATTTCCTGCAAAATTTTAAGAGCAAAATATAATACTCCTCCCCACATAGTTTGGTGCAGATAGCAAGGAATTAATTTTAGAAAATTATTGAATTTTTGTAAAAAATTTCCAGTGACAAAATTTCCAAAGACAAAATTTTGCATACTGTGGTGTATGTAAACTTTCTTCCCGGTAGTTTTAATCAAATTAAAAAAGAAATATTTTAAGAATATTTTAAATTAAAATCAAATATAAGAAATACCATATTTTCAGGGCCAAAGTTAAACTTTGATTCGTCGCTCCAAAAAACTTAGGCCCACTGCTCTTTTGATCAATGCAGAGACCGTCTAGAAAAGCCAAGTCGTTTTTTCTTATTAATTTCAATTGTAAGTGGCTTCTTGGTTGGTCTTCTAGCTAATAAATTTACCTCTCTTAATCGATTTCTGCCTGTGTGGAAGCCAATAGAAACCCCTAATTGGACGTTCGCATAATTAGTAACTATTTGGATCATTTAACAGTCTTGGCATGCAGTATATTTGCGAGGTCAACCACTTATTTGAAGATTTCGCGATGAAGTCCAACAAACCGTGGATTTGTTGATATTAAACTGATGAGCATCTTCCTTCATTGGCTTGCCTTCTTCCAAAGCTCTTATAATGGCAAATTTGCTCTATGCTGGCGGCTGTTTCTATTCTAAAATTAACAAATTGCAAAGTTTTCATTAAACTTTTATTTTAATTCCTTTAGTTGATCTCCATTTACCTTTAACACATTGCGTTGCATTTTTTTCCTCGCTAAATTTTTTCACTTTTTTTATAAATTTAAAAAAATTAATTAGAAAGAGAAACAAACAATGCTTAATGGTGCTTTTTATTAAAATTTATAAAGCAACGTATAAGAAAAACAAAAGTGGAGCCTAGATTGAATATCATACGTTAGCGTTACATTATTTTTTCTCGTTACTGTAATACTCCCCCCCATATAGTTTACTGCAGATAACAAGGAATTAATTCCAGAAAGTTAATGAATTTTTACAAAATATTTCCAGTATAATTTCAAAAGTAAAAATAAAAATACAGTCAAAGAAAAAAGTCTACATACATTGGTGTATGTACATACAGTGATGATTTTAATCAAATTAAATAAGGAATATTTGAAGAATAGTTGAAGTTAAAAGCGAATTCAAGAAATATCACGTAGAAATTGTTAGAAAACTAGCAGGAGAAAATTCTACATATAGCGGTAGACGTAGACTTTTTTCTATGACTGTCCAGTATACTTACCAAATCTGTTATCCAATAAATAAATCTTTAACGTATTGAACTACAATTATAAGTATATTTATGTATATGCTTACAAGTATATCATTTTTATTTTTTAATTTTTTTTTATTTAATTTTTTATTGTTCATTTATAAATATTTGTCAGTTTATATAATAATTTGATAAAATTATTTGGATTTTCTTTTTATATTTTATTTTTTATTCTTTTTTTCAAAAAAATTTAACATCGGTAGTGTCAGCGATATGAAAAATTACTTTAACAAACGATATTTATAAACTTTATCTTCCTTTATCTTCTTCTATTCATTATGATACTTTTACTTTTCAGCAGTAGCAAAAAATTTAAGTTTTTTTTTTGAAATTCAATTTAATTTAATTAACTTATTAAATTAAAAAAAAAAAAAATTTAATTTAAAGCCAAGTACTTCTCTATAATTTTACAAAAATTTTGATTGCTTGCAACATATGAATTACATACGCACATACTATGTATGTGTTTGTCTACTAAACTGCAACATTTTATTATGATATTAGAACAGAATAGAGTTCGGTTTTGACGACATCTCAACTTTTAAATTTCAATGGATTGTACATAAATTAGTTTAAACTGAATTTTAAATACTTAGTAGGGGGGATATTAATAATGTTGAACACACGCATTCAAATAAAAAGAATTAAACATGTCACGTTTTTGCCGCATGGGTTATGATATATAATCTGGAAAGCAAGAGGGCTGTACGGCTATTTTTGTATGATATGAGAATTTGATATTTTCAAGACACCCTAACCGCTCAGGGTGTTAGTTGCATGTTCGTCAATTGGCACATAAAACTGTTAAAGATCGCGTCACACTATCAAAGCTATCAAAACAAGAATTCAATGATATCTCTAAATAAGCAATTATGGCTCAGAACATGTAAAGTCTTGTCTAAAGCAAGACTAAGGACTTCGACCTTAGTTTGAAACGATGTACCACTTTTTACCTCCTGCGGCAATCCTAATTCAAATTTTCTGGTTTACAATATGTGGGTCGTTTTAGAAGACGTTTATAACTCTAACTAGGGGCTACAGACCTACAGATCTGAAGGTGTGCCATGGGTTGCTTGGGATCTATAACGATGGTTTAAAGATGTGTTTACCGAAATACCGGTATCCATAGAATATTTATTAAGCTGCCTGCTCACTGTAGTGTTTTCCAGACAACAAAACTTTCTTGACACATAAACTGCGATTAAGCCTTTTACAGAAGTAGTTCCCACGTCCGTTGATGTTGACATTTCGAACTTCAACTAGGATCTTTTGGTATGAAAGATCCGGTATATTTGTTAACGTTTCTGAGTTCTAAGGCAAAGGGATTTCGACGGAAATTCCATCGTAAGACCTGTAGAAGGCTCACTATATCCAGCATGTTACAAGATATAAATTTGTTATTATTCACTCGTCAAGAAATCGTCGTAGCCCTATAACTCATTAAACAGGAACCAAAGGTTCAAACCCTAAGTTATACATCTCGGTTAAAACCAAATATAAAAAATTTTAAATCGTCATTTCTGGCAAAAACTCTTACAATAAATAAAATTATCATGAAAAGTTTCTCAAAATAAATCTGTCGTTCAGAATCGACTTTAAACTGTACGTTCTGCCACCTATAAAGACACAACATAAGTGTTGTGACAAGCTAGGTCGTAATCCTAACTGAACGGTTGTAGGTATGTATTATCCACTCGTTTTACAGGGAGGCATAATATATTTGGCAACAGGAGGAGGACACTATTCCAAAATCGCGTTTCTCACGGTATATTGTCCTTTTGTTAGGCACGCCTAAAGACTTGAATTCTACAGAGGCTGTAAATCAGAAAATCAGAAGAATTAGAAAATTTTTTATCTCTACCACAGAAGTCGCCGTGGTCTAGTAGGTAGTGTGCTGGCTTATTAGAGGTAAGGCCAGGATTCGAGTCCCAGGCTAGAAAACAAAATAAAAATTCAAAAAGTATTTTTTCGGCGATTCCTTCTCAGCAGATTTCTGGCAAAAACTATGAGAGTAAATAAAACCTGCCATGAAAAGTTTCTCAAAAATCTGTCGTCCGGAGTCGACTTTAAACTGTAGGTTCCGCCACCCATGTATAAAATTAACGAACACAACATAAGTAGTGTGAGAAACTAGGGTCAATAATACTGACTGAAGGAATGTAATGACCAATTATGTATGTCTATACCGCTGCTATTGGGGGTTTCAGATTTCCCACTTTCCGATATCCTTAATTTTCTTTAAGTAATGTTTGATTACAGATTGATTGTGGTTTGATATTGGTATCACAATGGGACCTTATCCTTGAAGGAGGGTTCGCTGTCTTACCTAACGTTAAGGACACCACTAATTCTCTTAAGACAACTTTTATTTTCACTATGACCAACTTTTCAATTGACCAGGTGTGTCACTCTATTGTTGGCCTACGTAAGGCTTGAGTGAAAGAAGGCCAAGAAATTTTATGTAATTAGTGTCATAGCATATAATGTATGTAACAGTGTTTATAACCCCATTAAGTAGATTGAACTCTCTCCTTTTTTGAAAATTGAAATATTTTTTTGAAACAAATAATAGTCGAACTCTAGTGTATAATGCCTCACTTGTTTAAATCATTATTATTATTATTATTGTAATTACAAATTTTTATTTTATAAATCTAACCACGTTCATAAGGATATTAACCAAGTTATAAAAAATAATTCTAAATCTGAGCATTGATGTCATTTCATGTACATATTAATTTTAAATATTATTTCACTTAAAAAAATAATAAATTAAAAAAAAATCATATTTAAAATTAATATTTGATAAAAAAAATTTAATAAATATCGATCCTATTTTATATATTATTTTATGCACGTAAGTGTTATTTTTTTATTCAATTTTATTTTATTTTTTATTAATTTTTTTCGTTTATATTTAATGAATGTCTCACTTTCAAATAATTTCAAAGATTTTGAAAATAATAATTGGTCAATTCACACAAGCCGTTGTATTGTTGTATTAAGTGTATTGTTGGATTATTATACAACAGTGTATGCTTGTTGTTGATAATTTTCATGTACAAATCCGATACACTTTTACACATTTTTTCATATGTTTTTTTGTATTGGTTTTGTGCTATCAAATTGTTTGAATGCTAAAAAAATACATTTGGAATACGAGATACACAATACACATCATAGCAATTAGCCTTCAGAAACAACCTAGTGGTGTATTCAATACAACATACACGATACAATGTCATGTGAATTGCCCAAATAATACATTTGATAACGACGATATGTTGTCTCCTTTATTAAATTAATTTATTTTTGTTTTAATTTTTTTTTTTGTTGTTATTAATTTAGCTTAAGTTGATTATTATTATTATTATAATTATATTAATAGTATGTATGTATGTATGTATAATATTTACGTTTTGTATTTCTCTAGTAATTGTTTAAATTTGTATTAATTCACAGGCAATACGAGTAATTTTAAATTAAATTAAATAGAGCCTTTCGCCTAATTAGAAAGTTATGTACATTAGTTGTTAGGATATTCTTCAAAAGGGAGAAAATTAAAACAATTTTTAAAAATATTAATAAAAAAAGGTAAAATCATTATATTAGTATACTAACTGAAGAACTCTGGAAGTGTTACACGAAGAGGTACATTACTGTTGTAAAAAAATTAAAAAAATTTTTTTGATAATTACATATGAAGACAACGAAAGATTGTAATTTTGATGAACTTATTACATAAAAAACCATAAAATGATTACTCTTACTAAGTCTCACTTCAGTTGATTCTATCTGGTGGGCCATCTATCGGTTTAAATACGAACCATCGGTTATTTCGAATCTGACAATACTTATGTCATTGTCATTATGTTTTTAAGAGGTCGCCGTGGTCTAGTAGGTAGTGTGTTGCGACAAAATTTGAAAATAATTTTTCGGTGACTTCCTCTCAGCAGATTTCTGGCAAAAACTCTGAGAGTAAAAAAAAATTGCCATGGAATGCTTCTCAAAAAATGTGTCGTCGGAGTCGACTTTAAACTGTAGGTCCCGCAACTCATGTATAAAAATTAACGCACACAACATAAGTGGTGTGAGAAACTAGGACGTCATTCTAATTTGTCACTAATTCAGTTTATCATCTCCACTGAAAATAACTAATTGTTCTACCTTTGAGCAACGTTGGGATTTATTGAAAATTTATTGCCAAATTAAAAAGCATTGGTTGGAAAGTGTCGTACAAAATTTGGTAGCAGAGAAAGACTAACAGGCTTCGGTACACGACCGAAAATATAGAAGCTGTGACTGAGAGTGTGCGTGAGAATACATTAAAATCAACTCTTCATCGTTCTGTAGAATTGACCATTTCACCCTCCATTTTATGCCGATTTTTTCGAAAAGACATCGGTATGACGCCTTACAAAGTTCAATTGGTTCAAGAGTTGAAGCCGTATGAACATCAACTTCGTTTTCGCCTTCGTTATATGGGCCAACGATAAAATTGTTGATGATGTCGATATTGCCATAAGGATGAATCGCTTTTTCATCTTCGTGGGCACATTTATAGGCAAAATTGACGTACTTAGAGCTTAGAAAACCCACACGTAGTCTTGCAGAAGCCAATTCAACCACTACAAGTGACTGTTTGGTATGGCTTGTAGTGCGAAGGCATCATTGGCCCATATTTCTTTGAAAACCATTACGGTCAATAGACACACCTATCGCACCATGATAACAGATTTTTTGTACCCGCTTTCATGGTATTGATCTGAACGATATATGCTTTCAACAGGATAGTGCAACTTGCCACACATCTCATGCCACAATCGATTTATTGCATTAAACGTTTGATGGCCGTTTAATTGCACTTCAGAGAGATCTGGCTCGACATAGACGATTGTAGCAGAGAATTTTCATTAAATCTATCACTATTCTATTTGAGTAACATCAACCATTAGTGGCGGCTTCTCAATAAATGGATTTAAAAAATACAAAAAGCTCTGGCTCTAACCTGAAAGGAGTTGTAAAGGAAAATCATTCATTATGGTTTTCGAAATTCATATCAAATGATTTTACCCCCTGTCAATACAATCCATCGAAGAAGAGTCCTCACCGCTTGGAAATAGTAAAAGGATAACATTACAGGAAGGTTAAGTAGTGCCGTCACCTAATGGGAAAAGAGGTAATAGTCAGCAAGATTTATTTCTTTAACCGCAAATACGATAGATGGCAGGTATGTTATCTTGCAAACCAATGACTTGCTAAGCTGGAACAACAAAAATAGGTTAAAGAAACGGAAACAAAGAAGAAATCTCAGAAAACTTAGCATAGCTGTTATAAGGGGACATTAGCCTTGTTCTTTGGTCTTTTTACATATTTTCTGGTGCCAGGATTACCAAAAAGAATCACTTTGGATTCATCTCTACACAGAATATTGCGCCATTTCGACTGAAGGCAATCAACGTGAAGTCTAGCAAATTTAAGTCGGTTGCAGACATGTCTTGAATTCAACAATCGTACTTTCCTTGGACTTCTACCAGATAAATTGCCTTTAATTAGATGCCGACGAATAGCTGAGGTGTGAACAACAAGCTTCAAATGCTGTTTTATGTTTGTTGAAGTAACAAATGGGTCTGATGATGCCATGTGGTTTATTCTACTTGAGTCGTTGGGCGAAATTTTTCCTTTGCGTCCGCGAGTTTCTGGCCTATGTTCAAATTTTTTACAATTAGCAATAACCGTGGGGGAACATCCTAATATATTTTGAATAAATCTGTAAGATTTTCCTTCTGATCATTATGGTGAAGGTTTAGGGATGCCATATCCATAGATAATACTTGATTTCTTAACAGAACGATACTGCAGTAATGAAAAGTTAAATGTATGTTGTAACGCTACTATTATATTTCACACAGCTGTAAAAATACATCAATTTACCGCAAATAATTTGTGATTGAAATGTGAATATGGAATTCCATCAATTTGAATAGAAAAAAATATGAAAAATTAAATTGAAATAAATTCTATAAAAAACCAACAAAATTAAATTTGAAACAAAGTTAAGTGATATGTGTTTATTGTCTTATTTAAGATATTTAAGAGTAAATTATTTGGTTTTTTTTTTTTGTATTTAACATGTTTTGTATTTAATCTACCATTAATTAAATGAAAACTAGTCATCATTATTCAACGCAAATCTATAATACAAGTTCCATTTTTCTTTTTTATTCATTTAATGCCTTCAAATTGCCGCCTGTCGTCTATTCGACAACAACAACATTAATTTAGTGTTTGTTGGTATTATAATGGTAGTCTTATTAGTTAATACTCGTATTTGTCTCACTATATTTATAGTTCTAGTATGTTTTTGTATGTCCCCTAACATTGTTGGTTTTTTGTTTTTTTTTACAAATATTTTGTCTCTTTAGATTTTAGCATTTTGTTCTTGTTTTGTTTCTTGTTTTTTTGTTTTTTTTTTCTAACCTAAACTTAATGGCTATTTGGCTTTTTACATTTACAAACTAAATTACAAATAGAAAATGCATTGGTTTTACGCTCGGCACCTCAGTAACATATAAACTAGCAAATGGGCACAAAATATTAAAGCATTCGTTGGTTTTGCAGCAAGACCTGCAACGACAACAATTCAATTCACTTTTTTTCTATCCTCTAACGACATATGACAGAGTACATATGGAATTCAATTAGGAAAAAAAAAATCTTTAAAAAGAAATTAAGAAAACTTACCAGTTGCATCTGCTAAATGATTTGGAGGATGTTCCGTATAAAACATACTCTTGCCTATCGCCAGCGATCCTTTGCGATCGATAGCATTACCAGCTGAACTAAAACCTGGTATACTATTGCCTGCAATCGTATTTATCGATGACGTAGCACTGTGTGATGATGACAGTGATGTCGATGATGAGGATGACGAGGAGGATGATAAACCTCCACCGCCAGCATTTAAATCATTTTTCGTTGTATGAACATCAGTGGCAAAGGGTCGACTTGATTCATTGCGTATAGGAACAATGTTATCTGAAAATAAAAAAAATGAAAGAAATCTCAATCAATTTCGAAATAAAAAATTATAAGGATAGAATTGCTAAAAAAGAATACTTAGATACAATGAGAGCTGGACCTCAGACTGACATTTTCGTATCAGGTTCAGTACTAAGCTGACAAAGCCCAGACGATCGATGGACAAGCTCATTGGATTAATGGTGAATATTGAAGTCCCCGTGGTCTAGTGGGTAGTGTGTTGGCTTATTAGACAAAAAGGCCAGGGTTCGAATCCCAGGTCAGACATCAAAACGAAAAATATTTCTTCGGCGACTTCCTCTCAGCAGATTTCTGGCAAAGACTCTGAGAGTAAAAATTGCCATGAAAAGCTTCTCAAAAAATCTGTAGTTCGGAGTCGACTTTAAACTGTAGGTCCCGCCACTCATGTATAAAATTAACGCACACAACATAAGTGGTGTGAGAAGTTAGGTCGTAATCCTGACTGAAGGGTTGTAATGGCCAATTATGTATGTATATGTATGTATTGGAGGACCGCTACCGACAAGACGGAGACTCCTGTGGAGTTTGGAAACATCATAATGCTCTAAGGGAGTGAAATTTGGATCGAAACGCTGGAGGTAAAAAAGCGGGCAAACTCACTTGTATCAGTACAAAGAGCGGCTGCATTGCGTATAGCGTCGGCGTATCGTACAGTGTCCGCCCCAGCCGTACTTGTAATAGCAGATACAATTCCTGCGGATTGGCTGGCAGCGGAGTAGATGGAAATTTATAAGGCGAAATCGGTTGGAAATCAAATCACCGGTCACATCAGGTAGAACACCATTTCAGAATGGCAACAACGATGGAACAATGAAGAAAGCGAAAGGTGGATGGCGAGACTTATTCCGACATAAAGCCATGGATTGGTCGGAAATTTGGAGAGATAATTTACTACAAATTTACAAATGCTATCGGGTCATGGATATTTTAGGAAATATTTGTGCAGAATGGGAAAGACCGCCTTTCCTTACTGTCTTTACGTGGAAGGGGAAGTAATTGATGATGCAGAACACACTGCTTTCGAATGTGCACGCTTGCAGGGCTATCACGATCACGGCCGTTAACATTGGCCGATTGCATCGGGGTTATGATTGTGAGTACCGAGAGAATTGAGCCTCCGTGGCGAATTACGTGAAGTGCATTCTAAGACTGAAGAAGAGAGATCATGTAGGTACGCCGGCATAGATCATACACTGGAACACGTGTTAAACGAAATTCCAAATAAGAGGCTAGACGACGAAAGGAACTTTGGATACGCAATCCGGACGCGGATATGCGTATGCAGGGACCAAAGTGCTGAAAGGACTCCACTCCGAAGTAATACCATCGTAGTTCTGGAGTCCACGTAATGAATGGGGGATTTAGTGGGAGAGAGCTCCACACACGGAGGATGTACCGACTTCCTCTACGGTGTGGTTAGGTACTATTACAATCATAGTACATAAGCTGTCACGAATTTCTGACTCGGGCATACGTATATAATTGGTCATTAGAACCCATCAGTCAGGATTATTGACCTAGATTCTCACACCACTTATGTTGTGTGTGTTAATTTTATACATGAGACCTACAGTTTAAAGTCGACTCCGAACGATAGATTTTATGAGAAACTTTTCAGGGCAATTTTATTTACTCTCAGCCAACACACTATCTACTAGACCATGGGGACTTCTGACTCGGGGGTCGCGCATAACTAGCCAACACACATACTACCTACAAGATTACGGTGACGACGGAGACCCGGCGGATAGCATTGTTATGTCTTCTCGTTTGTATTTTACGTCCAGGTTATACTATTACTTTGCTCCCGGAATATTTCATTCTGAGTCCAAATACTCCAGCTGTTCTGCTTCCTCAACCGCATTCATACCGTAAAGTGTAATAAGTTATTATATTACTTCTGTACTCTCTTGTTACTATGTCTCATTGCGAAGCATTTGCCAAAATCATAACGTCTACTGTCTGGTTCTGTCGAGAGGACAGGTAAGGTAGAAGCTGCCAGCCATTCGATTTATTAGGTCATGACATGTTAGATTTGTCTGATATGATCCAAGCTATAGTTTCGAAAGCTCTGGTACTTAATAATACGTTGTCGAGCAGACTTAAATCTAATCAGGCATGTTTTTATTGGCTATGTTTTATTAATACAGGCATGTGTCTGTGTTTTGGGCTTAACGCTATTTGAATTCTGTTCAGATATGTTCTGTCAAGGCAAACAGTGAGTCAAAAAACAAAAAACCTGCGAATTATCATATTAAAAAGGTGCTAATACCTCATTAATTAATCAGTTGTTATAATTTTCAAATGATAAATATTGATACGAGTATAAGAAAACAATCAATCAATATAATTCTGAACATAAAATTTAAATTAAAAAAAAATAATTTTCTTTACTTACTTTCTTTAGCATCTATTGACGAATGAGTGACTTGCTTTGAAGGCGTTGATGGCAATGGAATTTCTGTAAAAAGAATAAAAATTATTTTTTTAATTTATGTTTTAATAATAATAAAATTAGCATTTCAAAAACAAGTTTTTAATTCATAACCCCAACAAAACTATGCGAAGTCGCCGTGGTCTAGTGTTGGCTTATTAGACAAAAGGCCCGGGTTCGTATCCCAGATCAGACATCAAAACGAAAAAATATTTCTTCGGCGACTTCCTCTCAGCAGATTTCTGGCAAAGACTCTGAGAGTAAAAATTGCCATGTAAAGCTTCTCAAAAATCTGTCGTTCGGAGTCGACTTTAAACTGTAGGCCCCGCCACTCATATGTAAAATTAACGCGCACAACATAAGTAGTGTGAGAAGCTAGGTCGTAATCCTGACTGAAGGGTTGTAATGGCCAATTATGTATGTATGTATGTAACAAAACAATGCTCGTTATAATAGAAACAAATTATTTTTTTTGGCAGTTTCTCATTGAAATTAATGGTCAGATTATACATAAGATGGGCTATTTTTAAAACACTTCTCCCACTCGCTATTAGTCGCCCGCTCGTCTGCCGGTGCATACAACTATTTAAGGAGTCTGGAGTTCTTAAAGATCACCACCGGTTGTACCGTCCACAGCATAGTTCGAACGCCCCAAAACATCGAAACTGTAGAACCAAGAGTTCAGAGATATCCATAAATGTACACATAATTGGTCATTGCAAGCCTTTAGTGTGGATTACGACCTAGCTTCTTAAAAAAGTCTTATCTTCACAATTGTATTTATCCTCGAGGGTTTTTGCCAGAAATCTCCTGTAAGGATTTCGTTGGAGAAATATTTGTTCATATTTTGTTTTGTTCAAAATGTCCGACTTAGGATTTGAACCGAGACCTTATATTTAATAGGCCCCTAGAAGTCGTCCTAGTTTAATATGAAGTGAATTGGGTTATTGGACGTGAGGCCATGATTCAAACCGCAGGTTAGACGTGGAAACGAAATATGCAAAATTTTTCTTTGGCGACTTCCCCTCATCATTTTTAGAGGTAGCCGTGGTCTAGTAGGTAGTGTGTTCGCTTATTAGACGAAAGACCCGAGTTCGAATCCCAGGTCAGACATCAAAACGACAAATATTTCTTCGGCGACTTCCTCTCAGCAGATTTCTGGCAAAGACTCTGAGAGTAAAAATTGCCATGAAAAGCTTGTCAAAAATATGTCGTTCGGAGTCGACTTTAAACTGTAGGTCCCGCCACTCATGTATAAAATTAACGCACACAACATAAGTGGTGTGAGATGCTAGGTCGTAATCCTGACTGAAGGGTTGTAATGGCCAATTACGTACGTCCTCTCAGCGGATTTCTTGCAAAAACTCTGAGAGTAAAAAATTGCCATGGAATGCTTCTCAAAAAATGTGTCGTTCGGAGTCGACTTTAAACTGTAGGTCCCGCCACTCATGTATAAAATTAATGCACACAACATAAGTGGTGTGAGAAGCTAGGACGTAGTACAATGGATCAATTCGACCACCGAGTACTGTACTTGTCAGAATTGAAAAGTACATGTCCTCTAACCTAACCTAACCTAACCTTCCTTTCATCAGGTTTCTGCTGAAAATTCTGAGAGGTCCATTAAAGTCGAATTTAACCGGTAGGCCCCAATCAATGAAGTATAAAATTAATACACACAACATAAGTGGCGTGAGAAACTAGGTCGTAATTCTGACTGAAGGGTTGTAATGAATCGTCTTACAAACGAGCAATGCTTGCAAATCATTGAATTTTATTATCAAAATGCGTGCTCTGTTAAGAAAATTCATAGCGCTTCTTCCTTTTTATGGTGAAGCGGCTATTTAAGCTATTTTAACTAAATTTCGCACCAAATTTACATCGTTGGACATTAAACCACCAAAACGCTTACATAGAGTGCGAACTGAAGAAAATATCGCAGCTGTATTGGCCAGTGTTAATGATGGCCATCAATTATCGATTCGTCGCCGTTCTCAGCAATTGGGCCTCTGTTACTTAACAATGTGGAAAGTTTTGGGGAAGGATTTAGATGTGAAGCCTTTCAAAATACAGCTGGTGCAAGAATTGAAGAATTTGTGGTGAATGGGCTCTTGGAAGGTTGGCCGAAGATCCACTTCTCTATCGAAAAATTGTGTTAAGCGACGAAGCTCATTTTTGGCTCAATGGATACGTAAATAAGCAGAATTGTTGATTTTGGTGTAATGATCAGCCAGAAGCATTGCAAAAACTACCAATGCCTCCAGAAAAAGTCACAGTTTGGTGCGGTTTATGGGCTGGTGGCATCATTGGTTCGTACTTTTTCAAAGATGTTGCGAATCGTACCGTAACTGTGAATGATGAGATGACGTCCAACTTTTTTTTTGCCCAAAATGCAATAGCTTGGCTTGCATGACATGTGGTTTCAACAATAGGGTGCCACGTGACATACAGCATGCGTAACAATGGACTTATTAAGAGTCGAAAATTTTATTAAAATTCGGGACCTATCAATTGGCTGTCTAGATCGTGCGATTTAACGCCTTTAGACTAATTTTTGTGGGGCTATGTTAAAGCTCATGTCTATACAGACAAGCCCGCTTCAATTGACGCATTGGAAGACAACATTGAAGCATTTATTCGTGAGATAACGGCCGAAATGTTGGAAAGAGTATGCCAAAATTGGACTAAGCGTATGAACTATTTGAGGTGCAGTCGCGGTCAACATTTGCATGAAATAATCTTCAAACATTAAATTATATGGACCGTACTATCGATTCAAATAAAGATTTCATGCATTTTTCTGAATTTTATGTGTTTTTGTTTTTGAAAAAGTTTCCTATAGCTTTTAAAAAATCACCCATTAGAATGGACCCAACCAGAAGCTGAAGTGTGTTAACATTAATTTATTTTTTTTTATTTATAAAAATTTAATTTAAAACTTCAAGTATTTTAATTGCCTTCTCATATTTAATTGTAAAAATTGTACACAACTAATGACTTAACGTTAACTTACCATAAACCCGTATTGAACCTTCGGTTTCCCCCAAAGAATTCTTTGATATGCAACGATAGTTGCCAAAGTCACCATACTGCAGATTCCTTATTGTCAGTTTCATGTGAGCTCTTGAATAGGAAATTAAAAAAGAGAAAAGAAGAGTAGAAGAAAAAAAGAAAGAAACGAAGAAATTCAATTTAAAAGTAATCATCAAATAACAAATAAAAAAAAACTTTAAAAATTATTTGCAAACAGAAACTAAAGTTCAAGTATTATACGTACATACTCGGATGTACATACATACAAATGCATGTATGTATGTATGCTAAGGATATTAATCCTTAAATATTTAAATGATACAGTAAAAATTATGAATTTAATAATATTTCTTGTATGTACAGTAGCGAGCACAAAAAATGCAACACTGTGCCATATGATCTTTAATAAGATCTATTTCAAAATAACGGTAACTAATTTATCTATTTTCTTTTGCTGTTAATTCTTTCAATTATAAGTTTTCAAAGTAACCACAGTTTATTCCAAATTCTGCTTTAAAAAGTTAAATATTTTTGAATTAGTGAAAAAAGTACAAATTTTTAGCGAGCAAAAAAAATGCAACATAATAAAAAAATAGTTAAATTAAGTTATTTATTTAATTATAATTGAAAATTTCTTAAATAAGTTATACAACATGTGTTTTGTAATAGAAGCAGCTCTCAGCTGACAGCAAAACTGCAATCATTAAAGCCTTAGAAGAAGGAATATCCATGCGTGAAGTTGGACACCTCCTTGGTGTAAATCAATCAACCGTGTGTCGGATTAAATCTCGATTTTCCTTGAGAAATAGTGTGGAAAGGAAACCAGGTAGTGGTAGTCCTCGAAAAACTACCTCTCGCCAAGACCGCCAGATGATTGCACTGGTTAAAAAAGATCCACGAAAGACCGCAGTGGACGTTGCTAATTTCGCAAATGAGCAAATGGGAGTCTCTATAGGCGTTCACACTGTTCGCCGTAGGTTGAAAGAGGCTAATTTGCATGCGAGACGACCCGCAAAGAAACCTCTCATCAGTGCAATCAATAAAAAGAAGCGCCTGGAATTTGCAAAACGTTACAAGGATTGGTCAAATGAACAATGGGCTAAAGTCTTGTGGAGCGATGAAAGCAAATTTAATTTGTTTGGCTCCGATGGGATAAATTTTGTTCGAAGACGGCCTGGACAGAGATATTCTCCAAGATATCAACTTCCAACCGTAAAACATGGCGGTGGATCAATAATGGTGTGGGGTAAGTAACGATATGTTTAAAAAAAATTCTTGATTTTACGTCACGTATTTACAGGTGCGTTTTCCCGTGATGGGGTAGGTCCCTTAACTCAAATCGAAGGAAAAATGGACGCCAAGAAGTACTGTGAAATCCTTGGAGAACACATGCTTCCTCATCTGCGGGAAAAAATGCCTCCTGGTAGCATATTCCAACAGGATAACGATCCAAAGCACTCAAGTCGCTTAGCTCGAAACTTTTTAAGCGACAATGATGTCAATGTTTCGGATTGGCCATCACAGTCTCCCGATCTAAACCCCATAGAAAATCTATAGGAGCTATTAGATCGGGAAGTTAAGAAGAAACATCCGTCAAATAAGAGGCAATTAGAAGAAATTTTGAAAAGTGAATGGGAGAAAATATCCATTAACACATCAATAGCTTTAGTCGACTCTATGCCTTCTAGGTTGCAAGAAGTCATAAAAAATAAGGGCTACGCCACTAAATATTAATTTTAAGATTTTTTTTTGTAAGAATTACTATTTATTTTAAATAAACACATTAAAATTTATGCTGTTGCATTTTTATTGCTCCCATGAAATTCGCACTCTTTTTAATAAATGACAAAATAATCTATCATTAATTAAAAATATTTACATAATGTTATTGATAATAGGTATCTTTAACTGTAGGGATTAATAACCCAAAGAAATATTTTGAACTGGTCACCATTTTTATAAAATTATCGCACTTAAAGATAATTTTACCCAACGTTGCATTTTTTGTGCTCGCTACTGTATTTATAGATATCCTTGTTCATTGACATGGACATGCTAGGTTATGTTCATATTCATGGTTATTAGAAGCAGCTTGTAAATATTTATGTACATACATATGTATGTATGTGTGTGTCTAGATTTTGCTTACTTTGAAGTTGTTTTTAAGTAATTTATGGTATGGTTGATGGAGTGTAGTATTTAAAATGATTAGAAAATCCTTCGCTTACATTTAATTTCTTCTTTTTTTTATTTCACTTAAAGGAAATAAAGTTTTTTCTCTCTTTCTTTTCTTTTCTAAAAAGTCTCATAAGACATTTTACGCATCCCCTACGAACGATATCTTACTTAAGCATTATGTTTGAGTATCTTCTCCATGGTACGTACACGTACACGTACATACGTGTTGTATGTGTATTTTCAATATGTTTGTGTTTGTTTATAGAAAAACTATATCCACCACACACCATACCTCTCATACACCATGTTGTGTATGATTGTGTTTGTTTGCATATTGGTTGTGCTGTTGAATTTTGTTTTCTATGTTCTTTAACATCTAACATCGTCTATTACTCATATTATTATTTGGAATATGATTAGTTTGTATATGTATGTATGCATATACATACATTTGTATGTATGTATGTATGTGTGTATATATGAGATGTCAAAGTTTTTGAGCTCATTTTAAAGTTTGTTGTTTCATATTTAGATAAATTATGTGTACATGTGTATACATACATACATGCATATGTATGTATAGCACATATGTGTATGTTAGTACTTAGTTTTTCACTTAAAATGTAAGAACAGTAAGCGTCAAAAGAAAGTGTACAGAAAATATATTGTTACGAAAATGGAAATGGTGTTAAAAAACAACACAAAGGACTTGATCATGTATAAAATGATAAACAGAAGCTCCAAAAACTAAAATAATGGACTTTTTCACATGATCAACGAATAAGTAAGAAATGCAGCAACAAAAACAATGGACTTGTTTACAAGATCGATGAATTAGCAAGAATATAGCAACAACATCTGTATAAAAAAAATATAAAGGATAAAGATGTAACCCGCCAAGAACAAAGTGCAGCGGACAAAGAAGTAAACAAGCAAAAACAACAGCGCGGTATAAAAAAAATACCGGATAGAAAAATACACCAGCAACAATAACTATGCCTCAACAAATGTAAACAAGATACACAAACAACAATAATGCAAACAAGTTATTTACATTTTGAGATATTTCTCGAAGGCATTTTCCTTCAAGTGCATTCATCAGACTGCTGATTCTTGTGATATAAAAGGCAAAATAAAGTAGGCAATGGTGATTCAGTTAGAATTCAGTCAGCCGTGTGTAAAGACGTCACGTGCAACTCAGTAAGAACACAGTCAGACAGGTTGCGTGAGAAGAGAATAACTGGGGTGTTGCTTATAAAAAGGCTGTAAACAGAGAAGAATAACGAACAATTGTTATTGTGTTCGCGGAAAAGAGTGACGGAAGGATAACAATTTAAATAAATTATTATTGTGTAAATCCATTTCTAAAGGTGGCACACGGAATTGTGCGAACAATAAAGAATTGTTTTAAAATTAAACACAAATTTATTTTTATTTTATTTTCAATCTACGCACTCATATTTTTAACGTTTTTAAAATGGTAAATCCTTTGTTTACACCCTTTGCATAAACAATTACTAGACTAGAATACTTCGACTGAACTTTGTAATCGAGATCTTTAAACGACGATTACTCTTTTCAAACACACCACATTTTCACACAAGACTGATTGAACTTTTACTAAATTCGTCGTCTGCGTTGCTTTGCCTTTTATATGGCAAAGTAAATAGTCTGATATCTGATCTATAAATGAAACCATCATTGTTATGTAGTTTATGCATTTTGTTTACAACTGTTCTTGTACAGTTTGTAGCTGTATTTATGTTTACTTGTTAACAATTTTTTTATGGTGGTGTTTGTTGTTATATTAAGCAGTGCGGTATTTTGTAAACATGTGCATTGTTTTGTTTTTAATTTTAATGATAAACGATGTAAAAGCAAAACAACAATATTTAGTTTTTGAACCGTGACCACTACTTCATAACCATAGATGGCATATCTATCCAATTCAGCCCGATTTGTGGACATTTCCAAATCACACCACCTAGAGAAGTTGTAGTGAATGTTGACAAGGTGTTGTATTCCACACATAAAGGCATCAACAGATCTTTCAATTTCGTCGATATACTACACACGTACAAACTTAATTGATCCTTACAACCCTTCAGTCAGGATTATTGACTTAGTTTCTCACACCACTTATGTTGTGTGTGTTAATTTTATGCATAAGTGGCGTTACCTGACTCTGAACGACAGATTTTTTGAGAAGGTTTTCATGGTAATTTTATTTTGACACTCAGAGATTTTGCCAGAAATCTGCTGAGTTTGTTATGATGTCTGGCCTGGGGCTCGAACCCTGGCTAAAGGCGCCCCATAGGAAATACTCTAACGGTGTCAAATTGCAGCTAGCCATCAATTGATATTTACATTTCGACTAATTAAGCGGCGATCCAACGTTTGACTCAATAAATCGTTTGTGGCATGAGATATGTGGTAAGTTGCTCCATTTTGTTGAAGTCAAACATTGTTCGCAAAAATATCATGAAGAGAGGGTATAAAAATAAATGTTTATCATGGTGCGAGTCACTCGAATCATTAATAAGTATTTTTCTAAAGATCTAAATGAATCTAAATAGGTAGGCTTATGAATCATATATTTTTCGAGTGGTATGAGTATGATGTCAATGTTGTACCCATACTCATTGCAAGCTGTGCTTATAAATAAACATTGTGTAGTGAGTATGAATGAATCAGAGTACATACGTAGTTAAATTTCAATATTGTTGACTCACTTATACATATTCAAATTTACTTGAATGCTTATGAGTAGCGAGAAAAAGATTCATTGCCAATCTTTGGTTTAACGATTATTAGAATTTTATATCCTTAGTGTATCTCTGGCTTGTCTGCATAACACTTTTCTTTAACGGCGCCCCATAGAAAATATTCTAACGGTGTTAAATCGCTGCTGGGCACCAACTGATATTTAAATTTCGACTAATTAAGCGGCGGTCTAACATTTGACTCAATAAATCGATTGCGGCATGAGATATGTGATTAGTTGCCCCATTCTATTGAAGCCAAACATTGTTCGCAAAAAGAGAGGGTATAAAAAAATCGATTGTCACTCGAATCATTTATAAGTAAATATAAGTATTTTTCTAAAGATTTATAGACTCATTTAGATTGTGTATGGCTCAAACATATTTCGAATGGTATGAGTTTGATGTCAATGTTGTACTCATAGTCATTGCAAACTGTACTTATAAGTCAACATTGTAATGGGTATAAATGTATCCAGAGGACATATTTAAATTTCAATATTATGGAAAATACTCTAACGGTGTTAAATCGCCACCAATGGATATTTATATTTCAACAAATTAAGCGGCGATCCAAAGTTTGACTAGATAAATCGATTGCGGCATGAGATATGTTGCAAGTTGCTCGCTCCATTTTGTTGAAGTCAAACATTGTTCGCAAAAATATCATGAAGAGAGGGTATAAAAAATCGTTTATCATGGTGCGAGTCACTCGAATCATTTATAAGTATTTTTCTAAAGTTCTAAATGAATCTAAATAAGTAGGCTTATGAATCAAACATATTTCGAATGGTATGAGTATGATGTCAATGTTGTACTCATAGTCATTGCAAGCTGTGCTTATCAATCAACATTGTGTAGTGAGTATGAATGAATCAGAGTACATACATAGTTAAATTTCAATATTGTTGATTCACTTATACATACATACATATATACATAATTGGCCATTACAACCCTTCTGTCAGGATTACGACCTAGCTTCTCACACCACTTATGTTGTGTGCGTTAATTTTATACATGAGTGGCGGGACCTACAGTTTAAAGTCGACTCCGAACGACAGATTTTTGAGAAGCTTTTCATGGCATTTTTACTCTCAGAATCTTTGCCAGAAATCTGCTGAGAGGAAGTCGCCGAAGAAATATTTTTCGTTTTGATGTCTGACCTGGGATTCGAACCCGGGCCTTTTGTCTAATAAGCGAACACACTACTCACTAGACCACGGCGACTTCTACTCACTTATACATATTCAAAATTTCATGAATGCTTATTAGTAGCGAGATGATTCCGATCTTTGGTTTAACAATTCTTAGAATTTTATATCCTTAGTGTAGACATTCTTTTAACGCCTACTGTATATACAATGCCATATATATTAATGTATAGATATGTTTGTATATGTGTATGTATATGTAATGGCATATAGATAGATAGAACGTAGTATAAACAATATTTTCATATGCTTCTCTAGAGATAAGTTTAAGTTAACTTTTGATAGAATGACTTTTGTTTATTAGTTTAAAACACTTTGGAGAATTTTGAAGAGCAAAAGTTATTGTCACTGGAAGACACATGGCAAGTGTAAACGTTTTCTAACTACAAGTTAGAGTTTCTGTTGTATATAGTTGGTCATTTAAGTAAAAATAATGTTAAAGAAAAATGCCTGCCCTAATAAATTTAAAATAAAAGAAAATTTTACGAAATTTTGTAATTGATTAAAGAAGTCTGTTTAAAAAATTGAATTTCTTTAATAATTTATTATTTTTTGCTTATTTACAAGCATATATACATACCTGTAGGAATTTTCTGTGTAATCCGTTTTATATTTTTTACTTGGCAAGACCATAACTGAATTATAAACCCAATATATTATGGCTCTGCATAAATTAGAAATCAAATTGAAAGAGAGGAAGAAACATCAAAAGATAACAAATAAATACGTGTAGATGTATATAGAGAAGAGGCATATACATAAGTAAAGATGAAATTCATATAAGTTAACTTACTTGGGATGAGCTTCTGTATGACAATCAATAGTTACGTCAGTGCCAGCAGGTGCTCCGACTAGTTGATTTGGTACCCAAATCATTGGTGAAACTAAACAGGAACAAGAAATAGAACAAAAAAAAAATACGAAAGAATGAAAATCCTGATGTTATTAACAAAACAGCAAACAAGGCTTTATAAATACATGGGTATGGGTATGAGTGTGAGTACGAGAGTATGTTTTTTACTACCTTTATGCTTGACACTTGGAACACCATTTTAAAATCCTTAGATACATGGATACATACGTATGTATGTACGTATCTATGTATGTATGTATGTTTGTTTGTACATGAATATGACACCTTGAATTTTTATGAAAAATATCGTTTACTGTTTACGTGCTGAGCTTTGAAAAGAACTACTTTAACTCGAACAAAGAACGTGTAACGAATTCTCAAGTATTTGTCACTAATCTACGTACAGTCATACACACAAGTATAACTACAAAACATTTGTATTTATTTGGTGTTTCAAAAAACAAAGAAAATTAAAGAAAGCAAAAGGTGCTATGTGTACATAAATATTTTCATTTCATTTTTTTTTTTTTGTTGTTTAAATTCTATGTTACCCCCTTGGTTTCATTTCACATCATTTCGAAAGCCAGCAACTTTAATAAATTTTTTTCTAAAACGCACGGGGAACAAACGGTAAACATCAGTTTAATGTTTTGTTTTTACTACTCTGACTGAAGTGCAATTTTTCAAATGACACTTGGTACGTGACTCTTGTTCTAATACCCGTCTTTTGGTAACAATTTTCCAGAGACATACACAGGGAGAGAGAGTATAAGCTTAACATCTATGCATTTTGATCAAGTGTTGTTATTATAAAATGCGTACATAAATTATATAATAAACGATAATATTAAATACTTTAAAGATTTTACTCTCTCTTTCTTTCTTCCCCTCTCTCCTCCTCTCTCTCTCTTTCTTTTTCTACTTTAAAACATTATTTAATGAAGTCACTTCAATGTAAAGCCCATCTATCTTTATTTCTTTTCTTCTTATTTTTTTTTCTTTACTATTTAATCAGTTTTGTTTAAACTACCGTTATATCCCTACCGTTATATGTACAATATACTATACGGCTTGTGCCCTTAATTTTCCAACATTATGTCCATCTATTGTCCATTTTAAAGCAGAGGCTTTATATCTCCATTTGTTTGCTTATTGCCAGAGATATTAATATTCTTCATGAACTCTTTTTTGCTCTCTTCTTTTTTTTTTGTTTGTTGTCATATCATCAAAGCATACACACATACATACAGTATAGTATACAGTGGGCGTCAAAAGAAACAATACATTA
This sequence comes from Sarcophaga peregrina, assembly GCA_014635995.1. Taxonomy (NCBI): domain Eukaryota; kingdom Metazoa; phylum Arthropoda; class Insecta; order Diptera; family Sarcophagidae; genus Sarcophaga; species Sarcophaga peregrina. The sequence goes on along the minus strand of CM025792.1, from coordinate 77,607,721 downwards.
ATAACACTATGCGATAAAATAAAAAATGACATAGTGTAGATTATGAGTTTTGTTGCAAAGATCTTAAAAATATTTTTTTTATATTTCCCAGACCCTTCAAACTTGTTTTATTTGACAAAAACTGTTTTTTTTTTAGACTTTATGCATGAATTTCTGGATTACTCAAACATTTCTAACCCGATTTTCAAATTTTAAATCTTGTTGGAAAGTGGAGATACGGACTTTTAAAACGCTATACCTATATCTATTATTTGACTTAATATACTACGAGATTTGATAAGGTAAACTTGGAAATTTCGAATTTTTTTTTACTTTTCGCACAAATTTCTGGATTACTCAAACATTTCTAACCCGATTTTCAAATTTTAAATCTTGTTAGAAAGGAGAGATATGGACCTTTAAAATGCTGTACATATATCCATTATTTGACTTGATATACTATGAGATTTGATAAGGTAAACTTGCAAAATTCGATTTTTTTTTTTACTTTACGCACAAATTTCTGGATTACTCAAACATTTCTAACCCGATTTTCAAATTTTAAATCTTGTTGGAAAGGTTAGATATGGACCTTTAAAACGCTGTACATATATCGATTATTTGGCTTAATATACTACGAGATTTGATAAGGTAAACTTGGAAAATTCGGAATTTTTTTTTACATTTCCCACAAATTTCTGGATTACTCAAACATTTCTATTCCAATTTTCAAATTTTAAATCTTGTTAGAAAGGAGAGATATGGACCTTTAAAATGCTGTACATATATCCATTATTTGACTTGATATACTATGAGATTTGATAAGGTAAACTTGCAAAATTCGATTTTTTTTTTTACTTTACGCACAAATTTCTGGATTACTCAAACATTTCTAACCCGATTTTCAAATTTTAAATCTTGTTGGAAAGGTTAGATATGGCCCTTTAAAACGCTATACATATATCTATTATTCGACTTAATATGCTATAAGATTTGATAAGGTAAACTTGGAAAATTCGAATTTTTTTTAATTTTTCGCACAAATTCCTGGATTACTCAAAAATTTCTAACCCGATTTTCAAATTTTAAATCTTATTGGAAGGGGAAGAGATGCAGCTTTAAAACGCTATACATATATCTATTATTTGACTTAATATGCTATAAGATTTGATAAGGTTAACTTGGAAAATTCGTAATTTCTTTTTACTTTACGCACAATTTTCTGGATTACTCAAACATTTCTAACCCGATTTTCAAATTTTAAATCTTGTTGGAAAGGAGAGATATGGACTTTTAAAACGCTGTACATATATCTACTATTTGACTTAATATGCTATAAGATTTGATAAGGTAAACTTGCAAATTCGTAATTTTTTTTTCCTTTACGCACAAATTTCTGGAATACTCAAACATTTCTAACCCGATTTTCAAATTTTAAATCTTATTGGAAGGGGAAGAGATGCAGCTTTAAAACGCTATACATATATCTATTATTCGACTTAATTTGCTATAGGATTTGATAAGGTTAACTTGGAAAATTCGTAATTTCTTTTTACTTTACGCACAATTTTCTGGATTACTCAAACATTTCTAACCCGATTTTCAAATTTTAAATCTTGTTGGAAAGGAGAGATATGGACCTTTAAAACGCTGTACATATATCTATTATTTGACTTAATATGCTATAAGATTTGATAAGGTAAACTTGCAAATTCGTATTTTTTTTTTACTTTACGCACAAATTTCTGGATTACTCAAACATTTCTAACCCGATTTTCAAATTTTAAATCTTATTGGAAGGGGAAGAGATGCAGCTTTAAAACGCTCTACATATATCCATTATTCGACTTAATTTGCTATAAGATTTGATAAGGTAAACTTGGAAAATTCGTAATTTTTTTTTACTTTACGCACAAATTTCTGGAATACTCAAACATTTCTAACCCGATTTTCAAATTTTAAATCTTGTTGGAAAGGAGAGATATGGACCTTTAAAACGCTGTACATATATCCTTTATTTGACTTAATATGCTATTAGTTTTGATAAGATAAACTTGGAAAATGCGAATGTTTTTTTTATTTTTTCAAGTTTGTCCATTCCTAGAAGCAAACTTTGCTTTAAAAATATGAAATAAGTGATAAGATTCTGAAAGTGCGTTACCTTGTAAAGGGATTGGCACTTTGTTTGATCAAATGGTTTACATATATCTATTATTTGACTTAACATGCTACTAAATTTGATGGAGTAAACATTGAAAATGCGAGTTTTTTTTCATATTTTTTCAAGTTTGTCCATTCATAGCAGTAAAGTTTAATAAAAAAATATGAAATAAGTGATAATATTCTTAAAATCTGTTCTTTTACATATACATTGAATCATCATTTGATAGAATTGTATAAAAATTACCGTAGTTATTATATAAATAGTGTAACAGTCGTGTATTTTTTATATATGTCATCTCATCAAATGAATTTTTGAGTTCAAAAATTTTCTGAATTTTTTAAGGATCTTAATTGTTTATCACAAAATACTTCAATTTCAGGTTTGAGCAATCACCAGAAGTTGGCCAATGTTTGCGCAAAGAGAAATAATATTATTTGCAATAAAACACAAATACTTAGCAATTTCTAGAAATCGTGCTAACGTGAAATTGATACATTTTGCGATAAGCAATCAATATCTATCAAACATTCTGAAAATTTTTGAATCTAAAGTTAATTTGATGAGATGGCATGTATAAAAAATATATATTCACTATTTATACAACAAGTACGTTAATTTTTGTCCGATTTGATCAAATGAAGACTCCATCTATTCATAAGAGAACAAGAGAACAGACTTTAAGAGTGTTATAACTTATTTGATATTTTATTTTTAAACTTTGCTACTATGAATGGACAAACTTGAAAAAATATGTTAAAATTTCGAATTTTCCAAGTTTACCTTATCAAATCTCACAGCATATTAAAACAAATAATGGATATATGTATACCGTAGTAAAGATCCATCTCTTCCCTTTCCAAAAAGTTTAAATTTTAAAAATCGGATTAAAAATGTTTTGAGTAATCCAGAAATTTGAACGCAAAGTTAAAAAAAAAAATTCGAATTTTGCAAGTTTACCTCATCAAATCTCATAGCTTATTAAGGCGAATAATAATTAAATGTATACCGTTTTGAAGTCACCGTGGTCTAGTGGGTAGTGTGTTGGCTTATTAGACAAAACGCCCGGGTTCGAATCCCAGGTCAGACATCAAAACGAAAAAATATTTCTTCGGCGACTTCCTCTCAGCAGATTTCTGGCAAAGACTCTGAGAGTAAAAATTGCCATGAAAAGCTTCTCAAAAATCTGTCGTTCGGAGTCGACTTTAAACTGTAGGTCCCGCCACTCATGTATAAAATTAACGCAGACAACATATGTGGTGTGAGAAGCTAGGTCGTAATACTGACTGAAGGGTTGTAATGGCGAATTATGTATACCGTTTTAAAACTGCATCTCTTGCCTTTCGAACAAGATTTAAATTTTGAAAATCGGGTCAGAAATATTTAAGTGATCTAGAAATTTGTGCATAAAGTAAAAAAAAGGGGGTTTTATCAAATAAAACTAGTTTAGAGGGTTCGAGAAATATGAAAAAAAATAATTTATTGAGTTCTACTCAACTAACTGAATAACTTGGCTTATATAGTTACTCGGATGTATTTTTACTGTCGCCTTGTGTAGTTTACTTTTATTTTTATTTTATAAATTGTTTCATTAGTTTTTTAAATTTCAAAAAAAAAATTGCCAAATTTTTTCATGCACTCTCCTTAAGTGGTAAAGATTAAGGAGTGTACAGTTTCTTTTGACACTCACTGTTCATTCACACTCATACACATACACAATCCCTTGCTGATATGCACACTGATGTGCATTCATATTGAAACATGTACAGATTGTGGGTACATAGGGCTGGCTGGCCGCACACAATTTTAAAGTCATCCATCCAACCAATCTATTACTTACACTCGACATCAAGTATTATACGTTTTGATACGGAAGGTGGTACTCCATTGGTGGCAATACATAGATATGCGCCCATTTCGTTTCGGCTCACTTTGGTTAGTGGCAATACCTCACCGTCATACACCAAAACTGCAAGCAAGATGGATAAGAAGGTGGACAAATGACCATGATTCCATGGAAACAAAGAGAGAAAAAAATCACAAAATTTATTCATTTATATGTATTTGTTATATATTTTTTTTGGTGTTGTTGTTGTTTTTATTGTGTTTTCGTTTGCACATTGAACCAAAAAAAACAACAAAAAAAATGTCCAGAGAATATTCATTGGAGATGAAAGAGTACAAAAAAACAAAAAAAACAGTAAACGAGTCAAAATTTGTATTTCAATGTTTAGATTTTGTTGTTATTGTTGACGTTGTATAAAACAAAAAATTTCCCAAAAAAACAAAAAAACAAAAACAAAATAGAAAATCAAGCATCAAGAGAAAAGCAAATAAATTGTCAGCATATTGTTGTAGTTGTTGTTGTGTAGGTAAACGTATAAAGCACACAATGAGAATAGCATGGCAACCGTATGCAGTAGAACATCCAAGTCAATACCCCCAAGTAGTTGATAAATGTTCAAATGTAGGATAATAGTTGTGTCCAGGTATTAAGCAAGCATTACAAAGAGACAGACAGAGAGAGAGAGAGTAAAACCAAAAGGGAAGAGAAAACAAACAAAATTTTGTAAGAATTGTTGTGGGTTTTTTTTCGTTTGGTTGTAAACATATGCATGCATGTATGGGTGTATGGGTGTGTGTGAGTTCATAAGTTTTGGGCAATATGTGATGTTTGCCGTTTGCAGGCAGGTTGAAAGGATTTGCATGTGAGGTCATCAATTCCAAAAGAGATTAAAGAGACAATTTGAAACACAAAAAAAAAAGAGAGAGAAAAAAAAGAAACAAAACAAAAGAGATTTTTTCCCATAAACATTGTTCACTTTGTTAGATATGCTTGAAAGAGATTACAAATATTTTTTTTTTATATTTTTGTAAATTACCTTTCTTTTTCTTTTCGACAGCAATTTCCTCACCATCCTCCCTGCGCCATATTATCTTCGGTGCTGGAAAGCCATCGGCCCTGCATGTCATGTTTATATTTTGATTCTCTCTTACAGCCACCGATGATGGTGTACTTTCAATATCCAATATATTGGGAGGCACTAAATAACAATAACAACAACAACAATACATAGATATTTTTATTATACATGTTGTTCGGATTTAACTCTTTAGTTTTATTTCAAACATGTCGTATGTACATACCAACCACTTGTAAGTAACCAACTTGACTTATCATGGGATTTGTATTCACTTGACACATGTAATAACCACGATCATCTTGATGCGCTTGATTTACATGCAACAGCCAAGTGTTTGCATTATCATATGTAATGCTGTACCGTGGTATTCTGGAAATAACATGACGATGTATTGTCAAAATCATTTGTCGGTCAATATGTATCCAGGCAACCTGAAATGTCAAAAAATACACAATTTATAGCGAAATATGGTTGTATTAAAAAGCAAATAATAAGGAAATTAAAATTCTAAATACTTGAAGCATGTTGTAAAAAATTTAATTAAATAACTAAATATAGGGTAGCTCATTTAAAAGGTTTAAATTGAAAAAAAAAATTGCAATAAAACAAAAATGGTTTGAAAATTTACAAAAATTTATTTTTTATTCCGATTACATACAGTGAATCACAATAAAAATGGCCCTTTATATACTAGGCCATTTTCATTGTGAGATAAAATTGAATTGTTTTTGTTTCTAACGTAAAAAATCAATGAATTAATACATACATACATAATTGGCCATTACAACCCTTCAGTCAGGATTACGACCTAGCTTCTCACACCACTTATGTTGTGTGCGTTAATTTTATACATGAGTGGCGGGACCTACAGTTTAAAGTCGATTCCGAACGACAGATTTTTGAGAAGCTTTTCATGGCAATTTTTACTCTCAGAGTCTTTGCCAGAAATCTGCTGAGAGGAAGTCGCCGAAGAAATACTTTTTCGTTTTGATGTCTGACCTGGGATACGAACCCGGGGCTTTTGTTTAATAAGCCAACACACTACCCCTAGACCACGGCGACTTCAGCATTACGGCCTAGATTCTCAACACCACTCGTATTGTGTGTGTTAATTTTTATACATAAGTGGCGGTATCTACAGTTTAAAGGCGACTCCGAACGACAGATTTTTGAGAAACTTTTCAAGACAGGTTTAATTTACTCTCAGAGTTTTTGCCAGAAATCTGCTGAGAGGAAGTCGCCGAAGAAATATTTTTTTTCATATTTCATTTTTGATGTCTGACCGGGGATTTGAAACCTGGCTTCGCGTCTAATAAGCCAACACACTACCTACTAGACTGCAGCTAATTCTGATCAGAAATGGAATATTATTTTCTTCATAAGGGTACCGCAGCTATCTTTACAGTACCTTATTCGATCGGACCAATTTTCGTACAAACTTTCAGGTCGTATCTCGGCAAATTCATCACAAATATTGGCCTTCAAATACTCAATTGTCCAAGGTTTATTGGTATAACACTTTTCTCTAACTGTGCTCCACAGAAAATACTCCAACGGTGTCAAATTAGTGCTTTTTGGCGACTAATTGATATCAACATTTCGGCTAAATAAACTGGCCTCATAGTATCTCATTCGGACCAATTTGCATGCACTTTTTCGAGTGTAAGGGGTAGTTTCTCGGCAATGGTATCACAAATGTTGGCATCAATTGCCTCTGGTCTGTTGGCATAACACTTTTCTTTAACCTTTCGTGACACACACTTTTAGTTTTTCACATTAGTACCACACTGGGCCTGACCAGACCCCATATAAATGTTAGTGTATTTGCATAAGTTAACATTATTTTTTTATGTAGATAATTTTAAAAACGGTTTAAATTGCATCAAATTATAACTCAAACTTCAGGTGGTTCATTTATTTAATATCTTATTTTAATATTATAAAGTTTTTAATTCATAAAGAAATATAATTAGAGTACATTGAGTCAAAATTTGTCATGTTGTCAATCTAAACAACTAAAACACATATATTCTACTTTAGAATGTTGCTGACATACAGCATTTGAACATTTTGAACAGAAGAATCGAGTCTCTCAGCGAATTTTTTCACTTCCGGTTGCGAATTCTATACAAGATTTCTTTACCTCTAGGGTATAAGCACCTCTTTTGGCAGTTATTATTTTGTTTATATGAAATGAAAACAGAAATTCACAGAGTGGATGTAGTAGAACCAAAATGGAATAAATTCATTTATATTATTCAACTTACTTTTATGGGCTTTCCAAGAACAGATTCTATAGCCGAACGAGTACTAAATTGACCAATAACATAAGTGTTACTCATTCGGTTTTCGATATTTGGGAAAACTAAAGAATTAGACAACGTGTTCAAAAAATTGTGTATATATTGTGTAAATTTAGTTTTCCCCCGGTATGGAAACAATTGCTCGTCAGTGGTTATACTCTCATGCGAACTATAATTCTTCGCAGAAAATTCCATACATCTCGAATAGGCGCAGCTTTGTCTTCGAGTAATCGAATTGATCGTGTTCTTCTGTCCTCAAACCGAATGTATCTGATCAGGGACATAAATCGATGAAGAGACATTGCGGCCCTGAATATGGGTAAATTGTCAGTGAGCCACAAAACCCGTGGATTCTGAATGTTATTATGTGAAACTCCCGTTGCTAAAAGAATGCCGATGAAAGCGTATAATACATCTACTTTTAGATCCTTCCAAACACTTGGTTTTTTATTTACATTTGCAGTATTCCATTTATTGACTGCGTCTCTTCCATACCGATTTGTTTGTAATACTATGATGTCCGTAATATTTGGTGTAAACATTTTTTTGAAAACTTCAAGTGGAGTAGAGGTTTGTTCTTTAGGTCCAGCTCGAAAACGCATCACATTATGTTGACGAGTACGGACACCACTGGTCGGATGGTTGCTATTCAATATGGTATCAAATTTTCCAATGAAACCATTATTACTCTCTTCACCGCAATCTTCCTCCTCTTCATCACTGTCGTTTTCTACAATTACCAAATCATTTTCAATGTCCGATGTGTAATCTTCGTATAGCAAGTAATCTTTTTCATTTTCATCCAAAAATTGATCATCTTCTTCATGCTGTCCGGCTTCCTCATTAGCTCTTTCACGCTCTAAGTCATTTGCCAAAGCCTCGGCAATTCTGGTGTACAAATCCGTATCGAAGTTACTAGAACATCGCGTATTGAAAATAAATTCTAATTCATCATTCATTTTTTAAAAATTTCCAATTTTAACACATTTTTAGAAAAAATTTCTCATAAACACTTTGAAAGCTCGCGTCAAAAAAGTGGGTCTGCCCAGACCCACTGTGGTGCTAATATGACATAGGTTTCAAAATATCCTTCTAACTCCTTTGTAAATTACTTTATTCGCCCCATTTTTTCACCACCAGAAAGCCAAGAAAATTTCAGAAGGGTACCTGAAAATTCAAATCTCTAGCCATATTGCAAACACGCTTAAAATGCAAAATAAATTGGAAAAGGTCTGGCCAGACCCATGACTGTGACGAAGGGTTAAGGGCGCCCCACAGAATACAGTCCAACGGTCTAAAATTGCAGCTAATTAAGCGACCATCAAATGTTTGATGCAATAAATCAATTGTGGCATGAGATATGTGGTAAGTTGCACCATCCTATTAAAGCCAAACATTGTTCGCAACAATATCATGAAGAGCGGGTATACAAAAATTGGTTTTCATGGTGCGATAGGTGTCTCCATTGACCGTAATGGTTGAGCCATTCTCATTTACAAAGAAATCATGACTTCGCCTCACAAGCCGCACAAAACAATCACATGGTATGGGTGCATTGGCCTCTGTAAGACCACTTGTGACCCAATTACGGGAATTTTGCTTATTAACGTACCCACGAAGATGAAAATTAACTTCATTTGAAAAAATGATTTTTCTGTAAAAAAAATTTCCAACCAATTGTCATTGTTTTGAAAATAAATTTCGAAAAAACCCTAAAGTTGCTCAAGCACAAATCCATTCATTATATGCAGTATTGACAGATTCGAAAAAAAACAGATGATTTAAATTTAAACTGATAGATCGGCCACCCTATATTATGATTTAATTTATGTGCATACCTTGTAGCCACCCAAATGCTCGACAACGCATGGTAAATTGGCGTCACGTCCAACTGCTACGGTAACATTAGGAATTGGTTGTGCAAAGCGGGGCTCATCCATCATAACTGAAATTAAAAATAAATCATAAATTAATAATTTAATTTAAAACAATAAAAAGGAGAAGAAGAATTTAAATTTATTCATTTAGTTTTCAATTTCAATGAGAATTCTGTTATTATCATCCAGTTGTAAGTAAATTATTTTCTTGTTACATTAAAATTATTTATTTTTGTTTTTGTTTTTTAATATTTTACGTTTGAAATGTAAATTAAATTTCAAAATTCTTTATCAAATTTTAAATTATATTTTCATAAACAACAAGACAAACAACAACACTATTATTAATTCTATTAATTGCTACAATTCAACTTTATTATGAATAAATTAATGACTTTAAAATCACTTAAAAAAGCTTGTCTACATATTACATCTTTAAACATACATACATACATACGAGAGATACTTGTGTACATATCGCTCCTTTATTGCAGCATAGTCATATCTCAAAAAATTAAAAATTTATAATTACTTAAGCAAAACTGCTCTTTTAGACCTTCTGTACATGTTGAAAAAAAAATCAGTTTTATATCCCAAGCTGAACCGAAGTTATAGCAAAAAGTGTTTGCGGCAATTAGATCATAGGACTTATGTCTTGAAAACTTAAATCGCATTTTGCCAAGTTCAAGTTTTTTTGAGATGTGACTATGTTGCAATAAAGGAGCGATATGTAAATGTTATATCATGAAACATGTTACAAAGAAATTAAAATTTATTCCCCACATACTTTAATAGAACATCAATTCACATCAAACCTCTCTAGAGATCAGTGAAATATGAAACCGCAAATGTTGTGAAATACTTTTCGGTGAATGCCTGCAATAGCAGCTGAAGCAGCAGCACCAGTAGCATCTAAGTTTTTAAAAATTCAACACATTTTTTGAAATGAACATTTAAAACCAGCATTCACATATGTATGTATGCGTACCATACTCATCACCCACTCTAGCCTTCCATCCGCTCCCACCCCCCTGAAATGCTTATACAAATACGTACGTACATACGTACGGTACGTATATGTTGTAAAACCACAAATCACCAATTAAATATTTATACTTCAATCTACTCAACGCAAAAAAATAAAAAAAATTTGCAAAAAAATATAAAAAAAATAAAAATACAAATTGAGGGATACTTTTTTTTATAGGAATAGAGGTACATATGTACCATATAATACACAAACAAACATATACAGTCTTATGTGTACACGTATATAAGACGTCTTATTTATATTAACATTGCCGAACACCCAGCAAGTCTTAATAGATTTTACTCCTTATAGCCGATTATACATGTTATGAACAGGGACCAGCAATAAGTACTCAAAAAGATGAGTAGAATCGAATCATACTTACAATTTCTAAGATTTATACGCATTCATACATATTTTAATATCCTGGAACCTCTAAATATATTCAAAGTTTGAAATACACATCATACTTATCATACATAACACCACTTCACGTGAGATAATCGTGCTCAGAGATCAGTACTGAGTATTCAAAAAGATAAGTAGAATCGAATCATACTCATAATTTCTGATACTTATACGCATTCATACATACATAATTCGGCATTACAACTCTTCCGTCAGGATTACGGCCTAGCTTCTCACACCACTTAAGTTGTGTGCGTTAATTTTATGCGTGAGTAGCGGGACCTACAGTTTGACGTCGACTTCGAGCGACAGATTTTTGAGAAGCTTTTCATGGCAATTTTTACTCTCAGAGTCTTTGCCAGAAATCTGCTGAGAGGAAGTCGCCGAAGAAATATTTTTTCGTTTTGATGTCTGACCTGGGATTCGAACCCGGGCCTTTTGTCTAATAAGCCAACACACTACCCACTAGACCACGGCGACTATCGCATTCATACTTATTTTAATATCATGGAATCTCTACTTATATTCAAACTTTGAAGTACTTATCAAATTTTGTTTACAGCTTGATGTAAACGACCACGATTTATTTTGGTTATTCTTCTTCTTTACACTCTACTGCGTAAACACAAACAATTGTTCGACAGATCTTTATAACCGAGATCTTCAAACCACGATTATTCTCCTCACATAATATTGTTGATTTCGATTCTCCATAACTTAACATATGCACGATGCACAAAATAAGTATGATTCGCATAGGAATACTAAAATACTCACTAAAAGATTGCGTGTTTGCTCTGCTAGCTGCTCTGTTTTGTTTTGCTTATTTATCTATTATCTTACAACTAAGACTGTATGGCTGAATCGAGTCTCTCGAACTATTTATAAGAGTATAGGTTAGGTTAGGTTAGAGGACATGTACTTGTCAACTGCGACAAGTACAGTACCTGGTGGTCGAATGACCCATTTTACAACGTCCTGGCTTCTCATACCACTCGAATTGTGTGCGCTAATTTTTATACATGATTGGCGGAAACTACAACTTAAAGCCGACTTTGAACGACAGATTTTTTTTTGGAGAAACTTTTCCGGGCAATTATTATTTACTCTCAGAGTTTTTGCCAGAAATCTGCTGAGAGCAAGTCGCCGAAGAAATATTTTCATAGTTTCGTTTTAATATCTGACTTGGGATTCTAACTCGGACCTTTCGTCTAATAAGCCAACACACTATCAACTAGACCACGGCGACTTCTCAAAAAGAGTATTATAAGCATTTTTCTAAAGTTATGAATTTAAATGAGTAGGCTTATCAATCAAATATACTTCGTATGGTATGAGTTCGATGTTAACATATTACGCATACCCTGCATGCAACCTGTACTTATAAATCAAAATTGTGGTGAGTACATGAGTTAAATTTCAATATTGTTGATTCACTTCTATTTAAAATTTCATGAGTGCTTATGAGTAGCGAAAAAAACGTTGCATTACTGATCTCTAGTACATACATGTCTGTGTATTGTATGAATAATCCTATAATATATAATTTATTTTATTTATTAAATACAATACACGACCTTCTCTATAACATAGTATAGCATGTTACCCACTACCAGGCCACCTAAGATATTTGGAATAGCAATAAATAAGTTGATGTATAACAGGACTAAATTTAATTCCAGTATTGTTCTCTCTCTAGTCTAGTAGGTAATGTGTTGACAAGAATGATAAACTAAAGATTACGCCTTGCGCATGATTTCCCGTTAAATGACGTAGGCTATTTTAAATGTTTCCAAGCCTTTTTCATATGTGAAAATTAACATTTATTCTGAAAAATGTGTGCACTACCTGAAAGTAGTTGGCAGCCTTGCAATATAACTTACATTGTCATTAGCCAATAGGAACACAATTTGCGTGACGTCATTGATTCAACATGCGCAGAAAGTTTTAATTTTGTGTGCGTGATGGAGTAATCTTTAGTTTATCAGTCTTGATGTGTTGACTTATTAGACGAGAGGCCTCGATTCAAACCTCAGGTTAGACATCAAAACGATGATATAAAAAGAAATATTTATTCGGCGACTTCCTCTCAGCAGATTTCGGGCAAAAACTTTGAGTGCAAATAATTTTGTCATAAAAAGTTCTCCAAAAATCTATCGTTCAGAGTCTACTTTAAACTGTAGATCCTTCGCCACTCATCTTTACAATTAAAGGCACACAACTTAAGTGGTGTGAGAAGCTAGGTCGAATTCATGGCTGCATAAATACGCTAAGCTAATTGATGGCCGTTTATCAAATGTTTGACGCAATAAAACGATGTATGGGAGGTAGGCTTATGAATCAAACATATTTCGAAAGGTATGAGTTTGATGTCAACGTTGTAAGCATACTCATTGCAAACTGTATTTATTAATCAAGGTTGTAGTGATTATGAATAAATCAGAGTACGTAGTTAAATTTCAATATTGTTGACTCACTTATATACAAAATTTCATGAGGGCTTATGAGTAGCTTATGAAGTCGCCATAGTCTAGTAGGTAGTGTGTTGGCTTATTAGAAGTTAACGCCAGGGTTCGAGGCCAGACATCAAAACAAAATACAAAAAGTATTTCTTTGGCGATTTACTCTCAGTAGATTTCTGGTAAAAACTCTAAGAGTAAATAATATTGCCATGAAAAAGTTCCTTAAAAAAAATTTGTCATTCGGAGTCGATTTTAAACTGTAGGTCCCGAGACTCATGTATAAAAATTTCCAAACATAACATAAGTGATGTGTGAAGTTAGGCCATAATTCTGACTGAAGTGTTTTAATGGCCAACCAATGTATTGCATACGAAATTTTTGCCGTGGCATAAAATCCAAACAAATTTCCTCGAAACGTTGACACTTGGTTTGCTGGGCTTCAATCGGAGAGTTTGAGGCATATTATTATTGTAACAAACAATATTTTTCCTACCAAAGTGTCTAAGTTCTCTATAAAATACTTTAACAACTAAGTATTATTGAAATGTAACAGGTAAACTTTATACAGGAATACACTGGAAAAAATTATAATCCTAATATAAATGACCATCATGTGGATAGGTACGTTGAAAGAAACACGAAATAATTTTCCAATTCATACTATGAATAGAAATTATGAGTTCTCTGATAGTTTAGTGTAAGGATTCTGTGTTCGAATCAAACTAGATACTATGGTTACTGTGTTACTCTCCACTAATTATAAAGCCTTGGGGACTTTTCGTGAAATATGTAATTAGAATATTATTTTGTATTTACAAATAAATTTTAAACCTTTATTTTAATTAATAATTTCAATTTTAATATGCATATTTAAGCTTTGGATTAGTTTTTAAATATAAAAATTGCCTAAATTTATTCAATTTTCATTTGACAAATGCAGACTCCAGGCTGTAAGTATACATTTTTAGTGCAAATCTTTAATTTAAAAATACGTTCGAAATTTTAATGCAAATTATTTCAGCATTAAAAAATTAATTAATGGCATGTGGAAATGACAAAAATGTTAAGTAAGCTTTGCTGTTGCATCATAAATACTCATAATACACCTAATGGGTATTGACAACACTTTAGCGAGTCGTTTTTGTCAAAAATCTGCTGAGAGGAAGTCGCTGAAGAAATATTTGTTCATATTTCATTCTGTGGGAGATGTCTGACTTGGAGTTTGGACCGTGGCCTTACGCCTAATAAGCCAACATGCTACCTACTAGTCTACGGCGAATTCTTATTTATAAATACGATTGGAATTTTGGTGCAAGTTTTTTTTTACCATAAAAAGTTTAATAGCTCATAGCAATTCCAAGAATATTTAGCATGGTTTGCTGTTATGCCATGAATTGACGGGCTAATCAATAGAACACTCTGGCAGATCACTGATTTTTTTATTGTCTCCATTGAGTACCTATCGATGAACTACCAAAGTACAATTATTTGGTGGTGCATTTGGTACAAAAGATCCTCATATCCATCCGTACTAGCAGACCATGGGAAAGCACCAGTAATTCCAGTGAAAAACGGAGCAAATAAAATGCTTTTCCATCTGAATGCCTTAGTGAATACACAAAATTGTCAAATTTGAGGTTCAGAAAATCTTTACGAAATCCATGTGAAAACAAATGTACCTACAATGAAAAACAGTACAGTGCGGATTTTAATCAGACTCCCACGATTAGGGCTCACTTTTTTGAAGACGTGGCCGAAATTTCTGTCACTGTGAACGGAAGTCGTCGCAGTTTAATAGGGAATGTATTTGAGTATTAGACGTGAGGCCATGGTTCAAACATCAAGTCAAACGTCTTCAACAAAACGAAATTTAAAGATATTTCTTCGACAATTTCTTTCCAGTAGAATTCTGCCAAAAATTCGGAGAGTTCAATAGAATTGTCAGGAAAAGTTTATCAAAAATGTGGCGTTTGACATCAACTTTAAACTTAAGATCCTGCCACTCATGAATGAAATTAGCACACATAACATACAGGGTAGCTGATATGTATTCCAACCAACTTCAGGTTGTTATCATTTGTAAACATCTCGTTTGACAGCTGACAAATGTATTCCAGTAACAGTTCATTTTATTATTTACAAGCTTACAAAAGCATTTTGATCTATTGCATCAGAAAAAAAGTTAATCGTGATGGAATTCAAGTGTGATAGTGTGGAAAACTACAGGTGGCTATCGTTAGAGCCCTCCAGCATTTAAATGTGAATAAATCTTTTGTTTCTCGTACCATTGCTCGTTACCGTGATACTGGCAGTGTTGCATCGCGCCCAAAAAGTGGACGAAAAAAAAACGGTAACAACACCAGAAATAATCCGAAAAGTAAAGGCCAGATTTGATTGAAATCCACGCCACAGTGGTAGAAAAATTGCTCGTGAGCTGAACATATCGCGAGAACGGATGCAACACATATTGAAAAATGAGTTTGGACTAAAGCCATTGAAGTTCCAAAAAGTGCAAGAGCTCAACGATGGACAAAAAAAATTTAGACTGGAAAGAGCCAAGAAGTTACTTCGCTTGCACGAAAGTGGCCAGCTACCGAATTTGGTTTTCTCCGATGAGAAGCCATTCCAAATTGAACAGTTTGGAAACAAACAAAATGACGTTCAGTTGAAAATTTACATCTGTGATTGGCCACCAGAACTCAAGCGCCGCCGATGGTAATGGTGTGGCCACCGTAACTGTCGATGGTTGGTTCCCGCTCGTATCCATCTACCGTAGAGACAAAATAAATGCCGAATATTATCGGAAAAATGTCTTAAAGACAGTATTGAAGCCCTGGGAAGACAAAACTTTCGGCCGCAAACCATGGACATTCCAACAGGACTCAGCACGCACGCACTCAGCACGTGTCAACCAAGAATGACTTAAAAAATAGTTTCCTCGCTACATTTCTATCGCGCAATGGCCATCAAAATCTTCGGCTCTCAATCCGTTGGACTTTTGTGCCTGGGGCATTTTGGAGAGTAAGACTCTCACTAAAAAAAGATGAAAGTGTCGATTATCTCAAGACGGTGATTTGCCGGGAATGGGCCAAAATACCGCAGAGCCACTTTCGTTTAGCCTGTGATGGCTTTGTCGGCCGTTTGAAGCCCATAATTCGTACCAAAGGTGGCCAATTCGAACAAATCTAAACTGATTATAAAATTTGATGTTATTTTCAAGTTTTTGGTTTTGAACAATAAAATTAAAAAAAAATTAAAAAAAGTATAGCGCTTTACTTTGTTGCATTATATATCAGCCACCCTGTAAGTTTTGTGAGAAGGTAGTTTGTAATCCTGACTGCAGGGACCCAAAAGTGAAATAATTTTTCATGTAAACGGGGTATTGTTGTAGTCTTGCCCGGACTTATTCTCAGGCCTTTTGTCATGCCCATTGTCATTCAATTTCAAGACCTGCCTGAATGAGGTCGCAAAGAGTATGTTCAGGCTGAAGGGTTGTAATAACCAATTGTGTATGAACGTGATTATGGCATTCTTGTCGGTTCAATTAGACGACAAGAATCTGGAAAAAATTTGGCTATAGCAATATGGCGCCACCAGTGCGTTTGCATGTATACATAATAGACCATTACAATTTTTTAGTCAGGATTACGACCTAGTTTCTCACACCACTTGTGTGGTGTGCGTTAATTTATATATAGGAGTGTCGGGACTTATAGTCTTTTAAGTCGACTCTGAATGACGGATTTTTGGGAAACTTTTTAATGTAATTTTATTTACTCTCAGACAGAGTTATTGCCCAAAAATTTTTTATATTTTCGTTTTATTGCCCGACCTGGAGTTTGAACCGAGGCCTTACGTCTAACATACTACCTATAGTTGTAGCATATCACGCTAACAAACTACTTACTAGACCATGGGGTCTTCGCCTATGGGTTTAACAATGGTTTTATTGCAGCAAACATTTTCTAAAACAATTTGCCTCAAGAAACTCGGATGTCAACGGATGGCCATCGATGTGCGATTCATTGCTTTGGAGTGTAATGCATTCTAGGGTTTATGGGAATAAACTGGAACAAATCCTTAAAAATACCTTATCGGTAGGATGCAAACACATCTTTCTGAGAAAAAAAAACATGGAAAATTTCATGATTAAGGTCTTGACTAATAGGTTCCTATGAGGCGGCTGTAGTCAAGTAGTCGCTCTAGTCAAGTAAGTAGTGTATTGGCTTATTAGAAGCGCAGCCATGGTTCAAATCTCTGGACCGATATCAAAAACGAAATATGAATAAATTCTACTTCCTCTCGGCAGATTTCCAGCAAAAAATCTGGGAAAACATAAAATTGCCATGAAAAGCTTCTCAAGAATCTTTCATTCAAAGTCGACTTTAAGCTATAGATCCCGTTACTCTCACACAACATAAGTGGTGTAAGAAGCTAGGTCGTAATCTTGACTGAAGGGTTCTATTGACCAATTATGTTATGAGGCCATGGCGGAATAAATTTCTTTACAATTCACTCAAAATAAAAAATTCAAATTATTTCAAATATTTTTATTATTAAAATTAAAAAGTATATGTATTAGTAAGAAACTCTTTATGTTTGTTTAAGATTTTTAAAGCTTCAAATACTTACCATGTGTTACCAAGTTCGTTAGATAAATAACGAACATAACTTTGCGATTTGTAAAGCGGCTTGGGAATATGTTTAAGGCTATTAGAAGCACTTTTATAACCGTCATAAGGAATATCATTTTGTTGTATTAAAGGATTATAGTTTGGCAGCGTTTTCTTTTTTTTAATTTGAATTTACTGGCGTTGGTTTTTAACAATCAATTGCACTTTTTAATACTTTCTAGTACAGGCGTTGTTAAAAACTCTTTTTTTTATAATTTTTGTTTCACTGAAGAGATGATTTAAATCTAAAAAATAAAAGTCATTCGGTTTTATTATATTTACAGGAGTTTTTCTGCGATATCTGTATTATTAGATTTCGGTTTGGTTTGATTCACGTAAGTCCGAATTAATAAAACCCGAAAGAATCAAATTGGACCAAGTTTTGAAATTGTTTCTTGTTACACTTTTCTTTGTAAATAACAGGTATACAATACTTTGCCAACAATACATATATACATACATACATAGATATAGATTTATGCATGTACAATATATTTAATTGTATAATTTGATTGTGTTGTTATTTGCTGCATCAATTTTCCAAATGATTTATGAATATGAATGCGACACTACTTCCTGCTGCACTTTGCTGACCTTTTTTTGTCATCATTCTGCATCTTTTTTTACGTTTCATATGTACATAGTCATACAATACAATACATGAATATATTTTTGATACGTGTACATCCCATTTAGGTACAATAAAATATTATTTTTATACATTACACTTACATCCATATATGTACATACATACATAGCCTACAGATGTAATGTAAATGCATAAATACATGCATATATGCACGTACATCCATGCCATATTTATTATACTCTCTTCATGGTTTGGTTTTGCTTCGCAACGTGTGGCAAAATCGAAAAAACAGTAACAGTAAATATCTATGTAACTTACGAATTACATATGCATACGTACATACATACATATATGCATATGTATACGTATATGAAACTAAAAAGTGTAACTGCATGATTTCTCATTTATGACATTTTTTTATATACGTATACATACATACATACATACATACATATATGTATACATCTATACGAGGTTCCATTAATAAGTTCGAGAAATTTTAATTTTCCACCACATAACTGAAGAGGCAATACAGATTTTCCTAGTCAACAGGCACCAGGCAAGTTTGATCTCTTAGTTACAGTAGAACTTCTATAAATTGAATCATCATTATCCAGAAGAAAAACTTCTACTTATAGAAACTTCAAGTTAAAGAAGCAAAATCTGATATAATTTCTCTCCAAGATCCAGTTTCTGTGCTTCAACTTATAGAAAATTCAAGTAATAGAAGTTCAAATTATAGAAGTTCGACTGTATTGTGTGCAGCGGGCCATATTGAACGAATTTTTGTTTACAAAAATTTAAAAAGGAGGGATATTGGCAGCATTTGGTTTCAACAGGATGGCGCTACGTGCCACACAGCCGAAGCTACACTCGATGTTTTGCGCCCTGTTTTTGAAGATCATATTATCAGCCGCAGATCGATATTGGCAACATTTGGTTTCAACAGGACGGCACTACATGCCATACAGACGAACTTGCACTCGATGTTTTGCACCCTGTTTTTAAAGATCGTATTATCAGCCGCAAAGCTGATGTCATTTGGCTACCTCGAAACTGCGATTTGACACCGCAATACTATTATTTGTCGTGTGCCGTCAAAGATAAGTGTTGCGCCGACTAGCCAGCGACAATTGACGCTTTAAAGGACAATATTCGTGAAGCCATTGGTGAAATACAGCTGCACACAATCGATAATGTGCTTCAAAATTGGACCTATCGTGTAGACTCCTGCATGGCCAGCCGAGGCAGCCATTTAAATGAAATTATATCTCATTATTAACCGGAAAGATTGTACTTACAAGTAAAAAAAGCATTTTTAAAGCATTTTCAAAAAAAAAGTTATTTGGCGGACCCTTTATAACATTAAACTCACACAACATAACATAGTGTTAAGCAAATGGAAGAGACGTAACCCACAACACAAATACACAACTAACCAACAACAACATCAGTACGGTATGAGATAAAAAGTGATAGACAAGTAAGCAAATGCAACAACAAACAAGGTAGTCGCAAAAGAATTCTCGAAAAGGCGAAACCATGGATGTTTCATTCCGAGAACCATCATCAGACTGATCTCTTGGGTACATAAAAGAGCAACGCAAAACAGGCAACCAGTCAGTAATAATTCAGTCACTCTTGCGTGAAGTTGCGTGTGCAGAAAACTGTTATTAGTGTTTACGCGAGCAGAAGTGTTGTGCTTACAAAAAGTTTGTGAGCAGAAAAGAGTGACAAATAAGTGTTGTTGCTTATAAAAAGGTTATAAGCAGAGAAGGATATCGAACAAGCACATGCTGTTATAGTTATTGTGATATACGTGGTATAAGTTGCAAACAGTGGCCCATAAGATAGTGCGGACAATAAAGAGTAAGATTTTTAAAAAGGTAAAAACGTAACAATAAGTTAGGTTAGCTCAAAGTAGTAGCTTTGTTGAAGAAAGCTTACTTGAGCACTTTTAGCAATCCGATGTAAAGCCACAGGTAAGCACAGTCCCTGTACTGACCTAATTCCAACAAACTAGGACAGAAGTTGGCCAGCGCAAAACCTGCACATTAAAAGCACGACTACCCTAGGCCGGAAAATCAGCATGAAAGTTTAATAAACGAAGCTATATCCTTGACATCAATGGAAGATAACTCCTTTAAGCTGACAAGAAATGATGGGCCAAATAACCTACATCTACATCTCACAAGAGATGGGTATTAACAAAGAAGGTGATAGATAACAGTTTCCTTTTCTTCAGCGGATCTACACTTACAGAAGAAATCGTTAGATGAGAGCAATAGTTTTTCTGCAAGTCTTCCCATAACGCAATGACCAGCAAACATGGCCACTGTAATCGCGACATGAGTAGTGGTTCGGTACCTTGATATTAAAATAAGTATGAATGGGTATAAACAGCAGAAATTATGAGTATGATTCGATTCTACTCATCTCGTGCCTGTTGTTAAGTATGAATATAATGAGTACTTCAAACTTTGAATATGCGTAGAGGTTCGGTTCGGTTCCATGATATTAAATTAGGTATGAATGCTTATAAGTATCAGTAAAGTATAAGTATGAGTATGATTCGATACTACTCATCTTTGTGAATATTCATTGCTGACCTTTGGGGTGTATGTACATATGTATGTAAGGAATTGGCTTTTGTCTGCCTTATTCATTAGATTTAGCCTCTAGTGAAGTTTTTTTTAATTAAAAAAATGGAGAAAATCTCGTTAGAAAAAAATTTGTATTCATCTTACAAACAAAATCTATTTTAATGAGCTAGACAAATGTCTTAAATTTTTGGGAAGGAGAACAACCGTTGGAGACACGTTATACAAAGAACTCAATGCTATATAAGCCTGTCAATGCTTTTTCCATTCGCTTAGTTATGTAGCTTAGCCTAGCCTAGCTTAGCCTGACGGCTAAAGGCTACGGAGATAATATGGTGATTGCCTTGCCTAAGGTAAGCTTTAGCCTCCGTTTGACGGCAAAGTGCTACTGAGATAGTGTAATGCCTTGACTAACGTTAGCGTTGCTGTATTTCCAATATTTAAGGGCAAGGATTTGAACTTTTGATGAATACTTTACTAGACAAGGTCCCACTTTCTCCTAAAAAAATACATTTTTTCCAAACTATCAAGGACTTATTGATCTAACCTCGCATAAGGCTGTAACAATAATACAAATGCAAATATAGCAGATGAATATTCGTGTATAACATACCTATGCTATACCTATACACACATACATACATGTGATGTGTATATAAAACTTAATTTATTTTCACTCATACGTTGGCATTTTTTTTTATTTTTGAAACTTGCATTGCATCCTGCAGAAAAAAAAAGTGGAAATAAAGGCACAACTAAAGGGATTTCAGGCAGGAATAATGTATTTTTGATAGATTTTTTAAAAATTATAAACTTTTATAAACGTATACCAGTACACACATACACATACATGCATACATAATGTAGTCATTATGCATAACAATACATACATACAGTAAGACCCCGCTTAACGCACGGATTGCAATCCAATAAGTTCCAGTGGTAAATGAAACAGCGTTACACGAGGCAACTTAGCACGACGATGGAAATCACAGTTGGAATCCTTATTCTAGACAGACTAACAAAAGAGCGTTGAAAAAGTTACAAAGGATACAACGTCGCTATATAGCGGACCGCTTTTGCTCGGTGCATGGCCGTTTCATTTGCACACATTTACAACAAGTATCAATATAGTGTTCGATTTAGGGGAATCCCAATACTACCGCATAATACTGAAACTACGTTAAGGGGGGTAGCGTTAAGCGGGGTCTTACTGTACATACATATGTATTTACATAAGAATTTCCTTTTTTTTTTTTGTAATTCCCTTTTATTGTCATTAAACTGTTGTGTTTAAAAATATCATTTCTTTACCTACAAAACTTATAAAACAATTCCTCTGTCTTTTTTTGCAGTTTTTTTCTTATTTTGGGCATTACCAAGTTTTTTTTTCTGTCTTTATTTTCTAAACTTTACATAATAAACCTTTTAAGATAATTTTTTTTTTTTTTTTTGGTGTCTTTATGTACACGTTTCTTGATATCACTTTTAGCCACTGACAAGCCTCAAGAGTGGTTGTTTTTATCGTCTTTCTTCTCGCCTCTATGACGTTTAGATTTTTATTTTCTTTCAATCACAAGGACTCTTATTCTCTCTTTGCTTTCATAAAAAGTCAATTTAACTGCTTTTTATAAACACTTAAGGACGTTTTTTTTTTCTAATATTTTGAATTATTTTTTCTTTATATTTCTCTTAGGTTTATACATTCATAAGGACTAAACTAGTGTCATCATTTGAGAATTTCTTATTCAATTAAAGGAATTTTTTCTTTAAGAATTTTAATTCAATAAGAAAATAATATCAGTAATCCTGCTATATCGATATAAAATGAAATCAAATGGAAACTCTAAGGGTCGTTATTACGCATTGTGGTTAACTAAAGGGAGGATTTTAACAGTCTGGTAAATAGTTTTCCATTATTATGAGTAACCAATAAGATATGTAGAAATAAGCGTTAAGCTAAAGCGAGGATCATCCTACTAGTAACTTTTAAAGTTAAGTTTATCTATCAACTTGCCTTATCATATACCATTTTCGATATTCCAACATCAAATTTAAATAAATTTCAAATCAAATTTAAAGAAGTTAATTGCTTTTGGTCTCGGTAGTCGCTTCTCTCGATTTATATCGAGCTTTCTCAAAGATCGCACTATTAGAGTTGTTATAGATGGCGTCTTTTCCGACGAGTTCAGTATAAATTCAGGGGTACCGCAGGGCTCCGTTCTTTCTATTACTTCGAATCCTATTTACTCTTTTGCGGATGACAGCAACAATTGTCATTCATATTCATTTGATCGGAGGCCGAGCCTTTTGGAGATTGGGGCAAGGAGGTCAAACATGAATGACACACTCACAGGTGAATTGATATCAATCTCTGAGTGGGGCCGCGCGAATAGGGCGGATGCTCTTGATGTTCTGGGCATGAGAATTAGTTGTGATACTCGTTGGAACGATCACATTTTTCGAGTGTCGAAGGAAGCATTTAAGTGCCTTGGTTTTTTGAAACGGTGCAGGAAAAACTTCACTCCATTCGACCTTCTTACTATTTACAGGACCTTAATCCGACCCCGGATGGAGTACAACTCTCATGTACGGGCCGGTGCTCCAAAGTCTATTTTGAAGCTTCTCGACCGCGTACAGGAGAGGGCGAAGGTGCTTATTAATGACAGTAGGGTATCCAACTCTATTGATTCGTTGGAGCATCGTTGCAATGTGGCGTCCGTTTCATTGTTCTATCGGTACTATAATGGGAGGTGTTCTCGAGAGATAGGGGGCTTGGTTCCCGATAACCACATATTTTTACGTGGTACTAAAGCTTCTCACAGAGCACATCCTTTTGTGGTTGATTGTTCAGTGAACCGCACAATGCATTACAGGGAGAATTCATTTTTTGCCCGCACTGCTCGCTTGTGGAATGATCTTCCTGCGAGAGTTTTTCCCGTCAATTACGATATTGGTGAATTTAAATCGAATGTCCATAAACACTACTCCCTCTTTCCTCTTTCATATAACCTATTTTCCTAAACCTGCACAATGCACTGCATGAATAGGGGCCATCCCCTGCGTGTTGGTTTTATAAAAAAAAAAAAAAATGAGCATATACAACAAAAACGAAGTCCGAAGTTGCCAATACGTTAAAAAAAAACTTGTTTAACTGAGCAATTTTATCGATTTTGCTCCGGCACTATCATATTTTAATTTTATTTAATCTGTAAGTTGTAATAACAAATATCATTTAAAGCTAACTTTACAGCTCCCTTTAGTTAAAGGCACCTTTAATTAAACCCAAGTTTAACGGCAAGTTGTAATAATGGCCCTTAATTGACATTACTCCGGCACTGCCATAGTTTTGTAAAAGTTAATTTTATTTTATTTGTAGGTTGTAATAACGAAAAGAAGTTTAAGGTGACTTTAAAGTTCACTTTAGCTACAATTACCTTTAACTAAACCCCACTTTAACGTGAAATTGTAATAATGGCCCTTAAGGCTAAAGGATCGATTTTAACGGGCAGATAAATTGTTTGTCATTAGCGAAATGGGCTGAATGGGCATATATCTGGTCACTTCAGGGAGAACACCATTTCAAAATGGCAGCGACGTTGGAACAATGAAGATAGAGAAAGGTGGACGGCGAAACTTTTTCCGGACATAAAGCCATGGATTTGGATGCTATCGGGTCATGAATATTTAAGGAAATATCTGCACAGAATGGGCAAAACTGCCTTACCTGACTGTCTTTACGAGGAATGAGCACGCTGGCAGAGCAATTGCTCTGTACTGACGTCAACAATTGAAACGATCACGGCCGCTAACATTGTCGGGGTTATGATTGCGAGTAGGGAGAATTTTTTTTATAAAACCAGCACTCCGGGGATGACTCCTACTCATTCAGTGCATTGTGCAGGTTTTTTAGGAAAGAGAGAAGATGCGAACGGTAAGGATACGAGTTGCTACTGGTGACTATAAAATGGCCCGTGCTATACCTTCACCATTAGACAGTCTACAGCAATGGTTCCCAAGAAGCCCGCAGTTTCTCACACCACTTAATTTGTTAATTTTATATAGAAGTGGCGCGGGACCTACAGTTTAAAGTCGACTCCGAACGACAGATTTTTGAGAAACATGAAGAGAAAGAGAAGAAATCGCCGAAAGAATACTTTTTGTATTTTTTATTTTTAATGTCTGCCCTGGGACTCGAACCCTGGCTTTACATCTAATAAGTCAGCACACTACCTACTAGATCACGGCGATCCCAAATTGGGCCTCAATGGCGAATTACATGGAGCGTATTCTAAGACTGAAGAAGAGAGATCTTGAGGCTGCAGAACATGTAGGGACACCGGTATAGATGACACTGGCGCACGTGTCAAACGAAATTCCAATCAGGAACCTGGACGAAAGGTATAGTGGAGACATGATCAATTTAAAGGTGTTTATACGGCTTATACGTGAACGAGATTTCAATTTGTCAGCTTAGACCTTAACTACCATACTTTAAAGGACAGGAAGCTGTGAGAAATATTACCCTCCATAGGCACTTCTTTTAATTACCAAAGGACAGTTAGCGAATCATCCGAAGGAGTAAAGCACTAGCATTCTTTGCGGAATTATTGTTTTTTAAGGCCATGTACATACATAAGTGGTTATTACAACCCTTCAGTCAGGATTTCGACCTAGCTTCTCACATTCATATGTTGTGCGTGCTAATTCTATTCATGAGTGGCGGGACCTACAGCTTTAAGTCGACATCGAACGACAGATTTTTGAAAAGCTTTACATTGCGGGTTTTATTTACTCTCAGAGTTTTTGCCAGAAATCTGCTGAGAGGAAAACGTCGAAGAAGTACTTTTTGTATTTTGCTTTTGATGTCTGGCCTGGGGCTTGAACCCTGGCTTTACGTCTAATAAGCCAACACACTACCTACTAGACTACGGCTACTAAAGCCTGTAAGCTGTGACAATATTTCAAGTATTGCCGACTTAGCTTGCTTCCAATATTCCTCCATGCTATTGCTTGTTGTTCGCAATCGTATGCATTTTGTGGCAAGATCGCTCGTATACTGATATCCCTCGATTTGTTATAATTTCTTAGAATTTTAAACCTTGCCCTTCGCCTGTCCAAATTGTTGATTGTCATGGCAGCTCTTTGAAAATCATTGTTCCTAAAGATTGATGATGGTTGGTACTTTCATTTGAAACTCTCTTTATGCTCATCGTTCGGGTTTTGGGCGATAAAATCAGAGAATATCTATGCGGCTTTATGTATACTCTTGTGGTATTATAATGTACTGTCTGGCACGAATGCTTTACTAGCGCATGTTTCAGCGATTTCATTATTGTTGTCTTACTCAACGGCTTATTCGAAAAGGTCCGTGGTTCAAACCACGACTCAGACAACCTGAAAAATGTGGCCAATGTCTCTAGGTAGGTCTCTGTTAATAAAATTGTTATGAAAAGTTTCCTAAATCTGGAGTTAAACTGTAGATCTAGTCACGTATGTATACAATTAACACACACTCAATATATGTGATGGGAGCAGCTTGGTTGTAAACCCGACTAAACTATTATTATTAACAACTAGGTAAGTAAGTAAGAGTGTGGAAAACACAGAATACTTTAACTTGTCTTATTCGATGCCTTATTCGAAGAGGTCCGTGGTTCAAACCACGGCTCAGACAACCTGAAAAAAGTGTGGCGACGTTCTCTTAGCAGGTTTCTGTTAATAAAATTGTTATGAAAAGTTTCCTAAATCTGCCGTTAAACTGTAGATCTAGTCACTCATGTGTAAAATTAACACACACTCAACATGTGTGATGTAAGCAGCTTGGTTGTAAACCTGGCTAAAGGATTATAATTACCAACTAAGTAAGTAAGTAAGAGTGAAGCGATTTCATTTGGGAAACACACTAAACTTTAACTTCATAAATTTTCTGGTGTCGAATGTTAAGACACAAAACGAATATTAATTACCGTAAAAAAAAAACAAGAAAACCTGTTGTATTCATTCATATTGGAGTCGTGCCTTATCTATTTACCAGCGAATGAGTGAATAACTCCTTTAGCGAAGGCACATCTTTATTTAAGAAACTTGAAGTTTAAATTAATTTTCATCTGTTTGCCACGAATGTTTTCTTAAGTGAATGTCTTTTTTTACCTTCTCATGCAAATAAGTTATTGTTGCACTCAATTTGCTGCTAAGAAAACTTTATACTCTCTCAAGCCGCTATCCTACAGCTGCATTAGGGTACTTGAAATGTGTGTGCAGGCAAGTAAGCAAGTAAAGTAAAGTAAAGTTTGGGCCTGTGCAAGACAAACGTAGAAAATGAAGAAAAAAAATGGGAATGTGTTGACGAAGACAAGCACTTAAAGCACGCGAACAGTTAAAGGAATTGCCTAAAATACCTTAAGCTAGGGAGGAAGTTTTTTCTTTTGAAAACAAAAGAAATGCCAAAAAAAAAAAAACGTTTTGACAGAGGAATTTAAAAATATTTCTTAAAGAATGAAAGGTTTTCACGTTTTTATTCGAAATTAAAATATAAGGCAGGGTTCATTTCGATCAAAATTATAAGGAATTTAAGAAATTCAAAAGCCATGTTACACTCTCAAAAAGTGGTAGAGGTATGCACTAGCAGGCATGAAGGTTAGTGGCCTGGTATGGACTTTAGAATAATTTCGTGTCGCTGTTTTATTAAATACTAACACAGTTTCCCACTTAATGGCTGAATTTAATAAATTTCAGTAAAGCAGACAGTTGTTGCTATTGTGATGGGTGGCTTCCTGTAACTACATCAGAGATCAGCAATGAGTATTGAAAACAGGTGAGTAGAATCGAATCATACCCATAATTTCTGATACTTATTTTTTAACAATCGAAATGTTAAGGGTCTTCCATTACGGGCTTTCTATCTTTAAATTTAAATAAAACAAATTGTGTTTGAGATGTCATCGAAATTTTTATTCCCTGGAAAGTCCTATTGAGTGTCATTATGAGTGGAATACGGTAGCGTTCATACACGTATATCTGCCACAGATGCTCAGGATGAGTATTAACTGAAATGTAAATTTTTACCATGAATTTGAAGTTGGTTATGTCGGATTTAAGTAGCACCGTGATTTGTGGTTTATTCGCATACACTTGCAACTCAAGAAAATCCTACAAATCTTACGCATAGCTGCCAAATAAATAAATCATTAAATCGTCAAATATTAGAAAAAAAAATCGTCAAAGACGTTCATGGAAATCGTCACAAAATCGGCATGAAAATTCAGAGTAATGTTTGCTAGAATCGACACATTTTTCAGTGCCTTCTTAAGGAAGTACAGCCCGGTGCCTCAACATCTAACCTAAGACTTTTCGACCGCGTACAAGAGAGCGGGCGAAGTTGCCTGTTAGTGACGGTAGTGTATCGAACTCCCTTTATTCATTGGAGCACTGCTGCAATGTGGCTTATGTTTGACTGTTCTATCGCTATTATAACGGGTTTCGTTCGAATGAAATAAGGGACTTATTTCCGAGAATCTTGTATTTCTACTTAAAACTCGCCATTCCCGGCGAGCGCATACATTTTTTAGTCGCACTATTCGTGTGATGAACTCCCTTCCTCCAGAGATTGTAATCTTTTGGCTTTTAAGGGATGAAACGACATAAGACTCAGATACAGATCATCATTCAAATTTGCAATAATAATAATTGCAAAGTAAATTCAAACCTTAAGGTGACTTTTAATGTACTAAAGTAAAGAATATGATGTAAATTTTTAATCCCTAAAAATCATCAAAATAAGGGCATAAATCGTTACATCATCAATATGATATCAATGGAGCATAAATCATCAAATCTGGCAAAAATGATCGTACGATGTCGATGACCAATTCACGACAACTTCACGTGACATGATCGTGCTCAGGGATTAGTAATGAGTATTCAAAAACATAAGTAGAATCGAATCAAACTCATAATACTTCCGATATTTATACGCATTCATACTTATTTTAATATCATCATATTCAAAGTTTGATGTACTTATCAAACTTTGTTTACAACTTGATGTAAACGACAATGATTTATTTTGGTTGTTTTTCTTCTTTACACTCTTTTGCGTAAACACTAACAATTGTTCGACAGATCTTTATAACGGAGATCTTCAAACCATGATTATTCTCTTCACATGATATTGTTGATTTCGACTCTCCATACAACTCAACATATACACGATGCACAAAATAAGTATGAATCGCATACGAACACTAAAATACTCACTAGAAGGTTATGTGTTTGCTCTGCTTGCTGCTTTGAATTTTTGCTTATGTATCTATTACACAGCCTTACAAATTCTTTTTGTGCAAATATGATGGCTGCAGGTGTTTCCGAAGGCATAAACACAAATATGGATTCAAAAACTTTCCATCATGTCAGGTTTTCAAAAAAAAAGGGTTGAAACTCCTGAAAATAGCGTTTATAGCCATTTTTGAAAAATTGTAATAGAAATTGACAACTGATCTTTGGCCTTTAAAATGATCCCAAAGCCAAATTGTTGCATGCACCCTTAAAGCAGGGGAAAGATTAAGTCAAGGGGTGCAAGAGAAAAATAAACACGTTACGGAGGTCCTTAAAAATTAATCAGCTTCAGTTGAAAATTGTTACTGAAGGATGTTTGGGTTGGCTGATTACAGATCTTCATTGAGATTTTAAAAATTCAAAATGGCGGATCCAATATGGTAGTCGAGGTTTATAAAAAATTAATCGGATTTACTTGAAAACTGCCATACTCCATACGACCGCAAAAACCCTATTTTCTAAGTTTATTTCATCAAAACTCATAGCATATTATGTCAAGTAATAAATATATGAATACCGTTGTAAACGTCCATTTCTCTCCTTTCCAAAAAGATTTAAATTTTGGAAATCTGGTCAGAAATGTTTAAGTAAGTCGGAAATTTGTGCGTAAAGTAAAAAAAAAAACAGTTTTTGTCAAATAAAAAAGTTTGAAGGGTCCGAGAAATATAAAAACAAAAATATTTTTAAGATCTACTCAACAAAACTCACAACCTACTCATTGTCAATAGCCAGGAGTATTTAATTTTTTTTTATATTTTGTCGCATAGTGTAATTATTAAAAGTATTTTTCTAAAGTTAAGAATCTAAATGAGTAGAGCCATATGAATCAAACATATTTCGAATGGTATGAGTTTGATGTCAATGTTGTATGCATACTCATTGCAGCCTATACTTATAAATCAACGTTATAGTGGGTATGAATGAATCCAGAGTACATAATTAAATTTCAATATTGTTGACCCAATTATATTCAAAATTTCATGAGGGTTTATGAGTAGCATATGAAGTCACCGTAGTCTAGTAGGTAGTGTGTTGGCTTATTAGATGTAAAGCCAGGGTTCTAGCCCCAGGCCAGACATTAAAGCAAAATACAAAAAGTATTTCCTGTCATCATATTTCTGGTAAATACTTTACAATTAAATAAAATTGTCCGGAGTCGACTTTAAACTGTATGTCCCGACACTCATGTATAAAATTAACATACACAACATAAGTGATGTGAGAAGCTAGGTCGAAATCCAGACTGAAGGATTGTAACAATGTATTCTTGAAATTCTAATAAGGCACATAGCGTTCTAACAAAACTTTATCAATCCGTCTTTTCACAAGCTATTTGTTTGATTTTAGACCACCTACGTCTAGTCAGATGCAATCTGTTACTCCATCTGCTTTGTCAACGTCTGCACAGGGCTTCCAACGCCTTTGCAATCTTGAGAGTTTTAATCTAGTGCAGCACTTGAACAGTATCTTGATGGTGTCCAAACCAATGCCATTCATGAGGGCGAATTTCGATTTTAAAAGAAATTTGCTTCGTAGTTTGATGGTGACTAAGTCGCCATAGTTTAGTAGAGAGTGTTTTGGCCTATTAGACGTGAAGACAGACATCTCCAATAAACGAAATATGAACAAATATTTCATCGGCGATTTCCTCTCAGAAGACTTCTGGCAAATACTCTGAGAGTAAATAAAATTGTTATGAAAAGTTTCTCAAAAAATCTGTCGTTCGGAATCGACTTTAAACTCTAGGTCCCGTCATTCATGTATAAAATTAACGCCCACAACATAAGTGGTGTGAGAAGCTAGGCCGTCGAAATTCTGACTGAAGGGTTGTAATGTACGTTATGAATAGCAAAAAAAAGTGATTCATTGCTGATCTCTGATTCCTACTTTGTATGTTCATTTTCGTTGGTCAATTTCGGCAAAGTGTGTCTGCCACACATACATACGTATTGAATATGCAATGCAGTATTAATCTTGTTTCAGATTTTCTCTACACTTCACGCTTTCCACATCAAAGCTTTTCATTGTTTGATTGCAAGATTGCAAGCTCTTTGGCCTAAGGTGATACCACCAAACTCCACTTCGACATTCAGTTACAGTTACAAAGTGTATAGAAAAACTTACTTCAAACAGCAACAGTGTTGTTGCAACACTACTGTGCTGCTGTTTTCAATTAAAATCGTTTTTCTTGTCCTTTCAGTCTTGCTAGTTTTAGTCAGGCGGGCGTATGCAACCCGCCAAAGGTATTTTCCTTACGTTTTTGTTCCATTGAATGTGGAATACGGATTGGGTATGGGATTCTATAGTGGATGTGTAGTGTAGTGTAGTGTTGGGTTAAATGCATTAACATCTGTTGCACCTTCTTGTCTTGCCAAATGAAACAATGAATGGATGTGTGTGTGTGCCTGTGTGTGTATTCGTGAATACATTTACTTAGGAAAGGTAACTGATGTTCACTTTCGCAAACAAATGAAAACGAAAGAAAAAAAATTCTTTCTTTCTTTCATTCTTCTGAACAATTATTTTGTAAGGAAATGAAAATTAAAAAAAAAACGATTTCAAAACATTCCATTTTGCAATTCCTGTACTGTACAGCTGTTGCTGACAAAGAAGACAACGACACTCACTGCTGCATATTGACGTAATTTACTTGGAATAAATTTTTAAATTCTTTTCTTATTATGTTTAAGGAAGAAGTTTAAATAAGCTTCTACAGAAGGATACATTATTTAGTAGTCTTTTTAATTGGCCTCAGCGTGACAAAGCGTTTGAGTAGTGGCACTGGCAGTTTTAATTCTGGTCATAAATTTCTTTAACCGGGGCAGACATTAAACAGGATAAGGTAGGATTTTTTCTTATCTTATCGTATGCAAAAGGTTCTATCATGTATTTTAAGGTGGTAGTCTAAACAATAACATTGGCTAGATTGTAATCCCGGTAAAGATCGAACTAAGGGTGTTCCTCTCTGAATAAAACTGAACAAAATTTGCGACTGAAGAAAGCTTAAGCTCAGCGTAATCAATTGTTACATTTTTAACTTTCAAAAAGGATGAAAATATAACCTCGTAGATTGTAAACAAAAAACAAAATAAATTTTTATTTAAGGAGTGCGCACGAAAAAAAATGGGCCTACTTTTAAGTTTATAACTTTTACTATAATTGAAAAAAATGAATACCGTTGCATTATTTTTGTTAGTCATCTGTTTCAAAATCCACGTGATAAATTTCATTGCAATAGCAATAATAATTTTTTTGATAATGGGCACCCAACAAGAATGTCGTAAAAAAATAATCGAAATTTTCAATTAAAAACCGCGCCGCTTACAAAAAACGATTGCTAGGTTCGCAGGTGTTAACCAAAAAACAGTTTCTAAGGAAACAATAAAACAATATAAGGAGTCTTTGAGTATTGAGAAAAAGCCTGGAAGTGGAAGAAAAAAACGATTTGCCGGCCAAAACAAAGCAAGTAGAATAATACGTACTTTTCTCAAACACCCTTTTCTTCCACTTCCAGGCCAAAATTTGCCACGATTTGCCGGCCAAAACAAAGCAAGTAGAATAATACGTTCTTTTCTCAAACACCCTAAAATGTCTGAAAGAAAAGTGGCTCAAAAAGTTGGATGCTCTGAGATCTTTGTCAGAAAAAAATTTTATACACAAAAGAATTCAAATATTATTCACTTTAATCATATATATTATTTCTAAAGCACTTTTCTTTGTCGGTTGCAAATATCTCCCATAGCATCGCATTAAATTTAATGAATGATATCTCATTTTAAAACTTATATCTAAGACTAATGGCAAAAAATAATTAGCAATTAAAAATTAATATTTTCATTGATAAAAATTATATTTTATATAGAACTGCATAATAATACTGTTGTCATTATGATTATATGTTTTTGTTCAAGTGTGGTAATACAGGGTCGCTTAATAGTAATGCAGTTCTACATAATATAGTATGTATTAAAATCCATTCTGGCAATACCGCTATTTACTATAATGCCGTTTATTACTAAGTTAATTATCCATAATATGCATATTAAGTTGTAAAAAGCTGTTTTGGCAATACTTTGCAGTAGTTGTTAGATCAAGTGCGATAAACAGGGTCGCTTAATTGTAATGCTATTCCACATATCAGCAAAAATTATTCATACCGATAAAACTGTACTCATACCCCGAATCAATCTTACACCTTATGATCCAACTGTGCCTTTCCGAATGAAACGAAAACAATTCCCTGTGAAAGTTGTTTTTGCTATGACGATAAACAAAGTACAAGATCGAACCCTTCAAAAGGTAGGATTGTATTTACCAGAACCGGTCTTTTCACATGGGCAGTTATACGTGGTTTTTTCTCGAGTGCGTACGTTTAAAGATATTTTTGTTTGTATTAAGGATTCGTACGGGCAAAAAGTTAACGATGATCATGTCATTACCTCTAACATTATATTCAAAGAAGTATTATAAAAGCATTTAAACATATATATTGTATGTAAATATGTATGATAATATTAGGATTTCTAATATTTTTATACTTTTAATAAAATTTCTATTAATTATTTTCATTTTATGTTACAAAATGACAACTAATGGTGCGAAATATTCGCACGGGTCATCTAGTTGAAATATAAAACGAAAAAAATCCGCCACTTAGTTTTATTTCTATAACGAAAAAGTGTAAGTCCAGTTTTTTTTGTGCGCACTCTTTAGTTTTAATTAAAATTCTTTATTATTCTTATAATTCTGTGTGCCTCTGTTCACAACTTGATGTAAGCAACAACGATTTATTTTGTTTGTTATTCTTCTTTACACTCTTTTACGTAAACATTAACAATTGTTCGACAGATCTTTATAACGGATACCTTCAAACCACGATTATTCTCTTCACACGCAACGTGTCTTCACACAAGATTAACTGAATATTGAGCTGCAACAGCTACAAAAGTTAATAGAAAGTGTTTAGTGGCAAATCTAACTATTAAGACAATACTTCAACTAATAATGAACAGGTTAAAGTGTGCAAAATCTAAACTGGGAAAAGACTGAAGCTAAAGTTAGTATGATATACATATGTGAACGACAATGATAGCCTTGAACAGACTGAATCTTAAATGAACTGACCACATCCACTCGGTCTTGGTGATAGAATAGGTGTCAGTGAGGAAGAAGGCACATTTTCATAGGTCCACCATGCTATGGTGAAATTGTTTTCTCAAAATTGTAGAACCAAGCAACCTATTCAAGTAATGGCTGAAATACATCACAGTTATGTGTTCAATGTACTGCATCAAATGCTTCGAAAATGCTGGCTCTGATCAACGTATGTAACCTAATGACCAATGATAGTAACCTAATGTACTGTAGCAACTAAGGATGCATCATTTTGCAGAATTTGGTGAAATCCTTCTTTTAGCAATAACATTGAATATTCTATCCTCTAATCATTAAACGAATCCGCATAAGGAATTGACCGGCTTTCGATCCAATAAAATTTTTGATTTGGACATTGTCTCATGGCCCGCTTAACGTAAGATAATGGACATCATGGACTGCTCAGATAAGTTAATTGCATTGACACCACATATAAGTAGGATTAAATGGTGTTAATAGTGATGCTTTGTAGCTTAACTTGAACACTCTTCGAATTTGAATCGATAGCAGACAAACAAATATAGAGCCAGCCATAGCAAGAAAGGCTGTGCGAATACAAGGATTATACAACAATTGCATATTGTCTTACGGACATACAGAGAAAGATAGAATGCTTTGAGAAAAACTAAACTTTTGTACATGTCCACTAAAAATGCAAGACCAATTGCTTTGATCTCTTTAATGTCCTTAGAATAATAAGCAATGATTGGGACTGCCATGAGCAATCTGGCAGTAGAGTATGGTGGATCTCTTCACAAAGGCATAGTCACTTCTTTGTGATGTGCAAGAATGGATCTGGTGGAGTCTCCCATTTCAGACGAGCTAGTTGAGGAGCATTATCTTAGAGTTATCCCAATGAGTGTATATATGTAGGTGCTATATGATACATCGTAAGAATCACTTTGGCTGGGGCCCCCAAACAACCCAGATCGAATTCAAGGCTAGATGGGTCTTGCAATGGTATACGGACTTTACCATGCTTAGCTACCCAGCCTAAATTAAAAAAAAAAATTTATGGAGAAGAGAAAAATTACAAAGAAATTGAATAAAAACTTGTGAACCGAATAGACCATAAGCACTGTGATGAAAGATCAAGAGTCATTGCTGCTAATAACAGAATCAGAACAGTGCCAGTGTTAAAAAAGAGAGGAAGTAACCCACAAACAGAATTGGGCTCCTACAGCACTATAATCAATTACAACAGTTTATCAGAAGATAAAAGTTAAGCTGAATGGACTATCTACACCTAGCTTTGCGGCATTGCAATAGTGATAGGGGAAGGAAACTATTATCGCAGAAGATGTAACAAAAGAAATGGCAAGAGTTAATTGGGGTGCTTCAGGCCTCTACCGAAAATATCACTCTTTCAGAATTTTTGAATTTGTCTATTCCATTACGTTCCCGGCAATGGGGCCTATCTTGCCCTAAGGTAATCAATTTCATTCAGAGATATTTCCGTGACAAAAAGAGACATCCAAAAAAGATTTTGAATGGTATGTTTAGAATTTTCCAAAAGTCGCCTTAGTCTAGTAGGTAGTGTGTTGGCATATTAGACGTAAAGCCAGGGTTCGAGCTCCAGGCTAGACATCAAAACAAAATACAAAAAGTATTTCTTCGGCGATTTCCTCTCAGCAGATTTCTGGTAAAAACTCTGAGAGTAAATAAAATTGCCATGTAAAGTTTCTCTAAAATCTGTCGTTCAGAGACAACTTTAAACTGTAGGTCCCATCACTTATGTATAAAATTAACACCCACAACATAAGTGGTGTAGGAAACTAGGTCAATAACCCTGACTGAAGGGTTGTAATGACCAATAATGTTTGTATGTATGTAAACTTTGGAAAATATGAATTTTTTTCATATTTTTCCAATGTTTGTCCGTTCACAGTAGCAAACTTTACTTAAAAAATATAAAATAAGTGGTAACACTCTGAAAGTGCATTATCTTGTGAAGAGATTGACAATTAGTTTGATCAAATCGGACAAAAGTGACAGTAGTTATTATATAAATAGTGTAACAGTCGTGTTATATTTGTTATCTCATCAAATGAACTTTTAGTTCAAAATTTTTCAGAAATTTTGATGGATCTTAATTATTTATCGTAAAATGTGTCCATTCCAAGTTTGAGCAATCCACAAGAAGTTGGGCAATGTTTGTGCAAAGAGAAATAATAATATTTGCTAAAAACAAAAATATTAACCGACTTCTGGAAGTTGTGCAAACATGAAATTGATACATTTTATGATAACCAATCAAGATCCATCAAAAATTCTCGAAAATTTTTGAATTAAACTTTCATTTGATGATAAGACAATCGTTAATCGATAAAAAATATCGCTCGACTGTTATACTATTTAAATTATAACTACGGTAATTTTTGTCCAATTTGAACAAATGATGCCTCAATTTCTTCACAAGAGAATAGACTTTAAGAATATTATCACTTATCCTATATTTTTCTATTAAAGTTTGCTACTATGAATGGACAAACTTGAAAAAATATGAAAAAAATTCGAATTTTCCAAGTTTACCTCATCAAATCTCATAGCATATTAAGTCAAATAATAGATATATGTATACCGTTTTAAAGCTGCATCTCTCCCCTTTACAACAAGATTTCAATTTGAGAAATTGGGTCAATAATGTTTGAGTAATCCAGGAATTTGTGTTTAAAGTCCAAAAAAAAAAAACGATTTTTGTCAAATAAAAAAAGTTTGAAGGGTTTGAAAAATATAAAAAAATGTATTTTTGATTTCTACTCAACTAACTGAACAACGTGGACTATGTAGTTAGGTTAGAGGGCGTGTACCTGTCGGTCAAGACAAGCACAGTACCCGGAGGTCGAAATTGACCCATTGACTATGTAGTTACTTGGGTGTATTTTCACTGTCGCACCGTGTAAACAGTAAAGTTAGTGATAACATATGAATTTGATTTTATTTTGTAATGGTTTGATGTGTATATGCTAACTAGATATTATGTTTTAAACATGCAACTATCTGTAGATCAATATTTCCTATGTAAGATTTCATTAATTGTACATTAACTTTGTATAAAATGATTTTTTTTCTTTTTTGATAATAATTACGCATGTAAAGTAAAGAGTATTTCATATCCCATTTAATCCTTTGGTTGCATTATTTTCGTTGATGTTATATTTAGCTTCTCCAAAAATCTTCCCCATTACAGAAGTTCAAAAAAGTTTTTCTCACATGTAATATAAGGCGCTACTTAATACCAGCATACATTGTATACAATGTCTATGAAATTTTAATGAATGTTAACGTCGAAAGTAACAAGAACAACAACAACAACGGCAGCAGCGTTGATATAATTTTAAAATTCATTTTACCATCGTTTTTACAGTTATTTATATATATGAATGTATTCGTGTAAATGGTAAATTACTTTGAGTTTTAAATGGAATGCAATTATTACACATGTATTGTATGTATGTATTGGTGGTGGTGTTGGTGGTGGGGGGTTAGCAGTGACAATTTAGTTGAAAAGAAAAGCAATCGAGGTGTGATAACATCGATACAAAAGAGCAACAATGATAAAACGAAACGTGACCCGTTGTATGCAGAAGTGTGTTTTCTATGGTGCAACACTTTGTGGTGAAATAAAAAAAACAAAAATAAATGTTACGCGCGCGCCCCTTTCTATAGAAAGCAAACACGTTTTTAAGCCTTAGCAAGGGTATGAGGTGATTTGTTTAATTTTTATTCTGTTTTGTTTTTGTTTTTTTGATTTTTTTCTTAGCATCATTTATCCTTTGGCATGTATGTGTGTACGTATATTATTGCATACATTGTTGCATTTTTTTTTTGCAATATACACACTGAGGCATATTTTTAATTTAAATATTTTTCATTTCATTTGAATTTACTTCAAAAATTAATTTGTTTTTGTTTGTATTCCATTTTATTATTGATTTGTTATTGCATTAATTTTGTTTATTTTGTTTTTTTTTAATTTTTTATTTTTATATCCACTGTTTTAATTTGTATTCAAAAAAAAAAACAATCGTTTTAATTTAATATCTCAAGAGAAGCATTTTTTTTTTAAACACATTCAAGTTATAAGAAAAAAAAAAACAAATTATTACTACTAATAACACGTCCACCGCCGGCGAAAACGTAAAATATACTGAAAACCTTAATACTCCTTCAATTATTATCCTCGTGTACTGTAACATTATGTTAAACGTTCCTTCGTTTCCTTTCGTATCTCTGTTAAGTGGCTCATTGTAACAGAGAGTTTCGTTAAGTCTTAAGTTAAAGGAAGAACCGTAATCTACAAGGCGCATACTCATGTTTATTGCTCAATTGTTATAAATATTTCCTCTCTCTCTCTCTCTCTCTCTCTGTGAGAGTAACAGTATTGATAAGTAGTATAAAAGCATAAAGCAGGAAATATAAAAAAGAACCAAACCAAAAAAATATACGTATTATATATGACAGAATAATTGACCTACCTCAAGGATAACAAAACCCATGTCATATTATATATAGTTTGTAGCATGTATGTGTGAATGGCAAGCAATTGTATGCGATAACGATAATTTCATTAACCACTTTGAATCACATGCCAATAAATCATATACAAAATATTAAATAAGAACAATTTTCTTTTATTAAATTTACGATATTTTTTCGATTACTTTCGATAACTTTTAAATAAACACTTGATGTGAACTATAAAGCTTCAAGGTAATGCAAGGCCCTGCAAGTTATTTTAATTTACAAAGTGTACCGCAGCTAGGTTATTACATCTGGCTATGTCTCTGCATGACCAATTAATTGAACCATCTGAGTGTAGTCGCCGTGGTCTAGTATGTAGTGTGTTGGCTTATTAGACGAAAGGCCCGGGTTCGTATCCCAGGTCAGACATCAAAACGAAAAATATTTCTTCGGCGTCTTCCTCTCAGCAGATTTCTGGCAAAGACTCTGAGAGTAAAAATTGCCATGAAAAGCTTCTCAAAAATCTGTCGTTCGGAGTCGACTTTAAACTGTAGGTCCCGCCACTCATGTATAAAATTAACGCACACAACATAAGTGGTGTGAGAAGCTAGGTCGTAACCCTGACTGAAGGGTTGTAATGGCCAATTATGTATGAGTGAAGTAAACCAATTGTAAAGTTAATTTATTTAAGAAAAAAATTTTTAATCAAGTCCCTACGCTGCTTATCATTGACATTAATAGGCGGAACCATCATCATTTTTCACGACTTATGAAGCAATAACTACGCCAACAATAATAAAATTATTTTACTTGGGCAACGTACAATGCCCTACGCTCATTTGACATACTCTCATACCACAAATCATCAATGAATATTCAAAAAGATGATTAGAATCGAATCATACTCATAATTACTTTAACGTTATACGAATACTCATTTCAACCTGTACTTATAAATCAATGTTGTAGTGAGTACGAATGTGAATCCAATGTGAGTACATAGTTAAATTTCAATATTGCTGACTCACTTATATTCAAAATTTCCATGAGTGCCTCTGAGATTTTGCTAGAAATCTGCTGAGAGGAAATCGCCGAAGAAATATTTTCATATTTTCGTTTTAATGTCTGATTTGTATTCTACTATTCGTGTTAAATTTTCATATTTTTTGTTTCTTTCTCGTAAAATTCTACGTTTTAGTTTGTGTACCCTATGACATGTATATTTTGTTGTTGTCCGCTTAAATTTAAATTTCGGATTTGTTACTCCATAATTGACTTCTGTCTGATAACACTAGCAAAAAACGATTTATTGTTGATCTCTGGTACCTACACTACCACCATTAACATTAATATTCTGCCCATTATCGCCTTTTGACGACCTATGGAGCAATAGTATCGCCAGCAAATAATTAAATTATTTTTCTTGGTACTCGGAATGTACCACTAACTTTGCTCATTTTACATACAGGCATGATTAGCTACAACCCTTCACTCAGGATTACGATCTAGCTTCTCACACCACTTATGCTGGGTGTGTTAATTTTATACAGAAGTGGCGCTAACATAAATTCTAAAGTCGATTCCGAAAGACAAATTTTCGAGAAACTTTTTCGCAGCAATTTGTCTCAGAGATTTCACCAGAAATCTGCTGAAAGGCAAAGGTAGAAGGAATATTTTTTTTATAATTCTAACCAGAGGTTTGAACTAAGGCCCCTAATAAGTCTATAAGTCCACACACTACCTAGTAGACTACATCGATTTCACTCATTTTATGATTGCCGTAATCGCAATGGGGTGCATAAATTCAAATCCATAAGTCGCCGTAGTCTAGTAGATAGTGTGTTGGTTTATTAGACCGTAAAGCCCGGGTTCGTATTCCAAGTTAGACATCAAAACGAAATATGAAAAAAGCAAATTTCTGGCAAAAACTCTGGAAGTAAACAAAGCCTCCAATGAAAAAGTTTCTCAAAAATCTGTCGTTCGGCATCAACTTTAAACATTAGGTCCCGCGACTCATTTAAAAAATTAAAACACAGACAAAAGAAAAAATTTATCATGGCCGTTTTATATACACTCAGTGTTTTTGCCAAAAGGAAGTCGCCGGAGAAATATTTTTTCATGGAGATGTTTGAACCATGGGACTTGAGCAATGGGTTCACGTTGAGTAAGCCAGCACACTGCCTACTAGATTATTTATTTATATTTAATATACATACGGCATCGAACAGAAAAACTAACGACTTATTCGCGTTCCTCATATGCTACACGAAAACAACAGATTCGGAACCTAACAGAACGTGAAAGGCCTGTTTGATCAAACGTCCATGGAACGTAGTCTAACATACGTTCGTTTTGAACGCAAGGCTTGTGCATACATATGTAATGAAATTACGTTACGTTTCGGCAAATGTTTTCATTGATTTTCGCGCTCTAAAAACGAATGTACGTTCCGCGGACGTTTGGCTCACCGGGAAAGGCCCGTTTGATCAAACGTCCATGGAACGTAATCTAACATACGTTCGTTTTGAACGCAAGGCTTGTGCATACATATGTAATGAAATTACGTTACGATTCGGCAAATTTTTTCATTGATTTTCGTGCTCTAAA
Organism: Sarcophaga peregrina; assembly: GCA_014635995.1. NCBI lineage: Eukaryota > Metazoa > Arthropoda > Insecta > Diptera > Sarcophagidae > Sarcophaga > Sarcophaga peregrina. The sequence goes on along the minus strand of CM025792.1, from coordinate 77,566,153 downwards.
AACGAATGTACGTTCCGCGGACGTTTGGCTCACCGGGACTAACAGAACGTGAAAGGCCCGTTTGATCAAACGTCCATAAAACGTAATGTAACATATGTTCGTTTTGAATGCAAGGCTTGTGCATACATATGTAATGAACTTACGTTACGATTCGGCAAATTTTTTCATTGATTTTCGTGCTCTAAAAACGAATGTACGTTCCGCGGACGTTTGGCTCACCGGGACTAAACCTATTGCGTTGAACATGTTGCTAATGCATTAATATTTTGAAAAGCGCACGACATAAAATATGTGATATTAAAACGGTACTGACAGCGTCGCGGGGGTACTGCGGTATTTTTAATATGGAAAAGTATTGAAAAAAGTACTAAAATTTTCCTTCAATCAATATTGTCCCAGAGAATCTGTGAAATTTTTTTTGTTGTGTCGTTGTACAATAGGTTTCAAGCTTTAGGGAACCCTATGGCGATTTTAATCATTCCCGGCTTCCTGTGCAATGTAAAAATATTTTGGTAAGACAATCGCAAAAGAAATAACAGATCTTGTCGTTGTAATTTCAACTTTGAATAAAAATTTTGATACCAAAGTAAGCAAAAGGAACACTTATGACATCTATTTTCGCATTTTTGTATTTCGCTGTATTTGAGTTATTCTGAGTTCGTTCTGTAAAACCATAATGAATGCGTGAATTCAGTTGTCGATTGATATCCTTCAAAAAATTTACGCATCTCTGTATGTACTAAAAATAAATATAAGGAGCACACATACATATGTAAATACACACATACATATACAACAAATTGTATTGCATATAAATGCTTAATCATCAGAATCCGAATGCGAATCCGAATCAAAATAATAGATTTAATAGTCTGCCAAAGGTGTACCACAAAAATCCTATTTTAATGAGATGAGAGATGAAAGTGAGTGTGAGTGTGTGAGTGAATCATTGCGTACAAGACAGGCATCTTCAAATTACTTTTAGGAGAAGGCAAAAGACACACAAAAAAACCCCAATAATTTCATTATATTGTATGCATGTATGTATGTATGTATGTGTTGTTACGCCAAAAAAGGAACAAAACTGTTGGAATTTTTGTGTGGTACGTACGTACACCTTTACAAAAATAAGTTTGAAATCATAAACGACCTCAGCAATTTTCTATCCATTTTGTTCTTTATAATGCGACGGAATGAAAACATGTGCCGCAAATGACCACCACAACATTCAAACGAACGATAAGGTAAGGATAAGAAAAAAAAGAGGAAGAAAATGAAAAGGCAATAACAACAACACCATCTAAAAACATAAAAACCACAATCACTAGATAAATCATTTGATATTCTGCCACATAAATACATAGACAGCATAAAACAGTGGCAGTAATTTGTTTAAATTCATAAGAAATTGAAGTCGCCGTGGTCTAGTGGGTAGTGTGTTGGCTTATTAGACAAAAGGCCCGGGTTCGAATCCCAGGTCAGACATCAAAATGAAAAATATTTCTTCGGCGACTTCCTCTCAGCAGATTTCTGGCAAAGACTCTGAGAGTAAAAATTTCTATGAAAAGCTTTTCAAAAATCTATCGTTCGGAGTCGACTTTAAACTGTAGGTCCCGCCACTCATGTATAAAATTAACTCACACAACATAAGTGGTGTGAGAAGCTAGGTCGTAATATTGACTGAAGGGTTGTAATGGCAAATTATGTATGTCATAAGAAATTGTTTGAAATGGAGAAGCATATTCAGCAGACTTTTTTAAGGACATAAGCAATTAAAATATGAGTATTCGAGTTTGTTGTGTTGCAGTACTCCAATGCTTGAAGAGTGGCTGTAGGTTTATATAATCTATGTTACCTTGCTCATCGCCATCTCATTATGAGACCTCTCTAAACTGGACATAGGATGTTTGTCAACGCACGACTCTATCACTGGGTTCTACGTAATTCCTAAAGCTTCTTTTAAGGCAATGCGATGTGGAGTTTATTTCCCGTGCAGTGCATCGGCGACAGGTGGTTTTTGGTCTTTCACTTTTTCTGCCTCCTCTTTCATACTCCTTTATGTACTCTTTGCAAATAACTCAACAATCTTTCTATGTATTGTCCTCGTAGAATATTTCCTTTTTTTTGTTGCCTTCACATAAATTTCTACGTCTTCGTTTGTGTAATTTCCGTTTACCGTATGACATGTATATTTTGTTCTTGTCCGATTGTCTTTTTAGATTGACTTTCTACGTATTTATTTACTCTTTACTCTGATAAATCTACGATCTTTCTGTACATTATTCGGGTAGAATTTTCATCTTTTTGTTCTTTTCTAATAAATTTCTAAGTATTAGATTGTATAATTTCTGTTTACCGTATGACGTGTATATTTTGTTGTTGTCTGTTTGTCTTTTTCTGTTAAATTTCTACGTATTCGTTATCCCTTTATTTACTCTTTGCTAATTACTCCACTATCTTTCTATGCATTGTTCTTATTGAATTTTACCTCTTTTTTTGTCACCTTCACGTAAATTTCTACGACTTTGTTTGTGTAATTTCTGTTTACCGTATGACATGTATATTTTGTTGTTGTCTTGATTACTTATTTATACTTAGTTTGTTCTTGTCCGCTTAACAATATAATAAGGACTGTATCTATATCACCTGTTTTTTTATCATCCTAAGCGCTTTATCAGATTAACACCAGATATGCCACTTTTGTAACCAACTTGTCTGAGGCTTAATTTCCTGCCCACATGATATGTTATTCGTATCAACATGATTTTGATAAAAACTGGCTTGGCCAATGTCGTTCCCAAAGAAATATGAACCGATGGAGCCGACATTCAAATTTAACACCTCACAGTGTTTGTTTTGGGATTCCTTTCACGCTCTTGGATCTCTGGGTTTTCATCATCCCAAATTCAACAATCTTGTGTGTTTGAGTACCGATTCATCTTCATCGTTAATGACGGTCAGTTGACGGGTCAGTTGCCAACAGAATCCGTTCAGCGATTACTCGACGTTGTATGTGGTTTTTCATGGTGATTCTTCAACTAGATCATCGTAATCGACTGCCAGACTTCAGCAGTCACTCTTGGAAGAAGGAATACATACATAACATAATTGGTCATTACAATCCTTTAGTCAGGATTACGACGACCTAACTTCTCACACTACTTATGTTGTGTGCGTTGATTTGACACATGAGTGATGGGACCTAAAGTTTTAAAGTCGACCCCGAACAACAAATTTTTGAGAAGCTTTTAATGGCAATTTTTATTTACTTTCAGAGTTTTTCCCACAAATCTGTTGAGAGAAAGTCGCCGAAGATATATTTTCATATTTTCGTTTTGATGGCTGAACTCAGCCTTAACGTCTAGTAAGCCAACATACTACCTACTAGATTACGACGATTTCATGCTATTCGTGTTAAATTTTCATATTTTTTTGTTCATTTCTCGTAAAATTCTACGTTTTAGTTTGTGTACCGTATGATATGTATATTTTGTTGCTCCCTAATTTACTTTTGTCTGATAACACTACGATCTTTCTATTCATTATTCGTGTTAAATTTTCATCTTTTTTGTTCCTTTCTTATAAATTTCTACGTATTAGATTGTGTAATTTCTGTTTACCGTATGACATGTATATTTCGTTGTTATCTGATTGTCTTGTAATAATATTTTTCAGAGAAACACAAGATCTGCAGCTATCCTATCCACAAGATCTGAGATTCGTTTCAACATGATTTCTATAAAAACTTTCATGACACATGGCTTGCTCAGCTTCGTTTTCAAAATATGGATAATATGGACCGATGAAGCTGCCATTTCAAAGTCCACACAAAATAGTGACTTTTTCTGGGTGCCTTACACACTCAACAACAATTTTTTTCTTCACGTAACCATTTATCCAGAAATGGGCCTTATCGGTGATGAGGATTTTTCAATGACAATTGTGGTCAATAGCTAACAGAACCCTTGCAGCGAGCACATGACCTAGTCTATGGTTATCCATATTGATAATAGCCTGCATAAATAGATATTCTTCAATAATATTGTCAACAGAAGGTATGCACTTAAGCTTATATTATCAACTGTACTGTATGGATATTTATTATTACAGTCTATAATCCGTACAGTAGTACATTCTTAAAATTAGTTTTACACATGCATAAGAAATACAACAACAACAACAACAACAACAACAACAACAACAACAATAGTAACAATGTATGCAAATGTTGAATGTAGAGAAAGATTTGAATTTTAAAAAGGTAGAGACAACGACACAAAGTGGAATCGAACACAACAATCTCCACCTCAAAAAGTGCCAAAATTGCTTTTACATTCTGTAATTTTCCTTCTTTTTTTTTTTGTTTCCCCCTTTTCCGTTTTACAGCGTTACAGCGTTACAACGAAACAATGAAATTTCCGGAAAGCACGTAAATGGTCACATAAAAATGCCATAGATTCTGTTTAATACACAGATTTTCTTTGCTTTCTTCTCAGCTTCGGTTGTCGAAATGTGTGGTGCATGTCGTCCTTCTTTAAACCGTTCTAATATAAAACAAAATAAAATGAATGGAGAACCAGAAGTGACTGCTGCTACTACAGTACTACTCGTATGTGCTATGCATGACATACCATACCATACCATACGATATCATACGATATCATATGTATTCGAAAGATATCCATAATAAAAAGCACTCCACATATGATTCAAGTTTGCCAAAAAATCAAAAAAATTAAAAAAAAAACCAAAAAAATTTATAAATATTCGCATGATGTAGATACAAAGGAATAAATAGTATTTTTGAAACAATTACACTGAAAGAAATTATCCTTCCATCCATTTCCATCTTTTGCAGGCAGTTTGCGTTTTCTTTCTCATACAATTCAGGAAGTAACTCGGCAAAAATATTCAGCCAGATATGAACTTTGCATGATCTTGGCGATCAGTTGACGTTGCTAATACGTAAAAAGTCTCTTTTCATACGACGATGGCGTTCTGTTGTCTAGTGCGTTGTCTTTTTAGACGTGGGACCACTTTGGAAACCCCAGGCCAGGCATTTCAATCAAATCAAATTATGGAGAATATTTCTTCGGTGACTTCCTCTGAACAGCTTCTCAATTATCTGTCGTTCGGAGTCGACTTTAAACTGTAGGTCCCGCCACTTTTAAATAAATTTGACACACACAATATAAGTGGCGATATGACTTCTCAATGAATTTTAGAACATCCAAAAGGAAGGACTGGAGCAAAGGTGTGGCGTACCTCGCGAGGAATACCGCACAATTTTACACCGATGGCTCTCAATTGGAAGGAGCCGTTGGAATTTTTATCTATTCGAAATCAATCGGAATATCCAAGTCTATAAGGCTACCAGATCACTGCAGCGTCTTTCAGGCGGAAGTTTCTGCAATTCAGGCTGCGGCGAAAATTATTGTGGATAAAAATGTTATCAGGCGAAAAATCGCCATACTTTCCGATAGCCAGGCGGCCATCAAAGCATTGGATTCTAGTGTAATAAACTTCAAGGCGGTATACGACTGTCGCAGATGTTTCAATGAGATGGCGGACCGATATGATGTTTGCATCACATGGTTACCGGGACATAGAGATATTCCCGGCAACTGCAGAGAGGATGATTTTGACAGAAGTGGCACGACCATCTAACTCTCTGATGAATTCTCTACATTAAGGATCCCTTTGGGTACCTGCAGGCTTGGAATTGACAATGCAATCGTGGACCTGTCAATAACACCTTCAAATAAGGGCAGATCTTCGCAAAACATCTGGCCAAAGCCAAAGAAGTTATCTCAGAGCTGTTATCGGGATTATTGCGGGGCTTTGTATTAAGGGAGCGCATGCGACGCGTATTGCTCTTGGACACCTCGCGAATGATTTCTGCAGAAGCTGTGAAGATGAGGAGGAGGATGATACTATTCTTCAGCTACTGTGCACATGCCCGGCACTTGGTCAGAGGAGAAAGAGACACCTGAGCGCCTACTACATGGAGGATCTAGATGAACTGTCATGCATGGATATTGGCAGTCTGAGTCGCTTCATGGAGAGCTCCGAGTGGTTCCTGGAATAGGGGAGAATGTGAAACTATGGTATCACAATTGGCCCTGTGTGCGGCCTAAGTGTGTCCGCTCATGACTCCGTCGAGGGACTGCCACTTCTACCTACCTACCATATAGGTGGTGTAATGGCCAATTATGTTCTGTGTATAGTGCTCAGAAAAGACGGTTGCGATTATTCCTAGGGTCTCCGTTGTGGACCTTGCCCTATATAACTCCTCTAGCCAATAACGCTTGGCAAAGAGATACTCGTTTCGAATGCAAAGAGATACTCGTTTCGAAAACTACTTCTGAGTTCTCCGAACCAAATATGTGACTGTCGTCGCCGTCGTCAAGTAGTAAGTGACCACCGTTCAAACCCCAGGTCCGACATCAAATCGAAAATACGAAATAAAATACTTCTTCGGCGTCTTCCACTCAGCAGATTTCTGGCAAAAACTCTGGGAGTAAATAAAATTCCTATGAAAACTTTCTCAAAAATCTGTCGTTCGGATTTGACTTTAAAACTGTCGGTCCCGTCACTCATGTGGAAAAATGACACAGCCTTGCAAATTTGGACCCTTTTTATGGAAATGAGATGGCTCCATGTATTTCCTAAGGCATTTTGCAAGCTTAAAACGAATATGTTCTCGACTACCATATTATATCCGCCATTTTATATTTTTTAAATTTGAATGAAGATCTGTCATCAGCGATCCCAAAAACCCCTGAGTAACAATTTTCAAGCAAATCTGATTAATTTTTAAGGATCTCCGTAACGTGTTTCTTTTTCACTTGCGCCCCTTGACATAAATCTATTCCCAACTTTATGGGTACATGCAATCAATTTTGGCTCATTATAAAGAGCAAAGATCAATTGTCAATTTCTGGCAATAGCGATGGTTCTAGAATGTTAGTGTTTAGTTCAACGATTTTTCTGTTCCACAGATCTTTTGTAACGGAGGTTTACAAACCACAATTACTCTCTTTAACCATTCCGTGTCTTCACACAAGACTGACTGAACTTTACTAACTCAGTCGCCTGCTTTGCCTTGCTTTTTATATGGCAAACTAAACAGTCTGATGAAGTCGCCGTGGTCCAGTGGGTAGTGTGTTGGCTTATTAGACAAAAGGCCCGGGTTCGAATCCCAGGTGAGACATCAAAACGAAAAATATTTCTTCGGCGACTTCCTCTTAGCAGATTTCTGGCAAAGACTCTGAGAGTAAAAATTGCCATGAAAAGCTTCTCAAAAATCTGTCGTTCGGAGTCGACTTTAAACTGTAGGTCTCGCCACTCATGTATAAAATCAACGCACACAACATAAGTGGTGTGAGAAGCTAGGTCGTAATCCTGACTGAAGGGTTGTAATGGCCAATTATGTATGTATGTAAACAGTCTGATGAATGTTTCTTTCATAACTCTAACTGATTAGCAACTTAAATTTCGTTAAGTGTATACGGTAACGTAAAACAATTCCATCACATATGAAAGCTAATCATTTCGTGTTTGTAGCAAAAGCGTCTTTACATAATATTTATAATTTATACTCCAATGTTTCAGATTGTCGTTGCAGTACGTTCTTCAAAAAAGAAAAAAAAGTATAAAATATTGCTTTGCCGTTTTTGTCTCCAGTGAAACATTACTCACATATTGTGCAAATTTACATACAAACGTGCTCGTCATTAATTATTTTTTTTTTTGTTTTGTTTATTACAGAAATGGTGCTCAAGGTCTATTCTGTAAACCTTTTTACAACAACATTAATCCAAGAGGTAAAGGTAAAGAGAATACAATTGACTTTACTTTACCAAAAGCTGTCATTAAAATTCAGTTTAGTTTGCATTGCTTTGAAGAAAGATCTTCAATTTGAACAAAATTATTCGGTTTTTCAAGAAATTTCGGTGACTAATCGTAGGTGGATCCGTTATTCGTACTACTACTGCCACATTTTCTCCTTTATTTCTTACAGAGAATGTAAGTACCAAAGTCGCCATAGTCGTTAAGAGAGTCTGGAGTTCAAATTACAGCTCCGACATCTAAAACAGAAAGAAATATGGAAAAAATATTACCTACGGCTTATAGAAAACTGCAGTTCTGGCAAAAAATCTAAGAGTAAATAAAATGTTTCTCAAAAATCTGTCATTCGGAATCTACATTAAACTGTAGGTCTTGCCAATCATGCATAAAATTAACGCATACAACATAAGTGCTGTGAGAAGCCAGGTCGCAATCCTGACTGAAGGGTTGTAATGACTAATTAAGTAAGTTATGTACGTAAACATGATTGGATCTTACTTTTTTGAAGATAAGACTGAAATTTCAGCGATAGTGAACGCCATTCGGTAAAGGAACATGATTATGGAGTTTTTGTGGATTTAGCTGCAATTATCGTTATAATCTTTGCCACCAGTCAGCCCGCGATTTATTGCAGCAACGAAAAAACTTTCAAACACAAATTATTTCAAGAAATTTCATGTTAACTGGCCACCAAGACCATGAGATTTAATGCCTTATAAATTTTTCTTTGGAATTTTGTAAAATCTCTTGTTTATGCGATTAAACGAAAAACAATTTCCGAACTAAAATCCTAGAAATAATGCATGATCGATGACTAACTCATATATTTGTAAAAAAAAAATGGATAATTTCGTAAAATCAGACCTGTTGCGGCCTTTTGACGGATGTTGACGGACGTTGACGGATACTAACGGATGTTGACGGACACTGACGGATGTTGACGGACACTGACGGACACTGACGGATGCTGACGGACACTGACGGATGTTGACATATATTGTTCTTTGCAATCCAATAAGAAAAATCTCAAATTTTCCCAACAACTACGTGTTTTTATTTTAAAATAAAAAAGAACATTCTTAGCTAGACAGTATTTATAAAACACTTGTGGAAAATGTCTTGTTAGGTTAACCATTTTTAGTTTCAGAATTATAATATTGAACACAGTTCCATATAATACGAGGCATGTTGCCTTTATTATTATTAGTTACAAGATTACAACTCATCTTTTCATAGAATCCTGGGATTTGCTTTTATTATCTATTTTTCCAATGTTCTTGAATTATGAACTTAAATTCTTCTTAATTATACTAGGGTATATTACCAATTTATTCCGGCGATTTCATATATTTTGGATATTTTCTTTACAATCCAATAAGGTATCAAAAACTACAAGTGATTGAAGGATTGTTTATGCATTTACAACCCTTCAGTCAGGATTACGACCTAGCTTCTCATACCCCCTTATATTGTATGCGTTAATTTTATACATGAGTGACGGAACCTAAAGTTTTAAAGTCGACTCCGAATAACAGATTTTTGAGAAGCTTTTCATGGCAATTTAATTTACTTTCAGAGTTTTTGCCAGAAATCTGCTGAGAGGAAATTCCCGCAAAAATATTTTCATATTTTCGTTTTGATGTCTGACCCAGGGTTTGAAGTCGGGTCTTAGGTCTAATAAGCCAACACACTATCTACTAGACTACAGCGGCTTCTTGGAGGATTTTTTTTTTTTTTTTTTTTTTTACCAACACTCAGGGGATGGCCCCTATTCATGCAGTGCATTGTGCAGGTTGAGGAAAATAGGTTATAGGAAGGAGGAAAGAGGGAGTAGTGTTTATGGACATTCGATTTAAATTCACCAATATCGTAATTGACGGGAAAAACTCTCGCAGGAAGATCATTCCTCAAGCGAGCAGTGCGGGCAAAAAATGAATTCTCCCTGTAATGCATTGTGCGGTTCACCGAACAATCAACCACAAAAGGATGTGCTCTGTGAGAAGCTCGAGAACCACGTAAAAATATGTGGTTTTCGGGAACCAAGCCCCTTATCTCCCGAGAACACCTCCCATTATAGTACCGATAGAACAGTGAAACACAAGCCACATTGCGACGATGCTCTAACGAATCAATAGAGTTGGATACCCTACTGTCATTAATAAGCACCTCCGCCCTCTCCTGTACGCGGTCGAGAAGCTTCAAAATAGACTTTGGAGCACCGGTCCATACATGAGAGTTGTACTCCATCCGGGGTCGGATAAAGGTCCTGTAAATAATAAGAAGGTCGGATCGAGTGAAGTATTTCCTGCACCGTTTCAAAAAACCAAGGCACTTGAATGCTGCCTTCGACACTCGAAAAATGTGATCGTTCCAACGAGCATCACAACTAATTCTCATGCCCAGAACATCAAGAGCATCCGCCTTCTCAATATTTACATTACCCATAAATACAGATGACAGAACACCAGAGCCAGCATCACGCCGGTGCGTCAAAAAACAACATTGGGTCTTGCGCGCATTGAAATCGACCCTGTTCGCACGGCCCCACTCAGAGATTGCTATCAGGTCACCTGTGAGTGTGTCATTCATGTTCGACCTCCTTGCCCCAACCTCCAAAAGGCTCGGCCTCCGATCAAATGAAACAGATAAGAAAAACAAGAAAAAGAGTAGGAGAAAGGAGAAATCTAGGAGGATTGCTTATATTACGCATTTTTTTGTTTTTTTGTTTGTTACATTGTCTTGACTTCTTCCTTTTCCTGCTGTTTATTTCGCTAACTTTCTGTGTGGTAACTTCGAGAATCTGATTGTGTCTATATAGTTTTGTTGGTGTAGTTTGCTGTTTATTAATTCCTATTCTTATAGTTTGTTTTTTTGTTATGTTATGTGATTCCTTATATTTTACTTAATGTTTGTCTTTCTGAACTTATTTTATCTTCGTAAGAGTATTTAGGAAGGTAAACCACATGGTTTGTTATATTATTTCTAAATTTAAAAAATCATTTTTGCTTAATTTTCCTTGGAGTTATTATTTTAGTTTTCTTTTAAAGCTTCTTTTAAACTTATTTCAAGTTCTGCAATCAAAAGATCAGCTCTTCTTTAAATAAAATGTGTTTGCATTTCTTTTAATTGTTGATCTGGATTTTTGTTATTTTAATTCTTCTTAAATGTTTATTTACTTATGCTACTCTACGATACTTTTGCCATCTTAAGATTATAATAAAACTTATGAATTTATATACATACACATGTATACATATTTATAAATACAGTAAGACACCGCTTAACGCGAGGGATACGTTCCAATAAGTTCCAGCGCTGAACGAAACAACGTTAAACGAGGCAACTTAACACGTACATATAAAATACAGTTAGAATCCTTATTCTCAATAGACTAAGAAAATAAAAGATACATAGTATATACCATTGATATATAGTGCACCAATTTTACATAGCAAGTATCAATATAGTGTGCGATTTAGGGAAATCCCAATACTACCGCGTAATTCTGAAAGAGAGTGAAGCGGAGCAGCGTAAAGCGGGGTCCTACTGTATTGTTACATTTTATTTATTTGTTTTATTTCAAATTAAATTACTAAGTATTCACCTACACATACATCAAAATAAACTCATATACACTGAGCGCCCAAAAGTGAGTAAACACCACTGAAATAATTCATTTTCTTAGGATAGCGAGAAAAGTAAATAAGAATAGTCGAATAAATTTTCAAAAATAAAAACGTTTATTTATTACTTATAATAAGGCCCGGATGGCCTCCTCGATGAATTGTTTAAGACCGGATGTAATGAATTGATAGGGCGCATGTTCCAACTGATTTACAAAATATGAATAGAGGAAAGTATGCCAAATAATAGGAATCGCAGTGTTCTCTGTTCTGTCCTATAAAAAGTGAGACCCTACAATATGCGCTAACTAAAGGGATATAAGCCTTCTCCCTATCGCAGATAAATTTCTTACAGGCGTACTGTATGAACGGTTGAATCCAATCGTCAAAACACTGATTGGACTGCGGCTTCAGACCTGCCAAGTCCACCATCAACCAGATCTTAACACTACGCCAAATCCTGGAAAAGGTCCACGAAAATCAAGTCGACATACACCATCTTTTTGTCGACTATAAGGCAGCATTCGATAGCCTCATAAGGGATCTTGTTTTTGCCGCTATGTCTGTGCTTGGTATACCTGCGAAGCTGATAATTCTATGCAGAATGACGTTGAGCAATTCTTGCAGCTCCGTCAAGATAGGAATTGACCTCTTTGTACCTTTTGATACAGTGCGAGGTTTCAGACAAGGCGACGGCTTATCATGCGACCACCTCAACTTTCTCATGGAGAGGGTTCTTCAAAAGGCGGTAATACATCGCAATGGCACTATTTCTCAAAAAAGTGTCCAGTTGGCTTGCATACGCTGACGATATCGACATCATAGGGCGTGCCAAGCGAGATGTCACTGCTGTCTTTAGTGCTATTGAACGGGAGTCTAAGAAGATGGCAAGATGGCACAGTAAATGAGGGCAAAACAAAGTATATGTTATCGATAAGTAAAGACGTGCTGCGTATTGATTCTCAGATTACGGCCGTTAACTACACTTTTGTTGCTACAGTCAAGGAATTTATTTATTTTGGCCGTTACCGCAAATGTTAGTGGACGTGGACTTGTCAGTTAGGATGAGTACAGCACCCGGAGGTCGAAATTGACCTGTTGCCAAAAATGATGCCAGTCTGGACGTCAAACGCAGGATTATTATTGCCAACAGGTGCTGCTATGGTCTCAATAGGTAATTGAGTATCAGAAACCTCTCACGTGTGACAAAACTAATACGCTACAAGACGCTCATCTTTCCCGTGCTTTTTTATGGCGCAGAAGCATTAACCCTATTAAGAACTTAGGCAGCAGCCTTGAGAGTATTCGAGAGAAAAGTCTTACGTAAGATCTTCGGTTCAGTGCGAGGTGGTGATGATTTCCGCATCCGATCCAACAGTAAGCTGTATGAGCTCCTCAACGACATAGACGTTGTGCAGCGTATTAATATCCAGCGGCTAAGCTGGCTCGGCCATGTCGTTCGATTGGAGGAGGATGCTCCGGCGAAACGGGTATTTGATGTGGGGATCTGCGGAATTTGGCGAAGAAGACGACCTGCTATCCGCTGGAAGGACCAAATCGAGGAAGTGCTGTCATCGATTGGTGTTACCAACTGGCGTAGGCACGCAAGCAGCAGAGGCGCCTGGAAGACTGTGTTGCGGCAGGCAGATATCTGATAACCGCGTTGTTAATTATCAATTAAGTAAGCAAGTAAGTATGTTGACACACTTATGGCGCTCAGTGCATCATGTTGTATATACGACTAGTGACCATAAAAGTTTATTTGATTCATTAATTAACTCGATGAACCAATTTAATCACACACCAACATACATACGTACATACATACGAGTATACATATTTCGATATAATATTTCATAACTAGAGAAGAATGTGAAAGATTAAAAATCCATTAATTTTTGTTTTCTTCTGCTTCTAATAAAAAATAAAAAAAGAGTAAATTAATGAAATCCAACTAATAAGAAACATTTTTTTTGTTTTGACTGTGTTTTGTAAAACGTTCTTTATTGTTTGTTCTTTAAGATTTCATTTAAGTAGCGTACATGAGCACTTCTTATTTTCGGCCACTAGAAGCCATAGCCTTATATACGAAGCAGCCAACAGAATCATAATTAAAGCAACGTTTTTGGTATGAATTTTAAAAATTTGAAATAAATCCTGATGAGACACATAATGAATGTTAAACCAAATGAGGTCTTCAAGAGTTTGTGTACAAATTGTAATCTAAGGAATATAAAAAGAGAAAAAATTAGAAGAATGAATATTTATTAGAAAACAAATAAATAAAGAAACATTTTAGTTTATTTATAATAAAGTATGTCTGAGGTAACATAATGCTGTTGGAAGACTTATAACAGTGACCTTCAGTAATCATATTGTAATCGACAACTCATTAAAAACATCGTTAAAAATATGAGTTCGTAGATTGTAAATAAAATAAAAATCAATTTGTGTTTAATTTTAAATCAATTCATTATTGTTCGCACAATTCCGTGTGCCACCTTTAGAAATTGATTTCCGCAATAACAATTTACTTTAATCGCTATTCTTCTTTCACACTCTTTCGCGTACGCAATAACAACTGTTCGTTATTCTTCTCTGCTTACAACCTTTTTGTAAGTAACACTGCAATTATTCTCTTCACACGCAACATGTCTGACTGAATTCTTACTGAATCCCACGTATCGACTTCACACACGACTGACTGAATTCTAACTGAATCACACGTGTCGTCTTCACACACGACTGACTGAATTTTCACTAAATTATTTTTATTATTTTGTTTTTTAAGCTTTTGTTTATCATTTTATTTTTTCCTTAAAAGGTCTTCCATTAAGCGCTTTCTATCTTTAAATTTAAATAAAACAAATTGTGTTTGAAATATCATTGAAATTTTGTTTCCTTGAGTCCTATTGAGTGCCATTATGAGTGGAATACAATAGCGTTCATTCACCCGTATGTTTACCACAGAGGCTCTGCATGAGCATCAACTGAAATGTAAATTTTTACCATGAATTTTGAAGTTATGTTGTATTGGGTTTAAGGACCACCGTGATTTGAGGCTTATTCGCATACACTTGCAACTCAAGAAAATCATACAATTCACGTCACCTTCTCTGAAATGTCAAATTTTCCAAATCAGGCTGAATTTGCCTGTGGTTAGCTCTGTAGTTTGTGGCTTATTTGCATACACCTAAGTCACCTCACAAGAAAAGTTTAAACGGTGACAAATCGTACGTGCAGATTGTCAAATGCTGCATGAGCTGTATGACTCGTAGTGTTGTCCTTTTGAAACATGCTGTAATTGTACGTATCATTCTATTCAAGCCATAAGAAGTTAGTAATCATCGGCAAATAATGCTCGCCATTGGGAGCAGTGCCCTGTCCAAAGTCATTCTCAAAACATACACAAGGTAGGTAAGTAGGTAGAGGTGATTGCCCATCCAAAAAAAATTTGGATGGACTCAGGCCGCATTGGGCCCATTGTGCTACCAAAGTTATCCGCTATCCCCTAAAAGTCTAGTAGGTAGTGTGTTGGCTTATGAGACGAAAGGCCCAAATTCGAATCCCAGGTAAGACTTCAAAACGAAAATATGAAAATATTTCTTCGGCGTCTTCTTCTCAGCAGATTTCTGGCAAAAACTCTGGGAGTAAAAATTGCCACGAAAAGCTTCTAATAATTTTGTTATTCGAAGTCGACTTTAAACTGTAGGTCCTGCCACTCGTGTCTAAAATTAACACACACAACACGAGTGGTGTAAGGAGCTACGACGTTGTACAATAGGTCAATTCGACCTCCGGGTACTGTACTTGTCACAGTTGACAAGTAGTCTAGAAAACACTCGGAGCTCGTGATGAAGTGATTCAGGCTGCCAATGTCAGTCCTTCCCTCTAGATCATCCATGTAATAAATACCCAAGTACTTCCTTCTCCTTTGGCAAAGAGCCGGGCTTGTATCCAGTAGGTGAGGGCCTTTACTTCCTCATCTTTCCAGCTTCTGCAGAAATCGTTTGCAAGGCATCCAAAACCAATGCTCCTCGCATGCGTACCCATAATGCAATGCCCCGTAATGACACCGATAACTAGACTGAGCGCGACTCTTTGGAGTTTAAGTAGAATCATTGTGCGCCCCTCATCCAGCCTAGAGCAGATTTTACGAGCCATTCTACCCGTGTCCGAGGCCGCCTACCTATCGCTGACGGTATCGACGATCGTATTATCAATTAGGAGATTGCAAGTCCTCATAGGGATGCCCAGATTAAAGAACTCATCGGAGATGATCCTTTTAGTGTAAAGTGATATTTTTAGAATCCTTAGGCAATCCTTTGACCTGGACAATTTATTTTCTGTTCATGTAACCATTTATTTAAAAACATGGCCCCATCCCTGTATGTATTTTTCTATCGATTCTATAAGGAATCAAGAGCTCTTATAAATCGTAACATTAACACGTAGTGAGTTATTACCCCCATTGCCCATTGTTTTTATTTCTGATTCACGATTCAATTTGCCACTCCAATTTCCCACCGAGCTATGTGGTACACAGCTTATGCCTCATTAAATATTCTGCATGAGCATTTTGTGGGCATGGTCATCTCAAGTGAAGTTGAATGGCCACCGAGATCGTGTGATTTGGTCCCGTTATAATTTTTCTTATGGGGTGTTTTGAAGATGCAGGCCTTTGCGTAGAAGCCACAAACCACAGCGCTGTTTAAGGTCAACATAACTCATGCCATTGGCCAAATTTAGCCTGATTTTCTAGCTATTAAAGTCATGGAATATTGAACATTTTGATAGCATTCCAACAAGAGAAGGCGTGGGGATTTTTGGAAGCTATTGTATTCGACACTTTAGAGCTTCAAAATTTAAATGTCGTTTAAACCTATCTAACTCAAGTTATCTTAATGAATTGATTATCACTTATCCTAAGCTTATCGTTCCTTGAATTGTTAACACACTTTAAGGTGAATTACTTTAAGCCTCTTCAAGTACCAAAATATTACAAAAGTTTAACCTATAATTATGACTTATGTACGGTTTCTTACCTACGATAAAAGATTTTCCGTTTTTGTAAATTCATTTCGTTATCCTTGAAGAAATACTTGCGTATGCCACTTAGATACGAACGAAAATACTCATTCCAATTGATGGTATTCGTATTGAATTGTAAAATTTTTTTCTCTTCTTTGGACATCAGCGCATCCAAACTGACAATATTTTGATTGCAAAATATCCACTCTTTAAGGCCAAACCAGGACATCATGTAAATGATTTTTGTAATCTTTGAATAGGCCTTAACGTACCTACAATAGGAACAAAATAAAATGCACAGAACAACGTTTGTATTCTTATTTTCATTGGAACAATGTATGCCTTCAATTCAATTGAATTGAATTTAAATGGAATTAAAAAAAAAAAACAAGATTTCGGCAGACAACTTTTTATTCACTTTTAAAAGTGAATAATAATGGAATGACATACTTACATGCATTTCTGCCCGGTAGCCATGGCAATTAAATCGAGTACATAAGCTGGAATATGATGCAGAAATATTGAGGCAGCATAGTGTAGTGACTTCCATGGAATTATTATATAAGAAAAGCACCTGATCAACCAAACAAAATACAAAAAAGAAGAAGAAATATGAAAG
This sequence comes from Sarcophaga peregrina, assembly GCA_014635995.1. Classification (NCBI taxonomy): domain Eukaryota; kingdom Metazoa; phylum Arthropoda; class Insecta; order Diptera; family Sarcophagidae; genus Sarcophaga; species Sarcophaga peregrina. The sequence continues at coordinate 77,549,029 of CM025792.1, read as the reverse complement.
AATGTAAATCAATATGTAAGTATTTGTATACAATGGATTACAGTGGCGGGTAAAAGAAGACTCATAAACACTGAAAATCTAACGTGCTGAGGCAACGATAGCACTTAAACAACATCAGAATGAAAAAAGAGAAACTACAAAAACTCTAATAACTGCTGATCTAAAGAAAAGGTGCTGATCTAAAGATATTGTTAGGATTACTTCCCAAAAAATATTCCAAAATTCCACACAAGAAATGCTCAGAAAATATCAAGGAGGACGTTCAACAAAAAACTTCCGCCCATGATGACAATGAGAATAAGCCAGCACACTAGCTTGCAAAGAGATGAGCTTCCACGCCGTTAATAGGGCCACAACCCTGCTGTGGAAAGGACGAGGATGTTAAATAAGGGATACTAAGAGAAGACAAAGATAGGCAAGGTTAAATTAAGTAACGGGGTAGCTATGTATTCGCAGATAAGTACACTCTATGGCCGTATGACTAAGCGGGAGGTAACTCCCCATGTCATGATTCCTTAGAGGCAATTTTGAACCTCCACGAACTCCTAGATGAAACAATCCAGTACTCGTAGTAATACGCTCGCCACCGTGCCCAGATCTTCACACGTACTGTCAACTAAACATCGATGACGCCTGAACTGCAAAGCACTCACCTAAGAAGATAGTCAAAGACTTTCAGGATCAGAAAAGCTTAAGGCAATCAAAACTTTTGTTGGGAAGTTACGATCAGAGGAGATCTGAGTCATGCGTTAGACTCTCTAAAGATAACATGAGGCTGATAACACAGCCTTGCATAGGTTTTGCTAATAATATGGCTCTAGGTGTTTCCGAAGCCATTTTGCGCGCTGAACATGAAAACTTTTCATCACGTCAGGTTTTCGAGAAAAAGGGTGTTGAAACCCCTTCTTCCTTTGCTCTTTAAAATGAGCCCAAAGCCAAAGCAGGGGGAGGGCTTATGTCAACGTCTGCATGAGAAAAATAAACCCATGACGGATTAATCAGATTTACTAGAAAATTGTTACTCAGAGGTTGTTGGGGTTTCTGATTACAGATATTCATTCAGATTTAAAAATTCAATATGGCGGATCCAATACGGCGGACGAGGTTTATATAAATTAATCAGATTTTGGATTCGCCATTTTGAATTTTTTAAATCTGAATGAAGATCTGTAAACAGCTACTCCTTTTTCTCGAAAACTTGATGTGATGGAAGAAATTTGGATTCGTGTTCAGCGTGCAAAATGCCTTCGGAAACACCTGAAGCCATCTTATTTGCAGAAATTAAATCCAAATTTTCAGGACTGACAGAGCACTAGGTTTAAACTACATTTATTCAGAGTGGAAGTTATCTCGATTCTATAACGATGAGTATGAATCATTGGAGTACATTCTTGGAACCTGTAAGGCATTTAATCGCCTCAGATGAATCTCTTCAATACATACCAGGTCATAGGCAGGTAATAGATATTCTTGGCAGCGAGAAGCATCCTGAGGTTTGATCAATAGGCTTGAAACAAACATTACAGGGATAGCTAAAAAAGTATACTTAAAGCATGATGAAAGCAACGTTATAAGTATTTGAGGACTTGTTGTTATTTTCAGCATCAGCATTTGGACTAGAGCATTTCTGCTACAATTATGGTAAAATGTATCGATTTAGGTATAAAAACATTGTAGGAGCAGATTATATTTCAACATGCTATGTGGCAAATGCCACTTCGATAGGTGTTGCAACATAATAATGACGAGTACTCATATCCTTGGCCGACGACTGATTCAAGAAAGTTCAAAGTTACTGTTTTGAGTGTACTATGGGTTACCAGCGTTATCGCATCATATTTCTTTCAAAAGGCCACAAAATCACTGTCAAGAGAAAGCTTTATAGGTCAACGATAATCAATTTCTTTTGGTCTGACCTGGATACTAACGACATGTGGTCTTAATAGGATCGCGTTACGGCATATACCACATTAGATATCCTGCACGAACGGCTTGATGGCATACTCATCGCACGTGAAGTTGATGTGAATTGGTCAACAAGACCATAGGTGTGTTAACTTATTAGAGGTAAGGTCTTGCTTCAAACTCCTGGTTAAACAAAACGAAAATATGAAAACAAAAAAAAAAATATTTCTTCGGCGACTTTCTTTCAGATAGGTTTCTGGCAATAAATCTGAGAGTAAATAAAAATCGCCATGATAAAAAAAAAATTGTCCTTCGGTGTCGTTTCAAACTGTAGGATAAAATGAATGCACACAACATAAGTGGTCTCAGAAACTCGGTCATAATCCGGACCGAAGGGTTGTAATGGCCAATTATGTAGTCACATATGTTAGGCATAAGAAGATATGTGTAGGATTTGTTACTTTTCTTTTGTTTGTCACTGTATATGTCAAGTTTCTTGAGTACATTTATTGAAGAATTCTAACAATAACAGTTTTTATGTTCATTTCTCGTTCATTTCCTTCTTAATATATTTCTATTGTGTGGATTTCAATCAATATTACAACAACAATAAATTAATAACTACGTATATGTATGCATGCGAGTGGTTTTGCTAAAAAATTCTCAATTAATTTCAAAGCATTTTTCCTTTCTTTATTCCTCAGAAAAGCATTATAAATTGGTTAGAGCAACATTTAATAAAAAAAATTTAATATAGGTCTTAGGAATAGTTATATTGTTACAAAAATGGAAATGGTGTTATAAAAATGGCAAACAAAAGCTTTAAAAACAAAACAATGGACTTGTTTACATGATCAACGATTAAAGAAAAATATAACAACAACGTCAGTATAAAAAAAGGGGCATAAAGAAGTAAACAGACAACAACAAAAATACTCAAACAACAATAACAGTAAACAACTTGTTTACAGTCATAGATATAGATTTCACGAAGGCCGAAGACATACATCTTCGAGTGCAGACATAAAAGGCAAGACAAAGCAGGCAACAACGATTCAAAGAGAATTTAGTCAATCTTGTGTGAAGTCACTTTGAAGATCTCTGTTATAAAGATCTATTGAACAATTGTTATTGCGTATGAAATGAAGAGGATACAGAGACGAGCAAAGACAATAAAAATCTGGCCCGTCTAGTATATATACGAGTATATATTGTTATGATAACATAAACGAAAAACAAATGCTGTCCTAACAACAAAAAATAAGTGCATTACATGTTCAACGAATAAACTAAAATAAGCAACAACATCAGTATAAAAAAAAGGGGACAAAGAAGTAAACAAACAACAACAACTCTGTTAGGATAAATGTAAACAAAATACACAAACAACAACAGCAATAAGCAACTTGCTTACATATTCAGAGATTTCGCGAAGGCAAAGACATTCTCCTTAAAGTGCATTCATCAGACTGCTTACCCTGCCGTATATAAGCTAAGACAGAGAGGTAAGAATTCTGTCGGTTTTGCGTAAAGACATGTTGCATGTAAAGCGATCTATAAAAATCTATTGAGCAATTGTTATTGGGTACGCGGAAGTGTGCAAAGAATAATAACAATTAAAGCGAATTGTTGTTGTTTAAGTCAAATCGTTAAAGGTGGTACACGGAATTGTGCGAACAATAAAGAATTGATGCGAAACTAAACACAAAATTTATTTTTATTTCATTTGCAATCTACGAACCCATTATTTTAACGTTTTTAAAAGGATAAAAACGTAACAATATTGTCCTAAGGATACCTTATACTACTGAGGTATGCTGCTAAAAGCAGATGAAGTAATATTCTAGGGTTTTAAGCATGTGACATATTTTTCTCAATAGCAGCTTTATTAATTTGATATTTAATGTTAAAATTCATTTTGTTATTATAAATCCTGTTTAGAAAAAATCTAAATTAAGTTATTCAGTTTAACTTAAGTTTGTTGCACTAATTTTTTTCTACCAGATTTGCCTTTATAAAAAGTCCATATGTACGTACGTATAGATATTTTTGCATATGCACATAAACGCATACATAGTATAGCCCCTATTGATATCATCATTTGGTTGCGCTATCGATATTGTTGTATCGGTTTTTAGGTTATACTGCAGATAAAGTTATTCGATAGAATAGTTTGCCAAGTGTTTTCGAATTAGTTTAGTTTGTGTACATACGTATGAATGAGCTTGTTTGTGTATACATTTTGTATACAAAAAAAGAAAAATTCTCATTGTCGTTGTCGTTGCTATTGTGTCCTTTTTGTGTATACAACAATTGTTGTACGTACATGCAGTATATAAATGACAGACAAAATGCAAAAAATCTGCATAAAAACTTTAAAGAGAAAACATCAATAAAAATACGTACAAAAATTCCCAATACTTTTCTCTTTGAAAGGACATGCATTTAAGCTTCTAAATTATTAAATAAGAAGCCCTACTAATCCTTTACATACATACATAATTGGTCATTACAACCCATCAGCCAGGACTACGGCCTAGCTTTGTACACCACTTATGTTGTTTGCATTAATTTTACACATGAGTGGCGGGACCTCTAGCTTAAAGTCAACTCCGAACGACAGATTTTTGAGAAGCGTTTAACTCCACAATCTTTCTATGCATTGTCTTTGTTGAAGATTTCCTCTTTTTTAGTTTCTATTTCGTAAATTTCTACGTATTAGTGTGCATAGTTTCTGTTTACCGTATGACATGTATATTTTGTTGTTGTCTGTTTTTGCCTTTTTCTGTTAAATTTCTATATATTTGTTACTCCTTAATTTATTCTTGTCTAATAACTCTATGATCTTTGTATGCATTACATACATAATTGGTCATTACAATCCTTCAGTCAGGATTACGACGACCTAGCTTCTCACACCACTTAAGTTTTATACATTAGTGACGGGACCTTCAGCTTAAAGTCAACTCCGAATGACAGATTTTTGAGAAGCTTTTAACTCCACAATCTTTCTATGCATTATCCTGTTGAAGATTTCCTCTTTTTTATTTCCATTTCGAAAATTTCAACGTATTAGTGTGCATAGTTTCTGTTTACCGTATGACATGTATATTTTGTTGTTGTCTGTTTTTGTCTCTTTCTGTTAAATTTTTACGTGTTTGTTTCTCCTTAATTTATTCTTGTCTAATAACTCTATGATCTTTGTATGTATTACATACATAATTGGGCATTCAGGCTTACGACGACCTAGCTTCTCACACCAATTATGTTTTATACATGAGTGGCGGGACCTTTAGCTTAAAAACAACTCCGAACGACAGATTTTTTGAGAAGCTTTTCATGGCGGGTTTATTTACTCTCCGAGTTTTTGTCAGAAATCTGCTGAACGGTGGTTGCCGAAGTAATATTTCATATTTTTGTTTTAACACCTGACCTGGCATATGAACTCGTACCCTCACATCAAATAAGCCAACATACTAACTACTAGTCCTGTACAAGTGTAAATAAATTTAATTTTATATTTACCACAATGCCTTATCGAATGGCTCATGAAATCCTTTGCGTGAAAACGCCATATATTGGCCCCACGTCAGATTATTCTTATCAAAAATATAATTATACACCGGAATTTCCCGCTGTTCTTTACAATCTTTGCTTGATTGATTATATCTGGAAAAAATTTAATCTTTATTTCAAATTAATAATGTTAACAATTTCCTTTTTACCGTCGCGCAACATCCCATGCACTTGCAATCATTGCATTAACACAATAATCGGCTGGAACCATATTTGCTTTACATTTTGAATTCCCGTAAATGCAACGCACTAAGCCACGTGCCGTCCAAGTGCATAATCCCGAGGGGCCATACAAGTTATCAGTCCATCCCGGCATAGGTTCTTTGTATGTAGACATCACTGCAATATGCCAGATTTTATTAAATATTTATGTGTAGAGTTATGTAACACTAAATACTATTTTAAATTATTTGTTTATCTTTCTAAATTTAACCAGATTCTATATTTATTTAAATAAAATTTCTATATTATAGTGTATGAACTCTCTCCGGTAATATCGGGTATAATTGCGTATCATTTAGTATTGCGACCGTATGACTTATTGTACAACCCTCATACTTTATAAGGCTTCTCTATAATTTTTCCGTAATGCCTATTTAGGTTAGGTTAGAGAACGTAGACCTGTCGGTCAAGACAAGCACAGTACTCAGAGGTCGAAATTGACCCATTGTACATTAAAATGCCTATTGCTTTGATATATTTTTGTATGCGGCTCGATGTAAACAATAGTAATCCCACGCATATCGTCTAAAATTCATTAATACATACATATATAACTGGCCATTACAACCCTTCAGTCAGGATTACGACCTAGCTTCTCACACCACTTATGTTGTATGCGTTAATTTTATACATGAATGGCGGGACCTACAGTTTAAAGTCGACTCCGAACGACAGATTTTTGAGAAGCTTTTCATTGCAATTTTTACTCTCAGAGTCTTTGCCAGAAATCTGCTGAGAGGAAGTTGCCGAAGAAATATTTTTCGTTTTGACGTCTGACCTGGGATTCGAGCCCGTTCCTTTCGTCTAATAAGCCAACACACTACCTACTAGACCACGGCGACTTCATTAATTCATTAATGCTTCCGATAATTCATTCGCATTGTCACAAAATCTAAATCCTGAACTCGAGACAACACCCATTCTATAGAAAGGACTTTTCTGTCTGTAGAGCCCTGCCAAAAGGCCGTTTATCAACCGCAGAGTATTTCTTGATATCACGTTGCATGGCTAACATCTTCTCTTATTGTAATGTTCCAATAAAAGCTTTGATTCCTTCAAACTCTTGCTTGGTTTTGTCTAAGTCTTTGCCTCTTTTTATCCTCCTGTTTGTTGAGCATACATTTCCCAACATTCGCACCTAACCCACAGAATGGTTTTCACTCTATTAAACGGCAGGTAAGCTCACCTCTTTACAAGTTCATCTGCTTATTCTTATTCGAAATTTCCTACACATGCTGGGACCTAGGGGTGGATAATATTATTCTCTCTACCTAGCAGGTTCAGCTTCTTCAGGCAGTCCTATACTATCGTCGATTTAATTACATAAGAATCGAATCCTCGAATCGTTTCTGATTGTCAGATAGTATGGCTAAGTAGTGTCATTTGTACCTCCTATCTAAGCTGAATAGAGCACGTCTATCGATGGCATAAACGAGAGTGAGTTTCTCTATGAAACCGAAAACTTAGTTAACAGTTGCTAAAGGCGGTCTTGTTCACGCTACCCTTTGGTTTTGTTTGAGCCTTTGCTTTTATCCTCCCGCTGGTTGAGCATACATTTTCCAACATTCGCACCTAACCCACAGAATGGTTTTGGCTCTATTAAACGGCAGGTAAGCTCCCCTCTTTACAAGCTCATCCGCTTATTCTTATTCGAGATTACATACATATACTGGGACCCAAGAGTGTATTATCTTGTTCTGTCTAGCTAGCAGATTCAGCTTCTTCAGGCAGTCCTATACTATCGTCGATTTAATTACATAGGAGTCAAATCCTCGAATCGTTTCTGATTGTTAGTTGGTATGGCTAAGTAGTGTCATTTGTACCTCCTATCTAAGCTGAATAGAGCACGTCTATCGATGGCATAAATGAGAGTGAGTTTCTCTATGAAACCGAAAACTTAGTTAACAGTTGCTAAAGGCGGTCTTGTTCACGCTATCCTTTTGGTTTTGATTGAGTGTTTGCTTTTATCCTCCCGCCCAACATTCGCCCCTAACCCACAGAATGGTTTTGGCTCTGTTAAACGGCAGATAAGCTTCCTTCCTTATAAGCTCGTCTGCTTACTCATTTCCGACAGTCGTATATCTTCGTTTTAAGCACATCAGAGCCGATTGCTCGACTGGCGGCTTGACTGTCAGATAGTATTGCTAAGTTCTGTCTTTTGTACCTCTCCTCCTCCTCCTATCTAAGCTGAACAGAGCACGTTTTTCGATGGGATAACGAAATAATCGTGATTCTCTGTATGAAACCGAAAACTAAGTCGACAGTTGCTAAAGGCGATCTTGTTCACGCTACATTTGTCCAATTAGTTCTCAAATATACAATCTGTTTTGTCAAATCAACTTGGGACGGATATAGCATTCAACAGCAATTGTTTTATCAAAAAGTTGCTTAACGTTCTGCACTACTTTTCACCGAAAAGTCAGCTCTAGGATTGAGTCCCATATCAGGATAAATGAGTCTGAGAATAAACATTTGCACCCAAGAGTGCAGAACGCCACTGTTTGGTATGGATTTTGGTCTCTCGATGTCATTGGTCCACATTTCTTTAAAAACGACATTAGATAAGTCACTACTATTAACGGCGAGCACTATAAGACGATGCTTACGGATTTATTTTGCTCTGAATTGCATGTACTGTACCCAAACGAATTGTATTTTCAACAGAATCATACTACATGCCATACAACTCATGCCATTCATACTGCCACTCACTCAGAAGCAAATTTTTCCAAGTTACTTTTATTTGAAGTCATATCGTGACCTTGTCAAAGAGTTGTAAGTCTGACGTAACTTTGAGAAGCGCTTGCAAAGCTTCATATTAGCAGCAGTTTGGCATGATAGAACAATTTTTACTCACATTAGTAGCTGGATTATAGCCAGGATGGGCATACCGAATTCCTAATTCTTCTACACTTTAGTTTAAGGTGCTTGTGTAAATACACTGTCTGAGATAGTCGCCGTAGTCTAGTAGGTCGTGTATTAGCTTGTTAGACGTAAGCCCCGAGTTCAAATCCCAGGTCAGACATAAAAACGAAAATATGAAAATATTTCTTCGGGGACTTCCTCTCAGCAGATTTCTGGCAAAAACTCTGAGGGTAAATAAAATTGCAAATGAAAAGCTTCTGGAAAATCTGTCGCTCAACGTCGAATTTAAATTGTAGGTCTCATCACACATGCACAAAAATTAACGCACACAATATAAGTAGTGTGAGAAATTATTTCCAAAGCTACTACATAACACTACTATTACTACTCCAAATACTACTACTACTACTACTACTACTGCTACTACCATTACTACACCCAATACTACTACTACTACTATTACTACTCCCAATACTACTACTACTACTATTACTACTCCCAATACTACTACTACTACTACTATTACTACTCCCACTACTACTACTACTACTACTATTACTACTCCCAATACTACTACTACTACTATTACTACTCCCAATACTACTACTACTACTACTACTACTACTACTACTATTACTACTACTACAACAACTATTACTATTATTATTACAACGTATTCTAAACTGCCCAAATCTAATGAAATTAAGGAAAACAAACTAAAAATGAACAATATTAAGTGCGGTCAAACGATTGTCTACGATGACATCAAATCATAAAATCAAAACATTTGATGGTAAATTGTTAATACAAATCTTTGATTGCCGTGCATAAAATATAGATAAGTACAGCCCAGACCCACAAACTGTTGGCTTAGATGAATCTTTAAAAGATTCAAAAGTACAATACAATCTACATACAATTTAAAGTGGCGTTCTTAACTAAACTCCCACAATAATATAAAATTGAGCACCAATAGAACAAATTAATTTGTGCAATTGTTGGGGTTGATTTTCTATTCTAGAACTTTAAAAAATAAACAACAAATTTTGTCGATAAATTATATTTAACCTGGTAATTATTACATCCAGTGTTACAACACTACTGCTGTAAGCTCTACTCTTTTGTTTTGAGTGTCTCTAGTTTTTTTTTTTTTTCTATTGCACTAGAATGACAAACTTTTGTTTTTGGTTTATCTGTTTACATCTTTTACTCTGATTCTCCGAACTACAGAATCAAAAAAAACTTTTGGTTTTTGCTTCCATTTGAAATTCAAACATTGAAACATTTGGGAAAAGTCTTTATGTTGGTATGTATGTATGTATTTAGGAATACACTGAGAATAATCTACTACTTAAAATTATAAAAAAAATGTTTGAAATATTGAATTTTCCAGTACTATTGCTACTAATACTACTACTAAAACTGCTACTAATACTACTACTATTATTACTACTGCTGCTACTGCTACTATTAATACTATGACTACAATTACTACTACTACTGCTGCTACTATTAATACTACTACTACTATTACTACTGCTGCTACTGCTATTACTACTATTACTACTATTACTACTATTACTAGTACTACTGCTACTACTATTAATACTACAGTAGAAGCTCACAAATTAGTACCTCCAGTAATAAGAAATCTCCAGAAATTAGAATCAGTGCTTGCAATACATTGAACGCTCTAAAATTCAAATTTAAAATTCTAATTTCTGACCGTTTTTGTATTTTTTTTTTTGCTATTTTAATACAAGAAACCCCAAAATTCTTTTTATTCTGTAAAACTAAAAAGGGGAATCACCAAATTATATATGTTTTTCCATATTTGTTGTTTTTTTTGTAGCATTTATGTATTTGGTCGCCGTGGTCTAGTGGGTAGTGTCTTGGCTTATTAGTCGAAAGGCCCGAGTTCGATTCCCAGGTCAGACATCAAAACGAAAAATATTTCTTCGGCGACTTCCTCTCAGCAGATTTCTGGTAAAGACTCTGAGAGTAAAAAATTTCCATGAAAAGCGTCTCAAAAATCTGTCGTTCGGAGTCGACTTTAAACTGTAGGTCCCGCCACTTATGTATAAAATTAACACACACAACATAAGTGGTGTGAGAAGCTAGGTCGTAATCCTGATTGAAGGGTTGTAATGACTAATTATGTATGTATGTATTTGGTGGCTAGTTTATTTGGAAATTAGAATAATTCAGAAATTAGAAATGCCTCAAAAACAAAGCGGTTCTAATTTGTGAGCGACTATTGTATTACTATTATTACTACTGCTATTACTGTTATTGCTACTATTAATACTATGACTACAATTACTACTACAACTTCTACTACTATTAATACTCTGACTACAATTACTACTGCTAATACTACTACAACTTCTACTACTATTAATACTCTGACTACAATTACTACTGCTAATACTACTAATATTACTACTATTAATACTATTACTACAATTACTACTATTACAACCAATGCAGCTACTACTTTTAACCCCTATTACTACTTCTAATACTATTACTATTACTACTGCACCTACTGCTGTTACTACGTTTAATACTCTTTCTACAATTAGTACTATTACGACTACTACTGCTACTACTTTTAATACTACTACTATTACTACTGCTGCTACTGCTATTACTACTATTAATACTATTACTACAATTACTATTATTACTACTACTGCTACTACTTTTAATACTACTACTGCTATTACTACTGCTACTAGTGCTATTACTACTATTAATACTATTACTAGAATTACTACTATTACGACTACTTTTAACCCCTACTACTACTAATGCTGCTACTACTACTCCTAATACTACTAATACTATTACTACTACTACTACTACTACTATTACTACTACGATTATTACTACTACAACTACTTCTATTACTACTACTAATACTAAAACTATTGGTACTACTAGTACCGCTAGTAAAATACATTTTTCTCTGTGTTTTGAATTCCAATGAATATGGTAAACGATGTACCGAAAAAAGAATCGCATTCAACCACTGAGACAATTTTTTGTTTTTTTTTGTTGTTTTTGTAAACTCACTAATGTTGTTCTTGTTGTTGTTGTTGCACAAACCAAAAAATGTGCAAAATAGTAATTTTTTATCATCATTTAGATTCTTTACTACACTTTTAACAAACTAAAACCATTAACTGTCTGTTCGTAATGACTTGCTACGTTACATTATTTTTTGTTTTTTCGTTTCTTTTTTTTTCAAACTTTATTTCTGACCCAAGGGGCTGAACTTCTTAGATAGTGTTGTGAAAAATACTTATTTTGCATTTAGTGTGTAGCATGTTATAGGAATTAAATTTTGTACGACAAAAAATACAAAAAACTAAGTTCTTACCAATTGGTGGCCGAAATATGCCAGCTGGTAAATAGAATGCTCGATGATTTACTAAATTCTCTGCACATTTCTTGGTCATTGTATAGGTATTGGGCATTTCACCAACCAAACAGGTACGAAATTTCTCTAAAGTTTCATCATCAAAAATGCGTGACATCTGTATTAAAGAATGAAAACAATTGAAGGATTTAAGTGATCATTAGAAATGAATTAAGAATTCATTATTCATTAGGTTAGGGTAGCTTTCGAGGGTAGTTAGTCGTTCACAGCCAAGTTCACTTGCGGACTTATATGGGCTATTGCGTTACCCAGTGTGAGGTAGGTCCCCTTGTCAAAATCCAGTGTCCGGATGAGGTTTCCCTTTCACCACCATGCCCAAATCTTTAAACGTTCTGTCATCCAAAAACCTGATGACGTTTGTCCGGAAGTACAGGACACTCGTATAAGTGTTATACATTACCTGCATAATTTTTTCATATCCAATCTCATTTTCATAAACCTTCTCTTCAATATTTTTTAAATTGCAATTGCAATACAAAGTTGATATGTGAACAAAGGACTGAAACAATAAGAATTCATGGTATTAGCAGCACCGTCATTAACGAAATACAGTGAGCGTCAAAAGAAACTATACATTATTAAATTACCGTTATTTTGATTTTAAAATTGTTTCATTACCAAAAAAATATCAAAAAAAATTTTAAAAATATTGTGAAATTTTTTTCGGCCACACTCCTTAAGTAGTAAAAATTAAGTTTGGTGTTAGAATTTTATCCATAGTGTAGAGTTTCTTTTGACGCTTACTGTATATGTATTTAAAGCGATAGTTATACCTTCAAGTTTTTCATTTCCATGGCCAAATCCAATATTTTCTTTGTGCCCAAAACGTTAATATCAATGGCGTCACCAATTTTCTCATTGAATTTCACTGAGGCAACGACATTGAAAACGATCTGTAAATTACAAAAAAAAAAAATTAAGGAAAATATCATGCCTTAGCAGTTACTAAAGCTCATAGGAATTCATTCGTATTGGAGCCATGGGAAATTGTACATAAAATAGCAATTAAAATATAAAATGCCTGAAGGGTATTGTATGTATGTATTACCAAGCAAGATGCATGAACTAACAGAGAGAGAGAGAGTAAATATTAAATAAACTGAAGGAGTATACGATGTATGTAATGAATATTTCACTAAAGCTTACAGGGTGGCTGATATGTATTCCAACCAACTTCAGGTTGTTATCATTTGTAAACCGCTCGTCTGACAGCTGACAGATTTATTCCAGTGACAGTTCATTTTATTATTTACAAGCTTACAAAAGCATTTTGATCTATTGCATTCAGAAAAAAAGTTATTCGTGATGGAATTCAAGCGTGATGGTGTGATTGCTCGTTACCGTGATACTAGCAGTGTTGCATCGCGTCCAAAAAGTGGCCGAAAAAAACGGTAACAACACCAGAAATTATCCGAAAAGTGAAGGCCAGATTTGATCGTAATCTACGCCGCAGTGGTAGAAAAACTGCTCGTGAGCAGAACATATCGCGAAAACGGATGCAGCACATATTGAAAAATGAAACTAAAGCCATTGAAGTTCCAAAAAGTGCAAGAGCTCACCGACAGAAAAAAAAATTTTAGACTGGAAAGAGCCAAGGAGTTACTTCGCTTACACGAAAGTGTCCAGTTACCGAATTTGGTTTTCTCCGATGAGAAGCCACTGCAAATAAAGCAGTTTGTGAACAAACAAAATGATCGAGTTTATTTGCCAAAGAGGTCAACTGAAAATTTACACCTGCGGTTGGCCACCAGAACTCAAGCGCCGCCGGTGGTAATGGTGTGGACCGCCGTAACTGCCGAAGGTCGCTCCCCGCTCGTATTCATCGACCGTGGTTTCAAAATAAATGCCGAATATTATCGGGAAAATGTCTTAAAGATAGTATTGAAGCCCTGGACAGACAAACTTTTCGGCCGCAGACCACGGACATTCCACCTGGACTCTGCACCACCGCACTCAGCACGCGTCAATCAAGAATGGCTTAAAAACGAGGTTCCTCACTTCATTTCTACTGCACAATGGCCACCAAAATCTCCGGATTTCAATCCGTTGGACTTTTGCGCCTGGAGCATTTTGAAGAGTAAGGTTCTCACTAAAAAAAATACCAAAGTGTCGATCATCTCAAGACGGCGCTTCGCCGAGAATGGGCCAAAATACCGCAGAGCCACTTTCGTGCAGCCTGTGATGGCTTTGTCGGCCGTTTGAAGGCCATAATTCGTACCAAAGGTGGCCAATTCGAACAAATCTAAACTGATTCTAAAATTTAATGTTATTTCCAACATTTTTTGCTTTTGAACAATAAAATTAAAAAAAGTATCGCGCTTTACTTTGTTGCATTATATATCAGCCACCCTGTATAAGCACATGAAAAAACCCATGAATTCTAAGGAAAAGTACAGAATGATTCGTATTCTAAATAATTAAAAATAGTAACTTCCAGGGAAATTTGTAATATTTATTGATAAATAAAATGTCAAATAATTTTCTAATTTTAGTTTTATTTTTAATTTCCATTCTGGTTCTTTTTGTTATTCCTCAATAATACTAGGAATTCTTCTGTTCTATTGGGAAAAAATTTAATTTCAATGAAATTAAAGGCAGAAGACTGCAAATATAAAATAGCAGCAATATTCTGTGAACTGTTGTCATAGTCAAATTCATTTAAATTCAAGTGCTTTTATTATTTTACATTATCAAAGAGATGTCTTAAATCAATTATTTATTTATGAATCCAAAAATAAAATAAAGAATTCCAGCAAAGCAAAAATTATTATAAATTTGAGACAATAGGTTGCAGAATTAAAGTCGCCGTAATCTAGTAGGTAGTATGTTGACTTTTATTAGAAGTGAGGCCACAGTTCAAACCTTACATCATACATCTCCAACAAAACGAAATATGCAAAAATATTTCTTCGCCGTACTCTTCCTCATCACACTTCTAGCCAAAAATATGACCAAAGGTCCGAAAGTAGCACCAACACAACTGCAGTCGCACATATACGATTTGGAAAAATGGTTTGAAAAGTGGAGAATAAAAGTGAATCCATCCAAGAATGATAAACTAAAGATTACGCCATCACGCACACAAAATTAAAACTTTCTGCGCATGTTGAATCAATGACGTCACTAAAATTGTGTTCATTGTTTTCCTATTGGCCAATGATAATGTAAGTTATATTGCAGGGCTGCCAACTACTTTCGCGTAGTGCATACACTTTTCAGAAGAAATGTTTATTTTCACATATGAGAAAGACTTGGAAACCTTTAAAATAGCCCAACAACGTCATCTAACGGGAAATCATGCGCAAGGCGTAATCTTTAGTTTATCATTCTTGAATCCATCCAAGTGTGCTCATGTAACCTTCACCTCAGATAAAAATAAATAGTATTGATGTCCCTGTTGAAAATCATTGCAAATACTGGGAGTCCACATAGATCGGCGCCTAACATGGTCTCGCCACATCGGGGCAAAATTAGCTGCCATTAAGCTGAAATTCGCTCAAACGCACTGGATTATTGGTCCTAATTCAACATTAGGCCTTGAATATAAGGTTCTTTTACAAATGCATTATAAAGCCAATATGGATCTACAGCATTCAGCTGTGGGGCAGTGCTTGCGCGTCTAACGTTTTAAAATTACAAAGAAGACAGTCCAAGCTTTTACGACAAATTGTCTGCGCTCCATGGTATATTCGTAATGACAATATCCATAGAGATCTCAACATTCCTACAATTCAGGAAGAATTTAAAAAATTCGCTATAAAACATGTCAGAAAATTAACGATTCACCCCAACGCATTGGCAAGGAACCTGCTTCGATTCGATGGCCATCAGAGGTTAAAACGAAGTGATACATTGAGCCTCGCTTGACGGCTACACTGACCATAATTTCTAATGTAGTATAGTATTATTGTAAGATTTTAATACAGTATATACAGGCAGGTGCTCAAAACTAGTTTTAAGATTTAAGAACTACTAGATGACCCGTGCGAATATTTCGCACCGTTAGTTGTCATTTTTTGTAGAATAAAATGAAAATAATTAATAGAAATTTTATTAAAAGTATAAAAATATTTGAAATCATAATATCATTATACATATTTACATACATACATACTCGTACATATGTTTAAATGCATTTATAATACTTCTTTGAATACAATGTTAGAGGTAATGACATCGTTTACTTTTTGCCCGTACGTATATCTTTACACGTACGCCCTCGAGAAAAAGCCACGTATGCACATTTTGTCAAAATTTTGAAAAGATTTATAGCCTATAATCTGCATTGACAAAAGCCCGATCTATATCCCAAATTTCAAGGAAATCGGCGTTCAGGCGTGATTGGCTAACAAACAAATAAACAAAAAACAGACTTACAGTAAAATTTTTAATACATATTAGAATTATGTGGGATAGCATTACAATTAAGCGACCCTGTTTATCGCACTTGATCTAACAACTACTGCAAAGTATTGGCAAAACAGTTTTTTAAAACTTAATATGCATATTATATATAACTGACTTAGTAATAAACGGTATAATAGTAAATAACGGTATTGCCAGAATGGATTTTAATACATACTATATTATGTAGAACTGCATTACTATTAAGCGACCCTGTATTACCACACTTGAACAAAAACATATGTATAATCATAATGACAACAGTATTATTACGCAGTTGTATATAAAATATAATTTTTATCAATAAAAATATTAATTTTTCAATTTCTAATTATTTTTCGCCATTAGTAATAGATATAAGCTTTAAAATGAGATATCATTCATTAAATTTGATGCGGTGGTATGGGAGATATATGCAACCGACAAAAAAAGTGCTTTAGAAATAATAGATATGATTGTAATTTTCATTAAGAAGGATTCAATAATAATAAAGAAAAATAATAAAATTACATTGAAAAGTTTCTCAAAAAATCTGTCCTTCGGTGTCGACTTTAGATCCCACCACTCATGTACAAAATTAACGTACACACAAAGTAAGTGGTGTGAGAATTGGTTGTAATGATCAACTATAAATATATATAGGTATGTTTGTTGTTTTACGCTATCAGAGAGGATTTTAGAATTTTTTTTTTTAATTATGAATCCGAAAGGATAAGAAATAAATCTAGCGGAGCAAAATTTTTTAGAAATTTGTGGAAATAGGTTTCAGAATTGTTGGTCAAGATCTCACTCTTCCCTATAAGGATAGTTAAGTATTATCAACGAAGCAAATGAATTTGCCTCTGAATTATCCCGCCAAACTTTAATAACGAGTACAAAGGCAAGTTATTCACACCGTTCAAGGAGATGTAAAGGTGACCGCTTCTAAAATAGTAAAGGATGTTGAAATTAACGAAAAAAAAAAACAGTTTGCGGCGATTCTATTCGAAAATATAGAAAAAAAATGACTTCTGTGGCTACGCAGTGCGAAGAAATCCATTCATTTTGCTTTTAAAAAGACAAAAGAGAATAAAGTTTTCAAATCAATTAAGACTTCTAGATTCTAAGAAAAGAAAATTTCTATTTATTTAAACAAATGTTTTATTTTCAATACGATAAGAAGACAAGTGGTAAGGCTTAAAGAGGTACTACTACCCTTTATGAACAGCATTTTGATTCAAGATTTTAGAGGAGCATTGTATCATGATAAGTGTGTCTTTTTCAATTTATTGAAACAATTATAGGGAGAGTGGAAAAATGACCATAAATTAGGGTCTTCATGGTCAACTTAGTTTCCAGCAAAATAATAACCCTAAACATACCACTGAAATAGTGAAACCTTGGCTTCTATACAATGTGTCTAAACAATTCCGGAAATCTACTCAACCACATGATCTCAATGAAGTCGAGTTTTTGCGAGTTTTATTATAGAATCTATACCAAAAAAGATGATGAAACAGAAATGGAATAAGATAACTCAAGAATACAAGAAAAAAAGTAGCTCATAACATGGCAAAAAGATTAACAGATGATGAGACGTCTATACAAACCGAACATAATAAAAATGTGACGGTATTTGTGAGCGGCCTATGTACAACCCAGAGGAAAATTGTTAGTAATATGTTCAAGTGTAACCTAATAATCTGTTTATGTAGTGGAAAATGGTCTAGGGACCAGTGGACTGCGTATTTAATTTGACAAATATTCTTTCAAAAATGAAGATTATTTCTCATTGTTATTAGTGAGTCTCATTAGAAAACAGTGAATTTTACTGTAACTTTTCTTTGGGTGTATAATTGATATACAAAAAAAATTTCAAAGAGAAGCGAAAGAGCCTGCGTCACT
Source organism: Sarcophaga peregrina (assembly GCA_014635995.1). Lineage (NCBI taxonomy): Eukaryota > Metazoa > Arthropoda > Insecta > Diptera > Sarcophagidae > Sarcophaga > Sarcophaga peregrina. The sequence goes on along the minus strand of CM025792.1, from coordinate 77,530,728 downwards.
GAAAGCTTACACACTGGCTGCTTTTAACGAACATTGTTGAAGTTCATGTCCTATGTGAGTAATAAGCCGAAGATGTTTTTCCCCTGGGAGAAAATGGGATATACCACCCTAACCGCTATTAACACGTTGAGTGCTGCGGCAATTTTCAGAAAACTGGCCTAAAAACGACAATTTAATTTTTTCACTTCAGTGAGCACGATATAATCTTTAGTTTGGCAACGTAGAAGCGGATGCAATTTACGAGTTATCTCGTAGTTGGCCGTCAACATAGTTGTACGCAGTCTTTTTTGATCAAATTTTTATTATATTTTGTTATCTTTAATTTGCTGTTATTACCAGGAGAAGTTAATTTAATTATTCACTTTCATAACTGGTCATTACAATGCTTCAGTCAGAATTATGACGTAGCTTCTCACACCACTAAAGTTATGCATGTTAATCTTATACATGAGTGCCGCAGCCTTCCATTTAAAGTCAACTCTGAGTGATAGATTATACAGGAACGTTTCATGGCATTTTTTAAGTCGCCGTAGTCTTGTAGGTAGTGTGTTGGCTTATTACACGGAAAGCCCGGGTTCGTATCTCCGGTCAGACATCAAAACGAAATATGAAATAAAAAATGTTTCTACGCGATTTCCTCTCAACAGATTTCTGGCAAAAACTCTGAGAGTAAATATGTAAGCCTGCCATGAAAAGTTTCTCAAAACAATCTGTCGTTCGGAGTCGACGTTACTGCTAGGCCGTAATCCTGGCCTAAGGATTGTAATGGCCAATTATATTTATGTTCATGGCATTTTTATTTACACTCAGAGTTCTTGGGAGAAATTTGTTGAGAGGAAAAGTTACCACCTTTCAATTTTTTTTCACATTTTCGTTTTCCTGAAGACATCAGACCTGGGCGTTTGAACTGTGGCATCACGTCTAATAAGCCAACACATTAGCTACTAGACTTCGAGGACTTTTATTTATTTTAATTTATGTTCCATATTATTTCATGAGTACATGAATACATGTATGTAGACTTTTTATGCCTACTGTAAGTGTAAGTTAAAAACCAAAAAAAAAAATTAAAATTCACTTACCGACACCTCATTGCATAACATAGTACGCTCATTGGGGTCAATATCCAAGTCTAAGGCATTAAAATTTGCCCGTACCGGATGTACTTTCTTTAAGACAAGCGAGTTTTCATTGCGTATGCCATCAAATATCTTGAAAACAAAAAAAAAAAGAAAAACTTAACAACTCGAAAGTATTGATTGCTGTTGCCTATATAATAGTCGTACCGATTCATTAAGAAATTCCTCTAAACGCTGTTCGACGGTCATATTATTCTTGCAGCGTATTAGCATGTAAATTTTCTCCACATCAAAGGAACGCAATAGTTTTTGTATTAAAACTTTACCAACAAAACCGGTGCCACCCGTTATAAGTATGGTCGAGTTTTTATAGAAATCACTGATCGGCGTTTGACAAGCATTATTGCAACTATTAGTGCTGTTGCTGCTGCTATTGTTTTCGAAATTGCTTGAATTGTGGCTATTTATGTTAACTTGATTAACAATTTGAACATTGTTGCCTGTTGGGGTATTTATTCCTTGAGGGAGCTCATGTTTGCGTATTTTTTCCATATCGTTTGCATTAGTAGTGCCACTAATTTGATTTTCATTTGAGGTACCCATGAAGGATGGGGTTTTTTTTTTTGTTTGTTAGTATGGAACTCAACAATACGTGATAGGAAATATTTTTTTTTTAATATTTCTTAGCTCAGAATTAATGAAAAAAAATTTCTAATATTTTCCCGCGAGTATTTAAAATCACTTCCGTACTTAGCAAAACCTTCTTATACAATGGCCAAGTACTTGATTGTATAGTTTTTTCTTTCATTAATACATGGCCTTTAGTAATAAAAATAGTAGATAACTTCCTTACCACTACCACACACACACTCAAATTTCATATTGACCCACAAATCAGTCATTCGACCCAATAAATCAATCAATAAGCCACAGTCAGATTTCTTACAAATAATTCCCACGTTTTTAATAGACAAATGCCCCATTACCAGGCCAGGAGTATACCTGTATGTATGTATGTATGTATGTATGTATTGTTTTTCAAATGCTACTAACATTTATTATTGTATCGCTTTGTATGTCAGCCCTTTCCTTCGATTATCATCGATTAGTTCATATTTTTCATAAAAACTAATTTTAAGCTTTTCAAAATAGAACAAAAAGTAGAAACGTAAATCGTAATATTATGAATGAATTCATGTATGTATGTATGTATATATGTTCATACATTGTCTTTCAGTATATAAAAATTATTAGGAAATGCATTAAATTTTTCATGAAATTCGACTCATTTAATACCAGAAAATTATTTTATGTAAGGGTCCTTACTTCTGTCCTGGAAAGCATAATCTCTCGCCATTACTTGAACATCTCCATGCTTAGCAGTACCTAGACAGTATTAAGAGTGTAAACGTTGTTTAGCCTGTCGATGTCCTTGCTTACTTACATACTTAATTGGCCATTAACAACCCGATTAACGGATTTCGGCCTGCCGCAACATATTCCTCCAGGCGCCTACGCTAGTTTGTCACACCAATAGATGACAAAACTTCCTCGACTTGGTCCTTCCAACGGATACAAGGTAGTCCTCTTCGCCGACTTCCGCAGATCCCCACATCAAATACTTACCTCGCCGGAGCATTCTCCTCTATTCGAACGACATGGCCGAGCCAGCGCAGCCGCTAAACATTAATATGCTTCACAACGTCTATGTCGTTGAGAAGTTCATTCAGCTCACTGTTGGATCGGATGCGGAAATCATCGCCAACTCGCACTGGACCGAAGATCTTACGTAGGATTTTCCTCTCGAAGGCTGCTGTATCAGTTCTTAATAGGGTCCATGCTTCTGTGCCATAAAGAAGCACGGGTAGGATGACCGTCTTGTAGAGTATTAGTTTAGTCGTATGAGAGAGGTTTCTACTACTCAAATGCCTATTGAGACCATAGTAGCACCGGTTGGCTAGAGTAATCCTGTGCTAGATCTCCAGACTGCTATCATTTTTGGTGGTAGTACAATGGGTCAATTTTGGCCTCCGGGTACTGTACTTGTCCTAACTGACAAGTTCACGTCCTCTAACCTTGGTGGTAACGGCGGAGGCAAGATAAATAAATTCCTTAACTGTGTCAAAGGTATAGTTATCGATCGCATTCTGAGAATCCATACGCTGTACATTTCCACTTGTCGATAACATGTATTTTGTTTTGCCCTCATTTACTGCCATCTTCCCATCTTTTTAGACTCCCGTTCAATAGCACTAAAGGCAGCAGTAACATCTCGCTTGGTACGACCTATGATGACAATGTCGTCAGCTTACGTAAGCAACTGGACTCTTTTCTGAAAGATAGTGCCACCAATGCACACTGTCAATGACGAAGTTGAAGAGGTCGCATGATAAGGGGCCGCCTTGTCTGAAACCTCGCACGCTATCAAAAGGTTCGGGGAGGTCAATTCCTATCTAGACGGAGCTGCAGGAATTGCTCAACGTCATTCTGCATAGCCTTACCAACTTCGCAGGTATACTGAGCTCAGACATTGTGGTAAACACACTATCCATTATGGGGCTATCGACAAAAAGATAGTGTGTGCAGAATTGTTTTTCGTGGGCCTTTTCCAGGATATGCCGTAGTGTGAAGATCTGACTGATGCTGAACTTGCCAGGTCTGAAGCCGTACTGCTCAGGTCCAATCAGTGTTTTGACGAGTGGCTTTAGTCGTTCACACAATACGCCTATAAGAACTTTATATGCGATAGGAAGAAGGCTTATACCCCTGTAGTTGTACCATTTGTCCTATCTGAACTTATTTCGAATGCATTGAAACTTTGTTCCATTGGACTTGACACTCGAAGTCAAAGTTAAAGCTGTGTCAAAGGTGGTGAAAATTGACGTAATAAACCAAAAGCAGTCTACGTTTTAAGTGGTAGTCAAACCACCATTCAAGAACCTCGTAACAAACAGAATGGACCAACAAAAAGTTTCCTATATAAAGCTGGCAAAATGCTTGCATTTCGTTTTTTTTTTTTTTTGGAAGATGACTTGCGTTTTTGTCGGTGGGGAGCATTTTGGCTCCGATAATTTGAATTTTTTAGTCAAGGGCTTGCGTTTTAAGGTCGAATTTTTTGTGATTTTGGATTTGTTTGAATGACTTTCATAATTTTTGCTATTTACTTGCACGTTTTGTTTGGTTGACTTGCATTTTTTGTTTATATGACTTATATTTTTCGATCGATGATTTGCATTTTTTAATCGATGACTTGCCTTTTGTTGGTCGATAAGATGACTTGAATTTTTTGGGCAATGACTTAAATTTTTGCCGTGACATGCTTCTTTTTGGTCAATGATTTAAATTTTTTGATCGATGACTTGCCTTTTGTTAGTCGTTTAGTGGCGATTTTTGCAAATGATTAGATTTTTGCCGTGACATGCTTTTTTTTGGTCGATAACTTACATTTTTTGATTGATAACATGAATGTTTTATGTAGAGCATTATTTTCTTGCTTATTTCAGGGAAACAATTAGCTTCGTCGCCTATATTTCCAATCCCAAGTAACCCCCGACCGTACGAAAACCTGTTTTGAAGTCCTGGCTACAATGGTTATCCTGCCTATCAGATTTATGGAACACTTTATTGCTCAATTAACTTTGTCAGCTATATCTCCAGTCCGAAGCGCTGCCCGACTGTAACAAAAACTGTTTTGAAATCCTTGATCCAATAGCTGTCCGAAAAAGGTATTTTTTTAAAATTTATTGAATTATATGTTGGCTTATTAGACTGAAGGTCCGAGTTTAAATCCCAGGTCAGACATCAAAAGGAAAATATGAAAATGTTTCTTCGCGACTTCCTCTTAACAGATTTCTGGAAAAAACTCTGAGAGTATATACAATTTTCATGAAAAAATTCTCAAAAAATCTCTCATTCGGAGTCGACTTTAAACTGTAGGTCCCGTCACCCAAGTATAAAATTAACACAGTACATAAATGGCGTGAGAAGCGAGGTTTTAATCCTGACTGTAGGGTTGTAATGATCAGTTATGTATGTTATGGAGGTTATATTTAAGCTCTGATAAAGCTTCGTCGGCTATGGCATATGCGATATTTTTTTAGTGTTTTAAGAAAATTATTCAGAAAAGTGCACAATGTATCGTGGTTATTATTGTATAAAATTAGGTCTCTAGTAAATAAATTATTTGTTAAATAAATTAGCTTTAAGCACGTAAAAGCTCGAAATAACAGAAGCAAGTGGTAAAACATGTTATCAACATACAAAAGTTAATAACGTTTGGTAAAAACTTTGAAATAAAAATTTTAATTTCAAAGTAGCTTTTAAAACAATTCACAAAATCTTGTGGTTGTTGGATGGGGTTTGCTTTTGATTTTATAACAGAGAAGAAACTTTTTAAGCTCAGTTAACTATGGGGAGAATGTTAAGTATTCAAGTCAAGGTGAATTCATAGCAGATGATGTTATGGGCTCAGCTGATTGTTTTCTTTCTTGCTTTACTGTATTTTTCTTACCAAAACTTGTCAAACGATTTGTTTACATTAAAAAGAGTTTTTTTTTTATAAATCTAACACACATTTTATATACCAGGTCTACGGGTGAGATACACAAATGTCTTCATAGAGAACATTTATTGTGAACGAATGAATGAACGAATCGTAATATTTTCTTGGGTTGGTTAGAACATCTGTCATACATATTCAGTTTACATCAAATCGGTGAGAAAACAACATGTTTTTCATCGTGTCGAAGATGGCAAATTTTATACCGGAAAACTAGGGTTTAATGAGAGTATTTTTATTTGTAGAAAAGTGCTGCAGAGTCGCAACGAACGCCTTTAGAGATATATAGTGCCTGTGATGTATTGGAAGCAACATGCAGCAGACGGAAGACCACAAAAAAGTTTGTAGACGCCATATGACAAACAATTGTGGATAAAGATGATACTTTGAGTTGAAAACAAATGCTAAAAATTTTAAATATTTCCCAGCAAACAATTTCTGACCGCTTAAAAGCTAAGGAGAAAGATTAATAAGTCAAGAAAATGGGTGCCACTTGAACGGAAGAACACATAGATGGAAAACCAAAATTATTCACTTGTAAAATTTTTGCTTCAAAGACACGATAGAAAATCAATATTGCATCGAATTCTTATTCACAATGTTTTCAGATTTTTTTTTTCAAAGTGCTAAACGGAAAAATCATAGGTTAATAAGGGAAAACTACAGTAATCCCTCGATTTATGTAGCAGTTGGTTCCATAATAAGGCGACATAAATCGAAACGATGTAAATCGAATTTGATATTGCTCATACTACAAAGTAGTATGTTTTAACCAAGGAATTTAAAAAAAAGTTACAGTAATCCCTCGATAAGCTGTGTATCGGGTGGGAACAAACACATCTCATGGAATACCACTGGATCCTAAAAGCTAGAGAAACTTTTAATACAAATCGCTACGGACAACAAATGCTCAATTTGAAGCATTTATTATTTGAAAAGCAACCAGTATGGGCCACAAGACACGTAAAGGCACACATACAACACGATAGGTTCAACAAAACTTTAGGATGGGATGGGATGGCTATCCAACCCGCCGTATTTACAAGTCTTAAGTCCTTCCAACTATTATTTATTTCAATTGATGCGACACGCATTGGGTAAGCACCACTTAGATTTCAACGATAATCGAAAATTTAGTGACTAATTGGTTTGAAGTATCCGTAGTCTAGCAGGCAGTGTGTTGACTTATTAGACATGAAGCCTCCGATGAAACCCTAGCTTAGACACCTCGAACAGAACCAGGCTATGAAATAAATATTTTTCTTAGGTAACTTCTTCTCAGCAGATTTCTGCCAAAAATTCGGATTGTGAATAAAATTACTATGAAAAGTTTCTCTAAAACCGGTCGTTCGGAATCGACTCTAGGTCCCGCCATAGATGTATAAAATTAACACACGTAATATAAGTGGTGTAAGAAACTAGGTTGTAATCCAGACTACAGGGTTGTAATGACCAATTACACATGCAAGTATGTAAGTGGTTTGCTTTAAAAGAGGAACAGTTTTATATGAATGGAAACCAGTCAGTCAGGATTACGGCTTCTCACACCACCTATGTTGTGTGTGTTAATTTTATACATAAGTGGCGGGACCTACAGTTTAACAACCACTTCGAAAGACAGATTTTTGAGAAACTTTTCATGGCAACTTTATTGACACTCCGATTTTTTTGCCAGAAATCTGAGAGGAAGTCGCCGATGAAATATTTTTCGTTTTGATGTCTCACCTAGAGTTTGAAGCCGGGTCTTATGTCTAATAAGCCAACATACTACCTACGGCTACTTCAAAACCTTCTATAACTGTTAAAAACCAACATTCGCCTCATTACTCCACAAAATTTTCGAAAATGTGGTGGAAAGTTTTAGCGAAATCATAGATTTTGGTATGATTATCTTTTTTAAACCGATTGAATGGTTAACCCTATATAAAACTTGATTTTTAATTAAAATTTATTTGATTTATTTTTAACATTTATGAGTGAAAAATAATACAATAATAGGGTAATACTGTTCAAAACCTTTTTTCTAAAAGAAAATTTTTTTACAAAATTAAACTACGATTGAATGATTCTTTATTATATTTTGCGAGATTCTTTACACTGTGCGACAAAATTAAAAAAAAAAATAAATACACCCGGCTAATGACATAGTGTAGGTTGTGAGTTTTGTTGAGTAGATTTTAAAAATATTTTTTTGGATATTTCTCGAACCATCCAAACTTGTTTTATTTGACAAAAACTGTTTTTTTTTTTGTTACTTTATGTACATATTTATGCATTACTCCGACATTTTTGACACGATTTCCAAAATATGAATCATATTGGAAAGGGGAAAGATGAAGCTTTAAAATGGTGTACATATATCTATTATTCGACTTAATATGCTATGAGGTTTGATGAGGTAAATTTGACAAATGCGAATTTTTTTCATCTTTTTCAAGTTTGTTCGTTTATAGTAGCAAACTTTACTTAAAAAATATAAAATAAGTCATGACATTCTGAAAGCATATTATCTTGTGAAGAGATTGGCATTTCGTTTGATGAAATCGGACAAAAATTACCACAGTTATTATCTAAAGAGTCTAACAGACGTGTTATATCTTTTATATATCTCATCTCATCAAATAAACATTTAGTTCAAAAAATTCTAGACTGTTGGATGGATCTTGATTGTTTATCGCAAAATGCGTCAATTTCACATCTGCACGACTTTCAGAAGTCGGATAATATTTGTGTTTTTTGCAAATATTATTATTTCCCTTTGCGCAAACATTGCCCAAGTCCTGGTCATCGCTCAAATGTGAAATTAACACATTTTTCGATAACGTTTTAGCCGAGTTCTGGAAGTCGTGCAAATGTGAATTTATCGCATTTTGTGATAAACAATCAAGATCCATCAAAAATTCTGGAAGTTTTTGAACTAAAAGTTCATTTGATGAGATGAGATATATAAAAAATATATCACGACTGTTATACTATTTAAATAATAACTATGGTAATTTTTGTCCGATTTGATCAAATGATGACTCAATCTCTTCCCAAGAGAACAGACTTTAAAAATATTATCACTTATCCTATATTTTTTTATTAAAGTTTGCTACTATGAATGGGACAAACTTGAAAATTATGAAAAAAAATTCGAATTTTCCAAGTTTACCTCATCAAATCCTATAGCATATTAAGTCAAATAATAGATATATGTATACCGTTTTAAAGGTCTATCTCTCCTCTTTCCAACAATATTTTAAAATTTGGAAATCGGGTTGGAAATGTTTGATTAATCTAGAAATTTGTAAGTAAAGTGAAAAAGAAAAAACAGTTTTTATCAAATAAAACAAGTTTGGAGGGTTTGAGAAATATAAGAAAAGATATTTTTGAGTTCTACTTAACTAACTGTACAACGTGGACTATGTAGTTACTCGGGTGTACATACATATTTTCACTGTCGCATTGTATTTTTGACGATATGTAATGCTAAGGTTGACCACACTTACTTTATAAATTTTTTGTTTGTTTTTTTTTTTTGGTGTAATACTGATACATTATCATATACATACTTACACTATCATTACTAACTATCTTAAAGCCTAAACTATGTATGTTTGTAATTCATTTAAAATTAATTTAAAATTCTCAATTATTTTCTTCTGCAATAGAGTTCGCCGTTTGATTGCTATTTGCTTTGACTAGCATGTGATCTCCTTCAGGAAACGTAATCGATTACTTCAGGATGTAATGGCTTGAAATTGTTACGCTGCCACGACAAAAGCGGTACTGATCGACGATCTTGTTTGCCGTTAACACAATCGTTTAACGGTAATTATAATCTCCTCATTATGAGTTGATAATTGGCTGTCATCTTTCGACGGCATTGTCTTTAGAGACGAACGAAAATGACTACGTGTACTGCTATTAGAAGCGTTGCTTCGCCCTCGTATATGGTTGTGACCAGACGTTGATCGCACAGAACTTGCCCGGGTATGCATGGAAACTGTACGCTCGTTAGCATCGAAACTGGCTTTTGAACCACAAAAGCAGGCGGCAAAACGTTTGTTAAATTCTCTTTTGAATTTTTCCTAAAAAGATTTAAGTAAACGGTTAAAATAACTGGAGCCCCATTCATACGTCTGCTAAGACTCGCTCGAATACCGATTAATTCAGATAGAGAGTTTCATATCGTATACTTACATTGTAAATACCATAGATAAACGGATTGTAGCAACTGTTGCTCATGGCCAACCAATCACAGCAGAACCAAATAATACTAATGTAATGATATTCATTCAGTTCCGGTATTGTAACGTACAGAATATTGTATAGCTGCAGCGGAAACCAGCATACGCCAAAGACAACAACAACAATAATAAGCATTTTTATTACCTGAAATCAAAAAAGAATTCCTTTAAATTAACAAAAATGTTTTAATTTGACGTAACAAATATAGAAGAAACCTTCTTCTTATTCTTTAGCAATGTTATATCCCTAGAGTCCTGGGCATTTCCCGGTGCCCGTGTACCCCACAACTTTATCGTCATCTGAATATAAACAAAGCTAATGACAACAAATGGTATCAAGTACTGTACGATCACTAAAACGTAACGATATATCAGCAACTGATCATCGGACAAATTGACATTTGCACAAAATGGCCGCGTCACATTGTAAATAATGCCATTCTCTGCAAAGTGAATCGGACAGTGAATGGAAATTAATTAGAAAATCAATTTGGAATTACCTTTAATACGTTCATGGACATCTTCGACACGAAATGCTATCGCACAAGGAATGGCAAACGATAGTCCAATAAACCAAATGCTTCCAATTATAAATTTTGATACGAATTTTGTAGGACGTGCTCTAAAAAGGAGAAGAAATTATTTGTAAATAAATTTTTGGATTTTTCGAAAAGGACAGTGCAAAATACACTCGAGTAACTACATGGTCCACTTTGTTCAGTTAGTTGAGTAGAACTCAAAAATACCTTTTTTTTATACCTCCAATCCCCCGAACTTGTTTTATTTGACAAAAACGCTTGTTTTTTGTCTTTATGCACAAATTTCTGGAATTACTTAAAAATTTCTGACCCGATTTCCAAAATTTAAATGTTGTTGGAATGGGGAGAGATAGACCTTTAAAACGGTATACATATTTGTATTATTTTAATTAATATCCTATGAGATTTGATGAGGTAAACTTGGAAAATTTGAATTTTTTTCATATTTTTTCAAGTTTGTCCATTCATAGTAGCAAACTTTAATCAAAAAATATACGACAAGTGACAATATTTTTAAAGTTTGTTCTCTTAGGAAGATATTGAGCCATTATTTGATCAAATCGAAAATTACCGTAGTTATTATATAAATAGTATAACAGTCGTGTTACCTTTTTTGATATATGTCATCTCATCAAATGAACTTTTAGTTCAAAAACTTCCAGAATTTTTGATGGATCTTAATTATTTATCACAAAATGTGTCAATTTGTGTCAGAAGTTGATCAATGTTTTTTGTTCTTGCAAATATTGGTATTTCCCTTTGAACAAACATTTTTGAGGGTTCGAGAAATTTAAAACAAAAAATTTTTTGTGATCTACTCAATAGATCCCACAACCTACACTAAGTCTTTAGCCGGATGTATTTAATTTTTTTTATTTTGTCGGATAGTGTTATAAATCCTTTACATGACTACAATTGCAGTTTCATAAAATCTTTCACAATACAATCTAGAAATTTAATGTCAATTTTAAATGTGAATGTCAGGGCTTAAGAAGAGAGGGAGCAGGAAAGGCGTGAGCGTGAGGAAGGTCGAGATGTTACAGATGTAGGAATACGTTCGAAAATTTGAATCACAAGTTAAAACGTCTGACCGAGGGGTATAAGCCGAGCGTCTTCCCTGCAAAGGATGAGAATGGAACCTGTGTTACAGATCCTAACAAGGGGTGCTGAGGTTGTGGAGAAAAAACTTCTCTACTCTGCTGCAAGGCGATGACGACATCATACGGTGCCCTCTAGAGATATGTTCCTGACCCAATCGATGATGACGGCGTGGAGATCCTGCCGCCTAGCCATGAAGAGGTTAAAGTCGCGATTATGCGACTTAAATACAACAAAGCGACAGATCCTGATGGCCTCCCCGCTGAATTGTTTAAGACCGGATGTAATGAGTTGGTAGGGCGCATTCACCAGCTCATCTACAAAATATGGCTAGAGGAAAGTATGCCCAACGATTGGAACCTCAGTGTTCTCTGCCCTATCCTGAGAAAGGGATATCCTACAATATGCGCCAACTACAGGGGCTCCTTCTCCCTATCGCATATAAGGTTCTTACAGGAGTATTGTGTGAACGACTGAAGCCACTCGTGAAAACACTGATTGGACCTTATCAGTGCGGCTTCAGACCTGGCAAGTCCACCATCGATCAGATTTTCACACTACGCCAAATTCTGGAATAGACTTTTGTCGACTATAAGGCTGCTTTCGATAGCCCCATAAGGGATCGTGTTTTTGCCGCAATGTCTGAGCTCGGTATACCTGCGAAGCTGATAAGGCTATGCAGAATGACGTTGAGCAATTCCTGCAGCTACGTCAAGATAGGAATGGACCTCTCCGAACCTTTTGATACCGTGCGAGGTTTCAGACAAGGCGACCCCTTATTATGCGACCTCTTCAACTTCGTCATGGAGAGTGTTCTGCGAAAGGCGGGAGTGCATCGCAATGGCACTATTTTTCAAAAAAGTGTCCAGTTGCTTGCGTACGCTGACGACATCGACATCATAGGGCGTACCAAACGAGATGTCACTGCTGCCTTTAGTGCTATTGAATGGGAGTCTACTAAGATTGGTCTGGCAGTAAATGAGGCCAAACCAAAGTATATGTTATCGACAAGTAAAGCCGTGCGGTGTATTGATTCTCAAATTACGGCCGATAACTATACTTTTGATATAGTCAAGGAATTCATTTACCTTGGCTCCGCCGTTACCACCGAAAATGATGTCAGTCTGGAAATCAAGCGTAGGATTACTCTTGCCAACATGTGCTATTATGGTCTCAATAGGCAAATGAGTAGCAGAGACCTCTCTCGCAAGATAAAACTAATTTTCTACAAGACGCTTATCCTACCTGTGCTTCTTTATGGCGCAGAAGCATTGACCCTATTAAGAACTGATGCAGCTACCTTGAGAGTATTCGAGAGAAAAGTCCTACGTAAGATCTTCGGTCCAGTGCGAGTTGACGATGATTTTCGCATCCGATACAACAGTGAGCTGTATGAGCTCCTCAACGACATGGACGTTGTCCAGCGTATTAATATTCAGTGGCCGCCGTGGCTCGGCCATGTCGTTAGAATAGAGGAGAATGCTCCGGCTAGACGGATATTTGATGTGGGGATCTGCGGAAGTCGGCGAAGAGGACTACCTTGTATCCGTTGGATGGACCAAGTCGAGGAAGTTTTGTCATCTATTGGTGTGACCAACTGGCGTAGACGCGCAAGAAGCAGAGGCGCCTGGAAGGATGTGTTGCGGCAGGCCGAAATCCGTTAATCGGATTGTTATGGCCAATTAATTAAGTATGTAAGTCAGGCCTTAAGCCTACAAACCTTTAAAGCCGATTACGAACGTCAAAATTTTCGAGAAACTTTTCGTGGATATTTTTATTCACTTTTAGAGTTTTTGCCAGAAATTTGCATTTTTCATATTCGGTTTTGTTGGAAATGTCTGACCTGGGGGTTGGATCCGAGGTCTCACGTCTAATAAGCCAACACACTACCTACTAGACTGTGATGACGTCAGTTAGCGTTTCCTTCACGCGATCATCATTTATCAACAAACTTTACTTGTAAATTGTTGATTGTCGGTTGAGCTAAAATCTTCAACCAACCAGCCCAACAAAATTACAATTTGTGGTGCAATTCTCTCGTAACGTGATCCATAACTTTCCACATTTTTGTAATGAATTTTCGCAATTGTAACACATTGTTCTTGCGCAGAGCGCTGCATATTTAACACGTTGACAGCAGCTTTAATTTTTGGAAAACTAGCCCTTGAAAACAACAATTTGATTTTTTCTTATTAGTGAGTACGAGATAACTCGTTGTTTCACACCCCAGAAGGGAACGTAATCTACGAGTTATCCCGTAGTCGGCAGTCACATACATACGTACACAATTGGTCATTACAACCCTTCAGTCAGGATTTTTGACCCAGTTTCTCGGTCCTACTCGGCAGTTAACGTGTTAATAATGGCAATAAATACATGTAGGAGTTGCCAAATGTCGGAAATGTAACTTTCCCAAAAATAATTGCACTTAATTCAAGAAGGCATTTACTTAGCCGAGGTCATCGTAGTTTAGAAGGAAGTGCATCGGCTTATTAGACATGCTCTGAAGAGCTTTACAAAAATTTATTGTTCGCTTTCGACTTTAAACTGTAGGTCCCGTCTCTAATTTATAAAATTAACGCAAACGACATAAGTAGTAAGAGAAGCTAGGTCGTAATCCTGACTGAAGGATTGTAATGACCAATTAGGTACGTATGTATACCTAATTCATGAAACCACTTACAGAGCTACCCTTTATGAAAAAAAAAAGAAAACATTTAATGTGGATCCATGATGGATTACGTACCTTAGAGGATTGATAATAGCACGATGTCGATCAACTGCAATGGCTGTCAATGTCAATACGGAAACATTTACGCTTAAAGCCTGTACAAATGGGCAAAATCCACACATAAAAGCAGGCAAATCCCATCGTTGTAATAAAGCTGCTTGAAACTGAAAGATAGAGTTTTATTAAGGGTCTGATATGTCATAACTTAAGTCCATAAAAATAACAATAATCCAGCTCCAGCATACTGGTCATAGGACAGCAAGAATTATAGACGAATATACTCGTCATAGAAGTCTCTAATCTATATAATGTTTATAATCCGACGATTTTGAAATAGGTATTGAACTTACCTGAAAGGGTATACAAAAAAGACCAATAATTACATCCGCTAAAGCTAAATTTGCTATGTACATATTTGTAACAGTCCGCATTTGTCGTGTACTGGCAACAATCCATATGACGAGAACATTTCCGATAATAGCGATTAGACTTATAGTGCCATAGAAAATTGAAAGCAATGCAACTATTTCAACGGGAGGTGAATACAGACGTTCTGAAATTTTAAAAAAAATGTTAGGATATATAATAACAGGGAATAAAATAATTATCTAAGTTAACTTACCAAATTCCTCTTCTTCCAATATTTCCTCAGAGGCTATTTTAACGACAGGAAACTCATCCATTTCAAGGAAACTCTACAATGCAATCGAATTAGAACAAATTTTGTAGATGTCACCTATATTCCTCTGTTTTAAGGTTATTTATTATCTCTAATCGCTGCTGATATCGTTACGATACATTAATGTCCTTAGGGTAGGTGGATATTTAATTAATTATTCCAGGCAAAGGATTCTCATTTTAACTTAGATTAACTAAAAGCAAAGAAATTCAAAATTGATTGATTAAATTTTGTAGCCAAAGTTAAGGAAGTGTTCTGCTCGATTTAGTCAAACGTTTACGGAACTTACGTTCTTTTTTAGCATATGGAAAGCAATGTAAATGATTACCGAAATCACACAACGATCCGGTAATCACTCACATGGATTTTAAAACGCACGTACGTTCCATTACGTTTGGCTAATTCTACTATCAGCTAAGTTCGGGTTTAAACCTCAAGGACCCTAGAGCATCTTTCGTACGTTCAATCTTAACTTCCTCAACTGACAACAGAGTTTCTTAATTACATACACACATACATAATTGGTCATTACAGCCCTTCAGTCAGGATTACGATCTAGTTTCTAACACTACTCATGTTGTGTGTGTTAATTTCATACATAAATGGCGGGACCTACAGTTTAAAGTCGACTCCGAACGACAGATTTTTGAGAAGCTTTTCATGGCAATTTTTTACTCTCAGAGTCATTGCCATAAATCTGCTGAGAGGAAGTCGCGGAAAAATATTTTTCGTTTTGATGTCTGACCTGGGATTAGAAGCCGGGCCTTTCATCTAATAAGCCAACACACTACCCACTAGACCACGGCGACTTCACGTACGTTCCATTACGTTTGACTTATTCTACTATCAGTTAAGTTCGGGTTTAAACCTCAAAGACCCTACACCATCTTTCGTACGTTTAATCTTAACTTATTCAACGGGAAACATAGTTTCTTAATTACATACACACATACATAATTGGTCATTACAGCCCTTCAGTCAGGATTACGATCTAGTTTCTAACACAACTCATGTTGCGTGTGTTAATTTCATACATAAGTGGTGGGTTCTACAGATTATACCGAACAATATATTTTTGAGAAGCTCTTCATGGCAATTTTTTATTTACTCTCAGAATTTTTGCCAGAAATCTTCTGAGAGGTATTCGCCGTAGAAATACTTTTTTGTATATCGTTTTGACGTCTGACAGGGGGTTTGAACCGTGGCTTTAAGTCTAATAACAAGCGACTTTCTTAAATGCTTTGTTTAAGTTGATACTTCTCCGTTAACGCAATACACAAATTTGGACTACTTTTAACTTTTGTCTTGAGTTAAGGACTTTGACAGCCATTATCTAATCAGTTTTACTTTAATCCTTTAGATTTTTGTGTTTGTGTACAGGCAAGTTCAATATGCGTCAAAGTATTTGAACCTGGTGCTATAAACACAATAAATGCAACGCAACAAACACAGCAATCTCTCAAACATAGAACACATGTGTTTATAGGAAAATGAGTATGTAGTTTAAAAGCAACACGACATGAAGAAAATTTCGTTTTGAAATTGTTGGGTTTCCTAGGTTGCGTTTATTGTGTTTATGGCATGATATTGTTACAAAAATGAAAAATCTAAAGACTGCTTTTACATCGCTTAACATTAAGATTACAAACAAATGCTACAAAAACCAAAACAATGCAGTAAACAAGCTTGTTTACAAATTATCATACTGCTTAATATAACAACAAACACCAGCATAAGAAAAAATTGTAAACAAGTAAACAAAAATACACCAACAACACTACAAGAATAAATGTAAACAACGATGTTTACATTTATAGAGATTTCGACAAGGCAAAGTCCGCCTTCAAGAACATTCATCACACTGTTTTCGTAGCTATATAAAAGGCAAGGCAAAACAGGCGACTGAGTGAGTGAAGTTCAGTCAGTCTTGTGTGAGGACGAGTTACATGTGAAGAATATAATCGTAGTCTGAAGGACTCTATTATAAAGATCTGTCGAACAATTGTTATTGTTTAAGCAAAAGAGTCTAAAGAAGTATAACAAACAAAGTAATTGTTGTTGTATACATAAAGTTGTGAACAGTGGCACACAGAATTGTGCGTATAATAAAGAATTTTAATTAAAATTAAACACAAATTTATTTTAATTTTATTTGCAATCTACAAGCTCATATTTTAAACGTTTTTAAAATGCTAAAAACGTAACTATACGTTGTTGTTTTGCTGTCAGTTGAAAATGACCAAGATAAACTTATGATTCAGTCTTTATTCATCATCTGGTTAATAGCTAAGCACGAACGTATTTAAGATTTTTTATGCTTTCATAATAGAGTAGAGACTCAAATATCTAACTTTCATCAGATAAATTCAAAAAATTACGAAGTTCAAGTTAACAATGCAAAATTAAATTTTTTCTTTTTGTTTTTATTCATTTAAAATCTTTTTGGATTGTTATTCAACTAGTACACAATAATTGTGATTTCACTGTAAAGGGAATAGGGTTTTGTAATCAAAATAAACTCGTATTGCTGTGTAGTAATAAACATGCAAAATATGAGCACGTGAGGTTAGTCAAAAATAAACAAAAGCTTATTGTAGCTTACTTCGTGGACATGGTATATTCGTGGAATTGGTATTACAGTGAACTTGCGATAACGTGAACTAATTTTTACCAAGGCAGTTCACATTTTCGAGTTTGTTTACGTTATCGAATACCCAAATTTAAAACAAAAAATTACCCTATTTAATATGAAAACTGATATTTTAATAAGTAAAAAAAATCATTGGGGCTATCCAACAATTGTTTAAAATTTGTTACAAAATTCTACTCCATGCTGAGTCCAAAAGCTTAATTGTATCTTTTACAGTTAACATCTTAATAGAATTTAGCAATTCTGTTTTGTTATTTTGAAGTCGCCGTGGTCTAGTGGGTAGTGTGTTGGCTTATTAGACAAAAGGCCCGGGTTCGAATCCCAGGTCAGACGTCAAAACGAAAAATATTTCTTCGGCGACTTCCTCTCAGCAGATTTCTGGTAAAGACTCTGAGAGTAAAAATTGCCATGAAAAGCTTCTCAAAAATCTGTCGTTCGGTGTCGACTTTAAACTGTAGGTCCCGCCACTCATGTATAAAATTAACGCACACAACATAAGTGGTGTGAGAAGCTAGGTCGTAATCCTGACTGAAGGGTTGTAATGGCCAATTATGTATGTATGTATGTTTTGTTATTTCAAAAACATTCTGGTCTATGGGCTGAATTAACGATGTGACATAGGGTGGAAAAGGATCCGTCATCAGAAATCAATTGGACTTCAGCCGGATATGAAGGGGAATTGCCTATTAACAGAAGGCGGTTACCAGTAACCCCTATTTAGTCAAGAACTCTGTAACCTAAGACCAAAAATTATAACAAAGTTTTCAGTTTTAAATTTGTCAGTTGAAGAATTTATAATTCACCCGGAGAAGTAAAGTTTTCGAAACTTCATGGATTTTTAGATTTTCCAATCATCAATAAATTAAGTTTAGTTTGAGAGTTCACGACACATTTGAACTGCCCATGAAAGTTAATCGTTGTTTCTTCATCTTTGCGCCTGGAGCACGCATTTTTTCCCCAGTGATGACAAATCTGTTTTATATGGCAACTGCTTCCAATATAAACCGAATTCATTGGCATTATAAGGCTCAGATCTTCACAAAGAGAGATTTCTTCCATTTTTGCTTTTTTTTAAGTGGGTCAACATGTTGCGGCTAAGCAGAAAGCTTTTCTGTGGAATATTAAGAAGGCGAACACCAAACCTTTATTTCAATTTTTGAAGTCATCCATTCTTTAATTTGATCGTGAATTTCACAATTTAAAAACAGATTTAAAAAAAAAAACAAAATATAAAAAAGTGTTCACATTTTAGAGCTTTCAGATTTTGTTCACGTTTTAGAATATTGTGTGGAAAAATAAATTTGTTCACGTTTTTGCAAAGTTTACACTTTCGAAAGTTCACTTTATTTTCTGATTTATGAGATTTTTGTTAATGAAGTTTGGGTTTTTCTGTTCTAGACACACTCTTAGACATGAAAGTTATTTAAATTCATTGAGTTTAACTTACCTTCTATCTTCTTAACATTTTAGAGATGAATGTTAAGCACGGTACTATAGGGTGACTTTTTTAAGAGCTATAGGAAAATTTTTCAAAGAAAAAATACACATAAAATTGAGAAAAATTCATGAAATTTTTATTTGAATCGATAGTACGGTCCATATAATTTAATGTTTGAAGATTATTTCATGCAAATGTTGACCGCGACTGTGCCTCAAATGGTCCATCCACTTAGTTCAATTTTGGCATACTCTTTCCAACATTTCGACCGGTATCTTACGAATAAATGCTTCAATATTGTCTTCCAATGTGTCAATTAAAACGGGCTTGTCTGTATAGACATGAGTTTTAACATAGCCTCACAAAAAATAGTCTGAAGGCATTTAATCGTACGATCTAGGCGGCCAATTGACAGGTCCCGAACGTGAAATAAAATGTTCACCGAACTTTTCTATTTTTTTTTTTTTTTTTTTTTTTTATTATAAAACCAGCACTCAGGGGATGACCCCTACTCATGCAGCGCATTGTGGAGGTTTTTAGGAAAGATGGAAAGAGAGAGGGAAGATGCGAACGGTAAGGAAACGAGTTGCTGCTGGAAATGAGTTGACTATAAAATGGCCAGTGCTATACCTTCACCAATAGCCAGTCTACAGCAATCGTCCCCAAAAAGCCCGCAGTTTCTCACACCACTTATAAAGAAGTGGCGTGACCTACAGTTTAAAGTCGATGCCAAACGACTGATTTTTAGAGAAACAAGAAGAGAAAGAGATGAAATCGCCGAAAAAATACTTTTTGTATTTTTGTATTTTTAATGTCTGGCCTAGGACTCGAACCCTGGCTTTACATCTAATCAGGCAGCACACTACCTACTAGACCACGGCGACCCCCCTCTCTCAATAAGTCCATTGTTACATGTGTTTTGTGGCATGTAGCACCGTCTTGTTGAAACCACATGTCATGCAAGTCAAGCTCTTGCATTTTGGGCAAAAAAAGTTGAATATCATCTCACAAATAGACGCTTCAGTGGGTCGATTAAACTGACCATAGAATAGAAGAAGCATGCGATGAGCTTTCTTAACAGAGCAAGCATTTTGATAATAAAATTCAATGATTTGCAAGCGTTGTTCGTTTGTAAGACGATTCATGGTTAAATTATAGACCAAACTGAAGATGTTTGACAGTGAAACAAAACACGAAACGTGCGTGAGCTGTTTAAACCAGTGTTGCCAAAAAGGATAATAGCTAAAAAATCACCCTTTATTTCAAATAAAGCTCTGTATTATAAAATGTTGTTGGCAAACAACGAAAATTTGCTCGTCATTAAGCACCGAATGTAAGGCTATATAACTTTAAACGATGTGCTTTTAAAATACGATACCACATATACAGTGGCTAACAATATAATGCAAACTTTTTCTATTAAAAAAAAGAAATATTTTAATCCAGCATAAAAGAATAAAAAAACAAAAAAAAATAATACAAAACCAAAAACAAACACAAATTGAAAAAATTTAAAACACATAAAAATAAATTGCAATAATGCCTGTGTTTTCTTCTTCTTTTTTATTATTTTCTTATCATTTTTTTTTAAATTTATTTCTTCTTAGCCGCCTTTCATTGATAATTTTAAAAACTTTCCATTGCTTTGCCAAAACCAATAAAGTGAGTATTTGGTTAAGATTTTTCCATAACTTTTTTTGTATTTTTAAAACTTTAAAAAAATAAATTGCAATTGAAATATTTTTTCAAATTATTAAAAGAATTCTTAGATTCTCTTCTAATAGGTTTCAAAAAATTTCCTTTGTGTTGCCAAGTATAGTATTTATTAGAAACAATACATAAGTATCTTATTCTCACAGCTTTTTCACAAACCATTAGCTACGGACGTAACGTAATTGGTCGTTATAACCCTTTAGTCGAGATAAGCACCTAGTTTCTCACACCACTTGAGTGGTGTGACCTACAGTTTAAAGTCGACTCCGAACGACAGATTATCGGGCAACTTTACATGGCAATTTTATTTACTCTTTGAGTTTTTGCCAGAAATCTTCTGAGAGAAAGTCGCCTAAGAAAAATTTTTTCATATTTTTAGCTGGAAATATCTGGCCTGGGGTTTGAACAGAGACCTCATGTCTAATAAGTCCACACACCAACTACTAAACTACGGCGGCCATTATCTAATCTTATACAATTCCAGTTGCATTTACTTACCATCCGTTTAACGGATTTCGGGCAAACGCAACACATCCTTCCCGGCGTAATTTTTTAATAATTATGTTCAATAACTGGAAAATAACTGAAATATTAATCTCCAAGTGAAGAATATTTTGACATATGTAATGCTGTTGCTTAGGTTATCAATACAATAAATTAAAAATGATGGGAAGTATGTGAATAAATTTAGAATCTTCCAACAGAGGCAACCGAATTTGATTTTGTGCATGCTATAGGTGTCACATAACATACAGTCAGGATTATTGACCTAGCTTCTCACACCACTTATGTGTGAGTTAATTTTATACATTAGTGGCGGGACCTACAGTTTAAAGTCGACTCCTAACGACAGATTTTTTTGAGATATTTTTCATGGCAGGTTTATTTACTCTCAGAGTTTTTGCCAGAAATCTGCTGAGAGGAATTTGCCGAAGAAATAATTTTTGTATTTTGTTTTGATGTCTGGCCTGGGGCTCAAACCCTAGCTGTACATCTAATAAGCCATCACACTAACCACTAGGCTACGGCGATCAATCTGTCTAGATACATTACCATATACGATCATAGACATCGATTTGTGTTCGCTGAATGGGCTCTGAAATAGTCAGAAAATGACTTCAATTTTCAACGGAAAATCATTTTCAATAATGAGATCAAACTTTGAACGAATTGATATTGTCAAATCTGATTTGAAAGTGTAGTCATCTCAAGTTAGTTTTCACAAAAGCGAAGGTGTACGTGAATAAACGATAAACAACACCAGTGCTCTACTCCATTATAACCTAGGCTATCAGTCAAATTCAGCCTGATTTATGAGCCAGAGACATGGAAAATTGGACAATTCGTAGTTGTTAGACACTGAGAAGCCTTGGCGGACATTTGAATGATGTTATATTCCAGACATAGTGGCATCAATTTAATCTTTCTAATTAATAAAAAAAAAATGTCGATAATATCTCATACACTTAACATACATACACACATAATTAGCCATTGCAACCCCTTAGTTAGGATTGCAGCCTAGCTTATCACACCCATGTTGTGTGTGTTAAAATTATATATGAGTGGCGGAATCTACAATTTAATGTCGACTCCGAACAATAGATTTTTGAGAAACTTTTCGTGGCAATTTTATTTACTCTCAGAGTTTGGATGTCTGAGCTGGGGTTTGAATCGTGGTCTTACGTCTAATTAGCCAAAATACTACCTACTAGACTACGGTGATATCCCGTACACATACATAACATTATTGGTCATTACAACCCTTCAGTCAGGATTATTGACCTAGTTTCTCACACCACTTGTGTTGTGTGTTTTAGTTTTATACAGTGAGTGGCGAGACCTACATTTTAAAGTCGACTCCGAACGATAGATTTCTAAGAAACTTTTCGTGGCAATTTTATTTACTCTCAGAGTTTTTGCCAGAAATCTGCTGAAAGGAAGTCGCATTTCGTTTGGATGTCTGAGTTGTGGTCTAATCAGCTAAAATACTACCTACTAGATAACGGTAATATCTCATACACACTTTGTTTTATTTGAATTTAAAGATGGGACGTTCTTAAAAAAGACCCTATCTTAAATATGCCATATGGGTGACGTAGACAATAATTAGATTGAACGTGTTATCATCGGTAAAGCGCCGGCAAAAAAACTAATAAAACTAACCATATTTCAAGCGGATTACTAAGTACGAAAACAGGTAATTCAAAGAGGATTGTGTTGAGCGTTTGATGGTATTTAAAGGCATTTATTACTTTGAGTCGTAAATTACTAGGTTAAGATTTACGTCAAATTTGTACACTTTATTGGCCAACATTTTTAATTTACCGTTTATTAAAGTTATGAAAACTGCTCTCTGCTAAAAGAGTAAATGGGTTATTTATTATCTTTAAAATAATCACTATTATCGTTTTTTTTATAAAGTGTAAGTTTTTTGCGCAAGTATCAGTCAAAGATCAGCAATGAGTATTCAAAAAGATGAGTAGAATGGAATCATACTCATAATTTCTGATATTTAAACATATTCATACTTATTTTAATATCATGGAACCTCTACTTAAATTTAAAGTTTAAAGTACTCATCAAACTTTGTTCACAACTTGATGTAACGACAACGATTTATTTTGGTTGTTCTTGTTCTATACACTCTTTTACGTAAACACTAACAATTGTTCGACAAATCAATTATAACGGAGATCTTCAAACCACAATTATTCTCCTCACATGATATTGTTGATTTCGACTTTCCATACAACTCAACATATACACGAAGCGCAAAATAAGTATGAATCGCTTACGAACACTAAAATACTCACTAAAAGGTTGTGTGTTTGCTTTACTTGCTGCTCTGACTTTTTGTTAAACCTGCACTCAGGGGATGACTCCTACTCATGCAGTGCATTGTGCAGGTTTAGGAAAGGTAGAAAGAAGGAAGAAGCAAACGGTAAGGAAACGAGTTGCTGCTGGTGACTATATAATGGCCAGTGCTATACCTTCACCATTAGACAGTCTACAGCAATCATCCCCAAGAAGCCCGCAGTTTCTCACACCACTTATATTGTGTGTATTAATTTTATACAGAAGTGGCGGGACCTAAAGTTTAAAGTCTACTCCGAACGACAGGTTTCTGAGAAACTTTTCAAGAAGAGAAAGAAAAAATACTTTTTGTATTTTTTAATTTTTAATGTCTGGCCTGGGACTGGAACCCTGGCTTTACGTCTAATAAGCCTACACTACCTACACTACACAACTAGACCACGGCGAGCCCCAATTTCATTTGAAACTTTCAAAATCTGTCAAAGCTTCTGAAAATTTATGAACTAAAAATTCATTTGATAAGATGATAATATAACACTATTGTTAGACTCTTTAAGTAATAACTACGATAAGTTTTGTCCGATTTGATCCGACAAAGTGTTAATCTCTTCACAAGATAATGCACTTTCAAAATGTCATCACTTGTTTCATACTTTTTAAGTAAAGTTTACTACTATGAACGGATAAATCTGAAAAAATATGAAAAAAATTCGCATTTTTCAAGTTTACCTACTCAAATCCCATAGCATATTAAGTCGAATAATAGATTTATGTATAGCATTTTAAAGATCTATATCTCCCCTTTCCAAGAAGATTTAAATCTTTTAAATCGGGTCTGAAATGTTTGAGTAATCCAAAAATCTGTACGTAAAGTCTAAAAAAACAGTTTTTGTCAAATAAAAAAAGTTTGGAGGGTTCGAGAAATATAAAAAAAAATATATTTTTGATCTCTACTCCACAAAACTCACAACCTACACTATGTTATTAGTCGGGAGTATTTATTTTTTTTTTTTATATTTTGTCGCATAGTGTAATTATTAAAAGTATTTTTCTAAAGTTATGAATCTAAATGAGTAGAGGCAAAAGAATCAAACATCTTTCGAGTGGTATGAGTTTGATGTGAATGTTGTATGCATACTCATTGCAACCTGTACTTATAAATCAACGTTGTAGTGAGTACGAATGTGACACAGAGTACATAGTTAAATTTCAATATTGTGGACTTACTTAGATTAAAAATTTCATGAGTGCTTATGAGTAGCGAAAAAACGATTCATTGCTGATCTCTGGTGCCAATAAAAAAAGATGCAGTCTTCCACTATTTTTATCAAGTCTCAATAATATTTTTATTTTTATTTCTCTTGTTTTTTTTTTTGTTGCTTCTTATGTTACGTTAAATAAAGTTCAGTTGTATTTAATAATATTCATCAGATGGGTTTGAAAAGCTTTTAACACATTTTTTTGAATTGAATTTTATTATCAAACATAATTCATTAAAAAAAAAACAAAATCTAATCGATAAATAACACATCTGTACTAAAATGATTTGCATATTTGTGATTAGGCGGTATATATACATGCGTACATACGGACATACATCTTCTACAAAATATCATATTTCTACCATAACATAGGAATTTGAAAAAAAAAAATTTTTTTTTTAATTTACGATTCGAAAAAAAGGTTTATTTTGCTTTGCTTTGCAATATTGAAAAGCCGCTTGTGGCATTTACAACTCATGAATTATGGATAGACGTTCGCATTCTTTATTTTATGTCTTACATGATGAGATGATATCTATCATCAGTACATGCAATAGTTCTGTAATGAATTAAAATTTTTAATTGAAAACGTTTAATTTTTATTAAACAATTAATTAAGAAATTAATTAAGATTAATATGAATGACTAACGAATTGGCAAAGAAAGTGTTTTTAGGGTATATGATGATGAATTATTTTAAAAAATATCGTGATATTCAGCTATGCCTCATATTTTAAAGGTTGGTTGCCACTAGTGACTATCATTACATTACAAAAAAAATGTGACAAATACAAAAGCAATTTAAGGATGGTCCTTCAAATCTTTTCAAAAATTACACTATGCGACAAAATAAAAAAAAAATTAAATACACCCGGCTAATGACATAGTGTAGGTTGTGAGTTTTGTTGAGTAGATTTCAAAAATATTTTTTTTTTATATTTCTCGAATATATATTATATCTTGTTGGAAAGGGGAGAGATTGATATTTAAAACGCTATACATATATCTATTATTTGACTTAATATGCTATGACATTTGATGAGGTAAACTTGGAAAATGCGAATTTTTTTCAGATTTGTCCGTTCATAGTAGTAACATACATACATAATTGGCCATTACAACCCTTCAGTCAGGATTACGACCTAGCTTCTCACACCACTTATGTTGTGTGCGTTAATTTTATACATGAGTGGAGGGACGTACAGTTTAAAGTCGACTCCGAACGATAGATTTTTGAGAAGCTTTTCATGGCAATTTTTACTCTCAGAGTCTTTGCCAGAAATCTGCTGAGAGGAAGAAGCCGAAGAAATATTTTTCGTTTTGATGTCTGATCTGGGATTCGAACCCGGGCCTTTCGTCTAATAAGCCAACACACTACCCACTAGACCACGGCGACTTCATAGTAGTAAACTTTACTTAAAAAGTATGAAATAAGTTATGACATTTTGAAAGTGCATTATCTTGTGAAGAGATTGGCACTTCGTTTGATCAAATCGGACAAAAATGACCATAGTTATTATATAAATAGTGTAACAGTCGTGTTACATTTTTTATATACAGTGGCGAGCAGAAGTGAGTGCATGTTATTGATGATGTTATTTTTGTGGATGACGAAACTCAGTATTGTGAACATGCACTCACTTCTGCTCGCCACTGTATTTGTTCTCACCAAATGAACTTTTAGATCAAAAATTTTTAAAATTTTTGATGGATCTTGATTGCTTACTGGAATGGCCAATGTTTGCGGAAAGAGAAATAATCATATTTGCAAAAAACACAAATATTAGGCGACTTCTACAAGTCGTGCAAACGTGAAATTGACACATTTTGTGATAAACAATCAAGATCCATCAAAAATTCTGAAAGTTTTTGAACTAAAAGTTCATTTGATGAGATGACATAGATAAAAAATATAACACGACTGTTACACTATTTATATAATAAC
The DNA here is from genome assembly GCA_014635995.1 of Sarcophaga peregrina. Taxonomy (NCBI): domain Eukaryota; kingdom Metazoa; phylum Arthropoda; class Insecta; order Diptera; family Sarcophagidae; genus Sarcophaga; species Sarcophaga peregrina. The sequence goes on along the minus strand of CM025792.1, from coordinate 77,503,987 downwards.
TACGGTAATTTTTGTCCGATTTAATCAAATGATGACTCAATATCTTCACAAGAGAACACACTTCAAGAATATTATTACTTAACCTATATTTTTTATTAAAGTTTGCTACTATGAAAGGACAAACTTGAAAAAATATGAAAAAATTCAAATTTTCCAAGTTTACCCGATCAAATCTTATAGCATATTAAGTCGAATAATATATATATGTATACCGTTCTAAAGGTCTCTCTCTTCCCTATCCAAAAAGATTTAAATTTTAGAAATCGTTTCAGAAATCTTTGATTAATATAGAAATTTGTAAGTAAAGTCATAAAAAAAACTTTTTTTGTCAAATAAAAAAGTTTGGCGGGTGTATTAAATTTTTCTTCTTTTTGTCGCATAGTGTTATTATTATTAAGTAAATTCTTAGCTTCAGAATATTTTTTTTTTCAAAATGTAATGTCTTGTTAACACATTACAGTAAGACCCCGCTTAACGCTACCCCGCTTAACGCTGTTTCAGTATTTCGCGGTTACAAACGAAACGGCCATGCACTAATCAAAAGCGGTGCAGTATATTGCGACAGTGTATACTATGTATCTTATTCAACGTTCTTTTGTTAGTCTGTTCGGAAAAAAGATTCCCACTGTATTTTCACTGTATGTGAACGCATCTTTCCTGCGTCATAATTGATTTATTAGTTGCCTCGTTTTATGCTGTTTCATTTAGCGCTGGAACTTATTGGAACGTATCCCCCCGCGTTAAGCGGGGTCTTACTGTATGTTGGCTTTTCATTCGTTTTCAAACTACAAAGTTGTAGTGCTAATAGACAATGGAGAATTTGTATACGTATCCTTTGAAGTCGCCGTGGTCTAGTGGGTAGTGTGTTGGCTTATTAGACAAAAGGCCCGGGTTCGAATCCCAGGTCAGACATCAAAACGAAAAATATTTCTTCGGCGACTTCCTCTCAGCAGATTTCTGGCAAAGACTCTGAGAGTAAAAATTGCCACGAAAAGCTTCTCAAAAAAATCTGTCCTTCGGAGTTGACTTTAAACTGTAGGTCCCGCCATTCATGAATAAAATTAACGCACACAACATAAGTGGTGTGAGAAGCTAGGTCGTAATCCTGACTGAAGGGTTGTAATGGCCAATTATGTATGTATGTATGTATCCTTCGAAGGCTAGGGATTTAATATTAGTAGCGCCCAATATATTTGACAACGAACTTTTCAATTTAATTAGGATTTTTTGTGGGATTGTCTTAAGTCATAGGAGTATGCAAATAAGTTACAAATCGATCACCAATATGTCTTTCAAATTAATAAAATATTTCACTTGTATTAAGGTATTAAAACTTTTTCAAATCATAACCCCGATTAGACAAATTAACGTTTACGAATTATAGATTTTCATGCCTTAAGCTAGAAGTTGCTTTGAATTTTAATTTTTTTTTTTTCATTACAAGGAGGCCCTTGTTGTTAATTAAGAGCCGTTATAATTAAGAAAATTGTTTCTTAATTTCTTTCTTTTTTTTATTGGAGTTTAACAATTTTCAACTTATCACCACAGTTATCACAGAAGAGTTGAACACATTTCACTATTCATTACAAATCGTTTCTTAATAAAAAAAAGAAATTTTTTATTTGGCCCGATATTTACGCTTGATGTACTATATACTCGTTCTAGATATTTGGATATTCTGACTTCACATCGAAAACGTTATTTATCGACTGACTTTGAACCGCAAAATTTTAAAACAAAAGACTTCATCTGGACTGCTTCTGTATACATATCTGTGTATCGGAATTAAGTTCAAATAATGCTATTTTATTAGTTTATATTCGTAATTTGATGATAATAAAATTGTTTTTATTTTTCTTTACTCTCGGTTCACCAAAAAAAAAAATTATTACAAAAAGAAAATCGGAAAACAAACAAAAATTAACTCACACACATCCATACATTCAAATACCATCAGCGTTTCTAACAATTTGCATTTTGGGAAGGAAAATTCGCTTTTTTTTACGGAATTAATGAAAGACAGAAAGACCACAAAGTAAATGAATTTATTGTTGTTGTTGTTGTTGTTGTTGATAATAAAAAGTCAATGAGCAAACGTAATAATAAAAACAACAAGAACAACAACAACAACAAAACATTAAGTATCTGGAACTATGTTTGGTTCAGACACACACAACAAGTGTGCGTGCATATGTTAAGGTGTTCCCACCGAACGTAACCCAGCAAACATTTTCTCTAGCAAAACAACAAAGCCTGTAATCTTTAAGACTTTTTTATAACAATTTCTTAAATAAATTACAAATAAAAATTGCTGATGGTAGTTGAAAATATAGGGTCTTCTTTAAAGGCTTTTTATCTTTTAATTAAAATAAAACAAAGTGTGTATGAGATATCAATGAACAATTTTTTTTCGTTTAAAAGACCTATTAATGCCATTATGTCTAAATATTCTTTTCTCTGTATACTGCGTATCAGAAATATTCACTTTCCCTCACTCATACATACAGAATTGGTCATTACAATCCCTTCAGTCAGGATTACAACCTAGCTTCACAAACCAGTAAGAGGTCGCCGTGGTCTAGTAGGTAGTGTGTTGGCTTATTAGACGGAACACCCGAGTTCGGATCCCAGGTCAGACATCAAAACGTAAATTTAAAAATAATTTTTCGGTGACTTCCTCTCAGCAGATTTCTGGCAAAAACTCTGAGAGTAAAAAATTGCCATGGAATGCTTCTCACAAAATGTGTCGTTCGGAGTCAACTTTAAACTGTATGTCCCGCCACTCATGTATAAAATGAACGCACACAACATAAGTGGTGTGAGAAGCTAGGACGTAGTACAATGGATCAATTCGACCATCGAGTACTGTACTTGTCAGAATTGACAAGTACACGTCCTCTAACCTAACCTAACCTTCACACACTACTAATGTTATGTGTGCTAATTTGTATACATGAGTGGTGACGCCTACAGTCTTAAATCGACTTCGAACGACAGATTTTTGAGAAACCGTTTGTGGCATTCTTATTTACTCTCAGAGTTTTTACCAGAAATCCCCTGAGAAGACGACATCGGGGAAATATGTTCTCATATTTTTGTTTAGTAGACTACGGCGAATATTTTCATGCCTATGGCAAGAGCTTTACGAATTCGGTTTGTTTTCGAGTAGGTAGTATTTTGGCTTATTATACCACAAGTTCAAACCCCAAGTCAGACATCAAACCGAAAATATGTAAAAATTATTTCTTCGTTGACTTCCTCTCAGCAGATTTGTGGCAAAAACTCTGAAAGTAAACACAAATTGCCACCAAAAATTTGCCCAAAAGGTCTATCGTTCGGACTAGACTTTAACCTGTAGATCCCGCCGCCCATGTATAAAATTAATACACACAACATAAGAAGCTAAGTCTAAGTCTTGACTGAAGGGTTGTAATGACCTATTAAGTATTAGGTTTCGAAAATAAAAATTCTAGATACTGGTATTTTACTTTTACATCGCTTAACATTAAAATCATAAACAAAAGCTATAAAAACAAAACAATGCATTAAATAAACCTGTTTACAAATTATCGTAGTGCTTAATATAACAACAAACACCAGCATAAAAAATGATAAACAAGTAAACGAAAATATAACACGAAACACTACAAGAATAAATGTAAACTAAATACACAAACAACAATAATTAACCAATGATGTTTATATTTATAGAGATTTCGAGAAGGCGAAGCCAAGAACATTCACCAGACTGTTTACTTTGCCATATAAAAGGCAAGGTAAAGCAGACTATGGAGTTAGTAAAAGTTCAATCATTCTTGTGTGAAGACGCGGTGTGTTTGAAGAGAGTAATCGTGGTTTGAAGATCTCGTTTATAAGGTTCAGTCGAACAATTCTAGTCTAGTAATTGCTATTGTTTATGCAAAGGGTGTGAACAAAGGAATAACAAACAAAGCAATTGTTGTTGTTTTCATTAAGTTATGAACAGTGGCACACAGAAGTTTGCGAATAATAAAGATTTTTTATTAAAACTAAATACAAATTTATTTTTACTTTATTTGAATTTACGAGCCTATATTTTAAAATTTTTTAAAAAGTAAAAAAAAGGTAAAACGTGTATCTATGTATGCACAGATTATGAACCACTACGGTTTGTAGTAGACTTAAGAGAACCGCACAAGCAAGAGTCGAACGGGGTCAAGTCGCACGATCTTGGTGCTCAGTTCATATCACCTTCACTTGAGATCACAGTACTCCCAAATAGCTTAAGCAGAATACCCAATATGGCGTGAGCTGTATGACCGTAGTCTAGTAGATAGTGTGTTGGCTTATTAGACGTATGGCCCGAGTTTAAATCCCAGGTCAGACAGCAAAACGAAAATATGAAAATATTTCTTCGACGAGTTCCTCTCAGCAGATTTCTGGCAAAAACTCTGAGAGTAAATAAAATTGCCATGAAAAGTTTGTCAAGAATCTGTCATTTAAAGTCGACTTTAAGCTGTAGGTCCCGTTACTCGTGTATAAAATTAATGCACACAACATAAGTGGTGTAAGAAACTAGGTCGTAATGCTGACTGAAAGGTTGTAATGGCGAATTGTGTATGTATGTACGGCACTTGAAGCCAATCACATGTCGTTCGGTTCCAGATCGTGCCATTCATGCCTATAATGGTCGCCGTTGATACTGATGACACGACCAAGGTCATATTTAGAGAAATATACGGCGATGTCGCCCGAAATAGTAACTTGTTCGGAATGACTTTTATGCTCTTGAGCCTCCTGCACATTAGTATCGTCGTTCATATTTTGTTTAAAAAATTCCACAAAATTTATTTACAATTTTCTGTTCAACGCTCGTATGGCTTTCTTCCTATGGTGCTTTGGGTGGTGCTGATGGTGATGGTAATGATAATGGTAATGGTGATGGTGGTGGTGGTGACGTTTTGTTTTCTTTAGCAATTCCCCGTTTCTATTTGTTTTGGCATTAACAACAATTTTGTATTTATTTTGGGTAAAATTGTTTTTGAACATCTGAAAACCGATCGTATTACAAATTTTATTGTATTAAACAAAACATATTTATTTTGGTTAGTGGTGTTTTTTTGTTTTTTTATTATTATCTTATCCAATATGGGGAAGGTGACTGAGTGAGTGTGTGAGTGGGTGGGTGGAGGTTGATTTGGTTTTTTTCCCTTGAATTAACCACACAGTGTTTATCAAAACAATACACAAATTACAGACAGAAAGCAATAAGTATTCGCAAATACCGTTTTAATTTCAAATTAATAAAAAACAAAAAACGAAAATAAAATACTAGCGCATCGAAACAGGTAGCAAAATGTATTTAAAATTCTTTGTTTGTTTCTTGTTTTTTCTTTTTCCTGTATCTCATTGTCAATGCAATTGAGTTGGAATACAACAGTTATTGCAGGTGCTATATGATGAGGAAATAGGATGAAAGTATTTCAAAAATCTGTCGTTCAGAATCCACTTTAAACTGTAGCTCTCACTGCTCACGAATAAAATTAACACAGACAACCTGTGTGATGTGAGCAGCTAGGTTGTAATTATGACTAAAGGGTTATAATCATGACTGAAGGCTTGTAAACATAACTGAAGGGTTCTAATGACTAATTATGCGTGTAAGTATATAATCGCTTGGATAACCTATTATGGCAATACATGTGCCACAAAATGCTAAAAAATGTCTGCCCCGGCTTCGGGGGGTATATTGCACTCGAAAAATACAATTTTTCTCGACTCTGTCACATAAATCAGCCAGAATTTCAACGATGGTAGGGGTTATAAATAACGGTGCGGTTTCTGGCTTATTTTGCTTTAGAAAGCCCCACAAGAAAAAATCTTACATGGTGTCGGGGATCAGTTCATATGAAATTGCTCGTTCAGGACAGCCGATGCCTACATGCCACATTTCGTTTGTTTGCACATTCTCCAATTTAATATGAATATGCCCTCACGTCTCTGGAACATAATATCTCATAATGCTCGTAGCCCGATACTGTTGAAACCACTGTCGATGATGTCCAGTGCATAGAATACAGACCGAAAGAAGTTTGTAATCATAGACCTATAATGGTTGCCGTTGACATTGTTGGACTAGCCAATGTTGTTTTCAAAAGCTTTTGAAGCGATATCGCAGTGAGCCTAAAATCCACTTCAAATAACCACTTTTTTTGGAATACATTCGATCCTCTGGCATTTTATTAAGCTTAGTATTGTCTCCAATTCGACAATTTGATTTCCGATATCCATTCATACAGAAGTGAACCTCACTGCTGAAGTTGGTAGGTAGGTAGAAATGGCTGTCTTCGCGATAGTGTCATGAGCGGACACACTTAGGCCGCGCACAAAGCAAATTGTGATACCACAGTTTCATCTTCTCACTTAGTAAAGGAACCACTCGGAGATCCCGATGAAGCGACTCAGACTGCCAATATTCATGCATGACAGTTCATTTAGATCCTCTATGTAGTAGGCATCCAGGTGCCTGTTTCTCCTCCGACCAAATGCGGGGCATGTGCACAGTAGGTGAAGAATAGTCTCATCCTCCTCCTCATCTCCATAGCTTCTGCAGAAAGCATTCGCGAGGTGTCCAACACCAATATGTTTCGCATGCGTTCCTATAATATAATGCCCCGTAATAACCCCGATAATAATGCTGAGCCTGCTCTTTGGAGTTTAAGCAGAGGCGCCGTGCGCCTCCTATCCAGACTTGGTCAGATATTTTGCGCTATTGTCCGAAGCTGCACACCTACTGTTGACAAAGTCCACGATTGCATTGTCAATTATAAGCCTGTAGATACCCAAAGGGATCCCCAATGTAGAGAATTCATGATAAAGCAGAGTCCCCGTGTGCCTCCTATCCAGCCTTGGTCAGATTTTTTGCGCCGTTCTACCCTTATCCGAAGCTTCCAACCTACTGTTGACAAATCCACCACTGCATTGTCAATTATAAACCTGTAGGTACCCAAAGGGATCCCCAATGTAAAGAATTCATCAGAGAGTTTAATGGTCGTGCCGCTTCTAGTCAAATCATCCCCTCTGCGGTTGCCGGGAATATCTCTATGTCTCCGTACCCATGTGATATCGGTTCGCCATCTCATTGAGACATTTGCGACAGTTGTACACTGTGTTGCAGTTTATTAAACTAGAATCCAATGCTTTGTTGGCCACTTGGCTATCGAAAGTATGGCGATTTTTTGCCTGTGAACATTTTTGTCTACAATAATTTTCACCGCAGCCTGAATTGCCGACACATAGGCCTCAAAGATGCCGCAGTGATCTGGTAACCCTATAGACTTGGATACTCTGATTGATTTCGAATAGATACCAATTCCAACGGCTCCCTCCAATTTGCTGACATCGGTGAAAATTTGTGCAGAGTCCCCGCGAGGTGCGACGCACACTTCATCCAGTTCTCCCTTTTCGGAATGGATGTTCTAAAATTCATTAAGAAGACATGTTGCTGTATCATATAGTCACTGCTTCTGACAATATCAATTTCTTCAGCTGAAGGTGAAGTTTCGATGAAAATAAAACCTATTTAGCCAACGCATGTCTTTTTAATGATCGTCCATGAAGACGATATAAATGACAGCTAAATTGCCAGATGTAGCTTCAACAAGATGACAGCTGTCAACTGTCAAATTTTGAAATATAATGTGACTGCGTAGTACTTTCTTGGTTTCGTTTTCATCATACAACATCATGAACAAATTAAATCTGTTGTTAACGAGCGATTATAATCGTTTTTAACTTTATAGTCTTGCATTATTGAGGGAAAATTACTTGGATATTTATCTCGTGTATCTTTAAATTTGATTTGATTTATCATCGAAACAATTAAATTTTATTGGCATATTTAATGTATACATACATACACAGACACGTACATACAAACATACATATTAAGAACCAATTCAATATGCATTTGAAAATCACACCCTCTTTGAAAATTATTTACGTTCGTTTAGATTAGAAACCAAAACCAAAAAGAAAAAAGAAAAAAAGCCCCAAAAGAAATATCTTTATTGGGAGTATAATAATTGGAATCATAAATAAAATAGCAAACAAAGCAAAAGAAAATCAATGAAAGACATGAAGTCATGTGAATAGAAAGAAGTACGTTGCGATACAAAGAATTTTACCGTTTCTTTGTTTTTTTAACTTTTACGTCAAATTCTTTTTTTAACCTTTTGACAGCAGTATGCGGGATGTCGGTAATTTGTTAAGATATTATTACCAATTAGTTGTTATCTTCTTTTTTTTTGAAAATTAACAGTAATTAACAATAACAGTAGATATCTTCACATGTGATTACAACACACCCAGTTACCAGTCAGTACATATTCATAGAAGATGTGCATACGTATTGAAAAATTGCTTTATTTTTATAAGAAAATTATTTATTAACAGTTTTAATGACATACAGTGCTGAGTAAAATTGAGAATAAAGTAAAGGTTCCGGTAAATAACTGTTTTTTTTTGAAAATGCTTTAAAAAAAATAAATAGTAAATATTTTCTTAAATTTCTTTTTCTATTTGAAAGTACAAGCCTTCCGGTTAATAATAGAAAATAATTTGATTTAAATACAGTAGCGAGCACAAAAAATGCAACGTTGGGTAAAATTATCTTTAAGTGCGATAATTTTAAAAAAAATGGTAACCAGTTCAAAATATTTCTTTGGGTTATTAATCCCTACAGTTATAGATACCTATTATCAATAACATTATGTAAATATTTTTAATTAATGATATATTATTTTGTCATTTATTAAAAAGAGTGCGAATTTCATGGGAGCAATAAAAATGCAACAGCATAAATTTTAATGTGTTTATTTAAATTAAATAGTAATTCTTACAAAAAAAAAATCTTAAAATTAATATTTAGTGGCGTAGCCCTTATTTTTTATGACTTCTTGCAACCTAGAAGGCATAGAGTCGACTAAAGCTATTAATGTGTTAATGGATATTTTCTCCCATTCACTTTTCAAGATTTCTTCTAATTGGCTCTTAATTGACGGATGTTTCCTCTTAACTTCCCGATTTAATAGCTCCCATATATTTTCTATGGGGTTTAGATCGGGAGACTGTGATGGCCAATCCAAAACATTGACATCATTGTCGCTTAAAAAGTTTCGAGCTAAGCGACTTGAGTGCTTTGGATCGTTATCCTGTTGGAATATGCTACCAGGAGGCATTTTTTCCCGCAGATGAGAAAGCATGTGTTCTCCAAGGATTTCACAGTACTTCTTGGCGTCCATTTTTCCTTCGATTTGAGTTAAGGGACCTACCCCATCACGGGAAAACGCACCTGTAAATACGTGACGTAAAATCAATAATTTTTTTTAAACATATCGTTCCTTACCCCACACCATTATTGATCCACCGCCATGTTTTACGGTTGGAAGTTGATATCTTGGAGAATATCTCTGTCCAGGCGGTCTTCGAACAAAATTTATCCCATCGGAGCTAAACAAATTAAATTTGCTTTCATTGCTCCACAAGACTTTAGCCCATTGTTCATTTGACCAATCCTTGTAACGTTTTGCAAATTCCAGGCGCTTCTTTTTATTGATTGCACTGATGAGAGGTTTCTTTGCGGGTCGTCTCGCATGCAAATTAGCCTCTTTTAACCTACAACGAACAGTGTGAACGCCTATAGAGACTCCCATTTGCTCATTTTCGAAATTAGCAACGTCTACTGCGGTCTTTCGTGGATCTTTTTTAACCAGTGCAATCATCTGGCGGTCTTGGCGAGAGGTAGTTTTTCGAGGATTACCACTACCTGGTTTCCTTTCCACACTATTTCTCAAGGAAAATCGAGATTTAATCCGACATACGGTTGATTGATTTACACCAAAGAGGTGTCCAACTTCACGCATGGATTTTCCTTCTTCTAAGGCTTTAATGATTACAGTTTTGCTGTCAGCTGAGACCTGCTTCTATTACAAAACACATGCTGTATAACTTATTTAAAAAAATTTTCAATTATAATTAAATAAATAACTTACTTTAACTATGTTTTTATTATGTTGCATTTTTTTTGCTCGCTAAAAATTTGCACTTTTTTCACTAATTCAAAAATATTTAACTTTTTAAAGCAGAATTTTGAATAAACTGTGGTTACTTTGAAAACTTATCATTGAAAGAGTTAACAGCAAAAGAAAATAGATAAATTAGTTACCGTTATTTTGAAACAGATCTTATTAAAGATCATATGGCACAGTGTTGCTTTTTTTGTGCTCGCTACTGTAGCTGCCTCGACTGGCCATGCAGTAGTCTACATGATCGGTACAATTTTTTGAGCACAATATCGATTGTGTGCTGCTGTATTTTACCAATGGCTTCACGAATATTGTTCTTTATCTTATCTTTGACGGCATCCCACAAATAATAGCCCAACGGTGTCAAATCGCAGCTCCGAGGAGGCCAAGCGACATCAGCCCTGGAGCTGATAATGCGATAATCAAAAACAGTGCGCAAAACAAACTTCGGCTGCGTGGGACGTAGCGCCGTCCTGTTCCCAATATCCTTCTCTTCAATTTTTGTGAACAAATATTCGTTCAACATGGCCCAATAACGATCGCTTTTGTCTGTAACGGCCAATCCTTGCTCATTTTCGAAGAAAAATGGCCCAATTATGATTCTGGACCGAAATCCGCACCAAACAGGGACTCGTTTTGGCTGCGTCGGCTTTTCAATGTATGCGTGCGGGTTGTTTCTGCCCCAAATGCGACAATTTTGCTTGTTTACATACCCGCCAAGATCAAAATGATCTTCATCTGAAAAGATGATTTTTTTTTTTGTCAAAAATCGGCATCTTCTGTAAGTCAATCAGAGACCCACAATTGGCTTCAACTGCTGAACCAATTGGACTTTATATGGCATCAACCCAAGGTCTTTATGCAAAATTTGGCTCAATGATGTCTCCGAAATGTTCAATTGTTCAGAACGACGATGAATTGATGTTAATGGCGCTTCAAGCACACATTCTACCACAGCAGTAATATTCTCGGGTGTACGCACTGTTTTTGACTTTTCACGCTTTGATTTGTCGATGGGGATGACAGTTTCTTCCTCTTTTTTCACAAAATAATGAACACACGGTGTCTTCCAAAATCCGTACGCAATTTACTCACACATTCTGCAACATTACCATGATTTTTAAATTAATTTCGAAATATTTCCCAGCGCTGTTCAAACGTATACACAACCATATTCGTTCAGCGGAAGGATAAAACTAATTATCTGTCAAATTAGACATGAGCTAAGTGTTACCACTCATGAAAAAAACGTTAGACGGCGTACCCGATATATAAAATATTCGCATATTTTTAAAATTTAAAATCAAAATCATTTCTTTCGTAAAATGCTATAAAAAATAAAACCAAACCAAACCAAATCAGTACTTTTATATGATAAAATAAGATTTAAATTTTATTATCACATAAGCTTCCAATATGTTAATACATTAATTAGTTAATTAGTGTTTTTCTGCTCTAGTTTAATTTATAATTGACGGTCTAGGCCACTCTAAAAACTGAAAGTTAAATTTTTCACAAATATCATTCAATTTGCATTATATTTGAGGCTTAGTGCACGATTTTTTCGAAATTATTCTGTTCAAAACAATGTTTCAACTATCTGGCATGTGTATTAGGAATCATTGTTTTGCATAATAAAGTCGCAGAAGCCGTAAAAACACAACATAGTGCTCTCTAATCGCCTTGAAGTCTATTTCTCTGAAATGACTACCTTTCGCTATTGAAAGTGCACAAAGTATTCGATTTCCTCCACCATGTTTGGCCGTATGAATACATATCGCTCCTTTATTGCAACATAATCATATTTCAAAAAATTAAAAATTTGTAGTTACTTACGCAAAACTGCTCTTTTAGACCTTCTGTACATGTTGAAAAAAAACCGGTTTTATATCCCAAGCTGAACCGAAGTTATATCGAAAAGTGTTTGCGGCAATTAGATCATAGGACTTAGGTCTTGAAAACTTAAATCGCATTTTGCCAAGTTCAAGTTTCTTTGAGATATGACTATGTTGCAATAAAAGAGCGATACATAGTTGGTAATTTTTCCATTACAAAATTTCAGTCAGGATTATGGCCCTAGTTTCTCACGCCACTTATGTTATGAATGTTAATTTTATACTTGATTGGCGGGACCTAGAGTTTAAAGTCGACTCCGAACGACAGATTTTAGATAAACTTTACATGGCAATTTAAATTTCCTTTCATATTTTTTGCCAGAAATCTGCTGAGGGTAAGTCGCCTAAGATATATTTTTATATTTTAGTTTTGATGTCTGACCTGGAATTTGAATTCGTTTAATAGTCTTACTCACTACCTACTAGTCTTCGATGGATGTGTTTTATGTAACTGACTTGTATTACGTAAAAATATACTATCCTGAGTGGATAGGGACCATTCCTAAAGTCTTAGTAAATGCTTACAGAAGTTTTTCATATCTTATATAAAAGATTTTGGCAAATTATAAAAAAAATAATAATGTCGTATGCAAATCTACTATTTATATTGTTACGAAAATGTAATTGGTGTTATTAAAATGATAAACAAAGGCCGCAAAAATAAAAACAAGAGACTTGTTTACATGATCAATGAATAAACAAAAATATAACAACAACACCAGTAAAAAAAGGGATTAAGAAGTAAACAAGCAACCACTACTCTGCAAGGACAAACGCAAACAAAATACACAAACAACAATAAGGTAAACAACTAGTTTACATTTACAGAGGTTTCGCAAATGCAAAAACATTCTCCTTCAAGTGTATACATCAGACTGCTTAGCCTGCGATATAAAATGCAAGACAGCCCTGTTAATGGCGATTCAGAAAGAATTTAGGCAGTTTTGTGTGAAAAAAAATTGTGATTTGAAGATCTTTGTCATAAAGATCTATTCAACAATTGTTATTGTGTACGCGGAAGTGTGTAAAGAATAATAACAATTATAGGAAATTGTTGTTGTTTTAGTCAAGTCGTGAAAGGTGGCACGCGGAATTGTGTGAACAAAAAAGAATTGATTTAAAACTAAACATAAGCTTAATTTTATTTTATTTACAATCTACGAACACGAACTTTTAACGTTTTTAGAAGGATAAAAACGTTACAATATATTACTCCGATACTAGTCCAGCTGTTGTGATAAAAATGACAAAGTTTTTAAAAAATTGGCATTCCTTTCTGAGATTAATTTTACAGTAAAACCCCGCTTCACGCAGTTGCTGTAGTATTGAAATTTCCGCACACTGTATTGATACTTGTTGTTTATGTGTGCAAATGAAACGGCCATGCACCAACCAAAAATGGTGGATTATATAGATGAGGTCGCCGTGGTCTAGTAGGTAGTGTGTTGGCTTATTAGACGAAAGACCCGAGTTCGAATCCCAGGTCAGACATCAAAACGAAAAGTTGTAAATAATTTTTCGGTGACTTCCTCTCAGCAGATTTCTGGCAAAAACTCTAAGCGTAAAAAAAATTGCCATGGAATGCTTCTCAAAAAAAAAATGTGTCGTTCGAAGTCGACTTTAAACTGTAGGTCCCGCCACTCATGTATAAAATTAACGTACACAACATAAGTGGTGTGAGAAGCTAGAACGTAGTACAATGGGTTAATTCGACCACCGAGTACTGTACTTGTCAGAATTGACAAGTACACGTCCTCTAACCTAACTTAACCTAGCAACGGTGTATCTTACTCAACGCTCTTTTGTTAGTCTGTTTAGAATAAAGATTCTAACGGTATTTTATGTGTACGTGTTAAGTTGCCTGGTTTAATGCTGTTTCGTTTAGCGCTGGAACTTATTGGAACGTATCCCCCGCATTAAGCGGGGTCTTACTGTACCACAAATGAAACCGCGTTAAGCGAGGCAACTTAACACGTACATATGTATACAGCAAGTAACGTTGATGACATCGAATAAATCAACTGTGACGCAGAAAAGATGCGTTCGTAGTGTGATTGCGACTTCGGAAAATACAGTTGGAATCTTTATTCTGGAGAGACTAATGAAAGAACGTTGAAAAAGATACGTAGTATACACTGTCACTTTAGAATGTACCGCTTTTGGTTAGTATATGTACGTTTCGTTGAAGTCGCTGTGGTCTAGTAGGTAGTGTGTTGGCTTGTTAGACGTAAAAACCAGGGTTCGAGTCCCAGGCCAGACACCAAAACAAAATACAAAAAGTATTTTTTCGGCGATTTCCTCTCAGTAGATTTCTGGCCAAAAACTCTGAGAGTAAATAAAATTGCCATGAAAAGTTTCGCATAAAATCTATCGTTCAGAGTCGATTTTGAACTGTAGGTCCCGCTACTCATGTATAAAATTAACGCACACAACATAAGTGGTGTGAGAAACTAGGTCAATAATCCTGCCTAATGGGTTCTAATGACCAATTATATATGTATGTATGTATGTATGTTCGTTTCATTCGAAACTGCGTAATACTGCAAAAACCGCTTAAGCGGGGTCTTACTGTATTTCGCATTTGAATGGAAAAGTAACCGAATTGAACAATTATTGCAAATAATTTTTATCGCAACCAGTTTTAAAACTGTTAAGCCATAATTATTATTAATTAAAGATTAAACATAAGAGAACTGAATAGTTAAAAATCTTTGTTGTTTTTAAATCACCACCATTTTCTAGAATAACCGGCTTAACAGTACAACCGACGAATTTCAATGCTTTTTGAAATTCCTTAATCAGCTGAAAGCTTTTCGATAGATTTGGAGTTTTTTTTTTGGTTGTTTTTTTCTTTGTTTTCTTTTATTCGAATTATTTGTCTATTATTATGGTTTCTATTATTAAGTATTTTAAAAACAATTCTTTTCTTCGTTTTTTTATTAAATTCGACATTGTTTTTATACGATTAAAGTTTTTAAAAAAAAATTTTCAAAACTAATTTATCAACTTGAAAAATATTGTGAGTAGCAATATAATGATAAAATATATACGAAAATATATATATTTTATTAAATTATTATATATACATACATACATATATTTTAAGATTATATACTAAATGTATGTATGTATGTATGTATGTTAATAACAATAGTAGTTTTTAATAAAAATTTTATGTGAGAACCTTAACGCAAAGCACCTTTTGTTTTAACACAAACAGCAGCTCAAAACAAAACGTATTTAATTTTTTATTTTTTAACAATAAATTCTAAGAACGAAGTTCTCTTATTAAAATTTTTAACTACAAAGTAGGGTATATTTTCTCATCGTATCGCTAAAGTATTACACAAAACCATAGGCATTGCTGTGTTCATAGTAACCGTAACCACGATTACGATGTCCATTATAGTTAGGATCCCAATAACCATAATATTGACGTAAGCCGCCATTGCCACCATATCCTCCATAACCACCATATCCTCTGCTATATCCACCCCCAAGTACATTTGTCGTTGAAGGATAATAATTATTGTTGGGATAATAACCACCAGGATAAACTACTGGATATTTCGTTGGATAACGATTTGGATTTGGATAATTATAACCGAATAAACTGCCCAGATTAAATACTGAAATTAAAAAAAAAAAAAATAATTAATACGATCTTAAATTTCTTAATTTACGTTCGTAAACTTTGCAACAAATATTTTAATCAGCTCACAGAGCTACACAGGCCCACAAAAGTATACATACGATTAATAAATTTCACAAATTTCTGAACCAATGCAAAAGACCGTTATCAGACAATTATAAAGATTTTCAACGAAAACGGATTGGTTAAAAAATCTCTGAAATTTGTTAACCGTATGTAGACTTTTGTGGCTGAGTATATATTCTCTTTCATGCATACATAATTGGTCATTACAATCTTACAGTTAAGATTACGGCATAGCTTATCACACCACTTATGTTGTGTGCGTTAATTTTATACATGAGTGTAGTATTCTATACTATTTTATACTATTCTATAGTATTCTAAACTATTCTATACTATTCTATGCTATTCTATGCTATTCTATGTTATTCTATATTATTCTATAGTATTATATACTATTCTATACCATTCTATGCTATTCTATACTATTCTATGCTGTTATATGCTATTCTAAAGTATTCTATACTATTCTATGCTATTCTATACTATTCTACGCTTTTCTATAATATTCTATACTATTCTATGCTATTCTATACTATTCTATACTTTTCTATAATATTCTATGTTATTCTATGCTATTCTATACTATTCTATGCTATTCTATACTATTCTATGCTGTTATATGTCATTCTGAAGTATTCTATACAATTCTATGCTATTCTATACTATTCTATGCTATTCTATACTATTCTATGCTATTCCATACTATTCTATACTTTTCTATAATATTCTATACTATTCTATGCTATTCTATGCTATTCTATACTATTATATGCTATTCTATACTATTCTATACTATTCTATACTATTCTATACTATTCTATACTATTCTATACTATTCTATGCTATTCTATGCTGTTCTATGCTATTCTTTACTATTCTATGCTTTTCTATAATATTCTATGCTATTCAAAACTATTCTATACTATTCTATACTATTTTATGATATTCTATACTATTCTATAATATTCTATACTATATTATGCTATTCTATACTATTCTATGCTATTCTATGCTATTCTATAATATTCTATACTATTCTATGCTATTCTATTCTATTCAATGCTATTCTATACTATTCTATGCTATTCTATAGTATTCTATACTATAATTCTATACCTAGAGTTTAAAGTCGATTCCGAACGATTTTATTTACTCCCAGAGTTTTTTCCAGAAATCTGCTAGGAGGAAGTTACCGAAGAAATATTTTCGTTTTGATGTCTGACCTGGGATTTGAACTCGGGCCTTACGTCAAATAAACCAACACACTACCTACTTCGATCGCTTCCTCTAAACAATTTTGGGCTGGCTGGAATTTAACGAGACAATGGCTGTTAATGGTGAGCTATCGACGATTACAAGCTGATTTGGATTGAACCATGTACCAAAGAGGTCAAGAGGAAGTGATGGGAACGAGTTGGAACCCCGACTCTCGTATAAGAAGCCAAAGCACTTCTGGCTTCACTACAGCGACTTCAATAGATTATTAAATGGGGAAAAAAATTAAATTAAAGATTTCAATTGAACTTCAATGCATTACCAGTTGCTTGAAGTGTCAACTTTGGTAGTTGCCAGGATTTGAAAACAAAAATTTTTTCCGCAAATTTGCAAGTTTTTAGTTGCCAGTTGGCAATGCAATTAAGGTTCGACTCAATAACATCACATTGTGTTTACATTTACTTGGGGGTTGAAGTAGCCGTAATCTAGTAGGTAGTCTGTTGGTTTATTAGACAAAAGCAGAGATTCAAACCTAAGGTCAGTCATCAAAACGAAATGAAAACAGAAAAAAAATTTCTTCGGCGACTTCCCGTCAGCAGATTTCTAGTAAAAATTCTGAGAGTAAATGAAACTGCCATGAAGTGTTTTTCACAAACCTGTCGTTCGGAATCGACTTTAAACTGTAGGTTACACCGCTTATGTATAAAATTAATTCACACGACATGAGTGGTGTGAGGCCGTAGGCCTTAATCTTGACTGAAGAGTTGTAATAAACAATTATGTATGTACAGTGAGCGTCAAAAGAAAGGATAAGCTTCTAATAATCACCAAATTCAACTTTTACCACTTAAGGACAGTGTCCGAAAAAATTTGACAAGATCTCGAATTTTTTGTATCAATTTTAAAAGCTGTCAATGAAAGTTTATTAATGTACATTTATTTTTAATGTACACTTTCTTTTGACGCTCACTGTATATGTATCTGGAGTTGTTCCTCAGGTGCCGTGCCGTAAACGTTTCACTCTTTACAGCCAGATTAAAAATATGAATCCTGTATCTATCACATGTGATTGAAATATCCATCACTAGTTCCTACAAGTGGTAGTCATGCAAAGTAGGTTTTGTTACTTACATTTGGCATTCGTTTCTGATGGCAACAAATCGTAACTTTGTGTTCCTTCACTGTCTTTATCTGCTGGACCAGCTCGGGCACCAGTAAAATATGCCAGCAACTGAAATGAGATCAGAAATCAGATTACGTAGTGCAATAAATTAATTTTGAATTATTTTTTTTCACAATTACTCACCATTATATGGAATAAAATTAATTTGAAACTCATTATTTGGTAAGAAATGGCTAAAACACTTAAAACTCTAGACAACAGAAACTTCTTAACTGAACAACGTTTGTGACAACAATAGCACGAAATTCCAAAACTCAAGTCATTTTTATAATTTAAATTTTCCGGATGAGTTGTTACCAGAGAGACTATTTAGCGGCGAGTTTCTTAAAATGTTTACTTAACTCCAATGTTTACTTTTGTTTTTTTTAAATATATTATGTACATGCATTATGTATGTATGTATGTACATATTATGTATTGTTCTCAAAATTGAAACATACTACTCAGTGATGATAAAAGTATGAAAATTATGTTTGTAAATTTGCTTAAAATTTATTAACTTGTGATATTGTTTTGTATTTACAAATAATTGTTTACAAAATTCTTTTTCTTATTTTTTTTTTTTAATACCACACAATATTTTTATGTTTCATTTTTAACCCACTCCATGCTTAAATAGCATAAACAGAGTATTAAAGTCAATATTAGGTCATCCAAAAGGGAATTTCCACACTTTAATAGTTAATAACGGCCACCTTGTTGAAGCTACATCTCACTTCTTACACTTCAGTTTTCAATTATTTAGTCTGTTTTTCAAATCACCATGAACTAACCACATCAAGCGACGTATGTATGTTCATGAATGACTACGTGAGCAAACAATATTTACGAATTTTGGCCGATACCAATACATACAACATGAAAAAAGTGTCTAATGTATCTCGAAAAGTGTTACTGTTTGGTGCTCATTTTAGGCTCACGAAATCACCGGTTCAAATTCCTTTCAGAACGAGATTGGTGGCATCAATGCCAATGGCGAGCTCTATATGTCGATGATTTCCAAAGTCTTTGGGCATGAATTGGATAATCTATGTACGAAATACATGTGGATTCGACAAGACGAAGGTACATGGCATATAGCTCATGTTACAGTGGGTACTCTTCATGAGCGATTTAAGAGCTCAGACCAGAGATCAGCAATGAATCGTTTTTTCGCTACTCATAAGCACTCATTACATTTTGAAAATAAGTGAGTCAATAATATTGAAATTTAACTAGGTACTCTGATTCATTCGTACTCCCTACAACGTTGATTTATAAGTACAGGAAGCAATGGATATGCGTACAACGTTGACATCAAACTCATACCATTCGAAATAAGCTAATAAAAAAAAGTTCCTAAAACAACACAATGGACTTGTTCACGTGATCAACGAATACGTAAAAAAATGTAGCAACAAAAACAATGGGCTTGTTTACAAGATCGATGAATAAACAAAAATAATGGCAACAACATCAGTATAAAAAAAAATATAAGGGATAAAGATGTAAACAGCCAACAACAAAGTGCAGCGGACAAAAAAGTAAACATGCAAAAACAAAATGCAGCGTAAAACACAAGCAACAACTACTCTGTCTGGACAAATAACAACTTGTTTACATTTTTAGATATTTCCCGAAGACCGTCATCCTCCTTCGAGAGCATTCAACACACTATTGATTCAGTGATATAAAAGGCAAGACAAAGCGAACAATGCTAGAGTTCGAATTAAGTCAGTCGTGTGTGAAGACGTCACGTGGGATCCAATTAGAATCCGGTCAGACACATTGTTATGAAGAAAATAATTGGGGTGTTGCATGCAAAAGCGTAGTAAGCAGAGAAGGATAACAGACAGTTGTTATTGCGTACGGGAAAGGGTGTGAAAGAAGAATAACAATTAAAGTTCGCACACGGAATTGTGCGAACAATAAAAAATTGATCTAAAATTAAATACAAATTTATTTTTATTTTATTTGCAATCTGCGAACTCATATTTTTAACGTTTCTAAAAAGGTAAAATCGTAACGATATGTTTGATTCATACGTCTACTTATTGCAGATTCATAACTTTCTAAAAATATTTATAAATGATTCAAGTGACTCGAATCATTCATTAAAATTCACAGTCTTAGTTATTGTTGCATTTACAAAAAAAAAAGACAGTGCAGCTAGCAGAGCAAACACACAACCTTCTAGTGAGTATTTTAGTGTTCGTACGCGATTCATACTTATTTTGTGCCAAATAGACTACGACGACCATACAAACCATGGTAGTCCTTCATATCCAACATAACCAATGCCACCATTCAAATTCAGTCTGATTAATGCTTCAAATTCATGGTTAAAATTTACTTTTCTGCTGATGCTCATCTAGAGCCTCTGTGGCAGACATATGAACGCTATTATATTCCACTCAAAAATGGCTGCGATAAGGCTTTCAAGCGAACAAAAATTTCTATGACACCTCAATTGAAGTCGCCGTGGTCTAGTGGGTAGTGTGTTGGCTTATTAGACAAAAGGCCCGGGTTCGAATCTTAGGTCAGACATTAAAATGAAAAATATTTCTTCGGCGACTTCCTCTCAACATATTTTTGGCAAAGACTCTGAGAGTAAAAATTGCCATGAGAAGTTTCTCATAAAATCTGTCAATCGGAGTCGACTTTAAACTGTAGGTCCCGCTACTCATGTATAAAGTTAACACACACAACATAAGTGATGTGAGAAACTAGGTCAATAATCCTAACTGATGGGTTCTAATGACCAATTATGTATGTATGACACCTCAAACACTATTTGTTTTATTTACATTTAAAGACAGAAAACGTTTAATGGAAGACCTTTTACATTTCGAAACGTTGACAAATTTTTTTCTTTTCGTATTTCAAAAAAACATTTAGTTTCTAAGTGTTATATGTTCACAAGGAGATAGCAAAAAATTTATTACTGCGAACTCTTGAAGATAATTTTCAACTTTATGATGAACAATCAATTACAATTTATTATCCTGTACTCAAAACGTGCATACGGGCAATATGGTACGATTACCATATTAACAGATTCGTTATCGATACATCTGTTAATTCATTAATGCAACAACTATCAATTAAAATGTCTGCATTTTGGTTATCTAGTTCAGCCCACACACAATTATTATCGTAAAAATACGAAAATAGAAGCATTTTTTTTGGTTTCTAACCTGCAAGTGTAATAGAAAATTTAACGCAGCGGTAGTCAAAAATTATAATTTTATGAAATATGCTTTGCCTTCGTCATATGTACATACATAAATATAATTTAATTTAATTTTATTTGTAAAAATCGTGTAAATATACGCAATCTTTTTGAAAAAGTCATGTTCATTTAGTCGATTAGTTTTTATTCTGTCCTTACTTAAATTTGTTATTCATTGTTATACATTATGTTAAGGGCCTTTTTCTACCTTAAGGGCGATTTCAATTTTTTATTTGTTTAAAAGATATATTGATGTCATCTTGTGTGGAATGTAAGTTTGCTGAATGTGCTTCTCTGAGTGCCGCATCCAAAAATATCAATTTTTCACTTCTTTGGTACATAAATCAAAGCGAAGTTGCCTCATGGCATAACATGGTTATGTCGCCGTAGTCATTAAACAAAAGGCCCGAGTTCGAACCCTAGGTCAAACATCAAAACGAAAATATGAAAATATTTCTTTGGCGACTTCCTATCAAATTAAATAAAATTGCCATAAAAAGCTTCTCAAAAATCTGTCGTTCGGAGTCGTGTTTAAACTGTAAGTCCCCCCTACAACATTTCTTTAGCGAGTTTCTCCCCGTAGACTTCTGACTGAAATTCAGAGAGTGAAAACATAATCCTGAAATGTTTCTTGTGTATCTCACTCGACAGCCATGAATAATATTAACAGGAATACAAAATAGATGGGATGGTGTGAGAAACTATGTTGAAGTCTTGATTAAAATCAAAGTTATTATAATCTTAAATTATGGCAGAGAATTCGTCTTAGTCTAGTAGGTAGTGTGCTGTGAGGCCCCGATTTAAACAACTGATCAGGCATCTCCAACACAATGAAACTGGGGGTCCCACCAGTCATGTGTAAAATTAACGCACACAATATAGGTGGTGTAAAAAGCTATGTCGTAATTCTGATTGAAAGGTTGTAATGACCAATTACATACATACATACATAATTGGCCATTACAACCCTTCAGTCAGGATTACGACCTAGCTTCTCACACCACTTATGTTGTGTGCGTTAATTTTATACATGAGTGGCGGGACCTACAGTTTAAAGTCGACTCCGAACGACAGATTTTTGAGAAGCTTTTCATGGCAATTTTTACTCTCAGAGTCTTTGCCAGAAATCTGCTGAGAGGAAGTCGCCGAAGAAATATTTTTCGTTTTTGATGTCTGACCTGGGATTCGAACCCGGGCCTTTTGTCTAATAAGCCAACACACTACCCACTAGACCACGGCGACTTCAATGACCAATTATGTATGGTTATATCGCATACAACCGCGACTTAAGAAAACCTCACAGTGAATAGTCTAACGGAAACAAAGTGCACGATTCACAAATCCTTTACACTGATTTCAAATCGTTTTAAGCAGAATATTGAATGTGATATGAGATGTGTGGTAGGTAGTGTGGTCTTGTTAAAAGCCCATTTCTTCTGATCGCCGAAGCAACTCGTCAATTCTGACAAGTACAGTACTCGGTGGTCGAATTGACCCATTGTACAACGTCCTAGCTTCTCACACCACTTATATTGTGTGCGTTAATTTTATACATGAGTGGCGGGACCTACAGTTTAAAGTCGACTCCGAACGACACATTTTTTGAGAAGCATTTCATGGTAATTTTTTTTACTCTCAGAGTTTCTGCCAGAAATCTGCTGAGAAGAAGTCGCCTAAAAAGTATTTTCATATTTTCGTTTTGATGTCTGACCTGGGATTCGAACTCGGGCCTTTCGTCTAATAAGCAAACACACTACCTACTAGACCACAGCGACTTCCTATTTTGCTGACAAACAACTTTTGAAGTTTTCGTTATTACAGTCAAACCCGGTTATAACGAACTCCGTGGAACCAGAAAAAATAGTTCGTTATCGGCAAAGTTCGTAATAAACGGGGTGAAGTGTTAGAAGAAAATA
Source organism: Sarcophaga peregrina (assembly GCA_014635995.1). Lineage (NCBI taxonomy): Eukaryota > Metazoa > Arthropoda > Insecta > Diptera > Sarcophagidae > Sarcophaga > Sarcophaga peregrina. Next base: position 77,480,785 of record CM025792.1, on the reverse strand, counting down.
TAAAAAACAAAGAATTTTTTCATTTATTAAAAACAAAAAATATTTATAGTATCTGGCAGGTGATTGAAGATGCTGAGTTATAATTTAATGTTGCCATATTAAATAAAAGTCAAGACTAGTGCCACACTTCAAAGTTTTTTCTGAGGGTTCGTTATAAAAAAAGGTAAAATGTATGAAATTTAATTACTGGGACCATTTAAAGTACAGTACGAGCTCGATTTGCGCAACCACCGATAACTGCAACGCCCCGATTAGTGCAACAGGATAATTTTTAACATTACAGTCTTTATAAATGCAACTTTTTCAAGAAAACAGTCTTGATAATTGCAACTTTTTGTGTTTTATAAAATGTAAAGTATTTTTCTCTTTGAATTTGGGAGTAATAAAAAAGTGGTTAAACTAACAATTAAACAAAAACTTGAAATTTTGAGCAAATCGCAACTTGGAGAATCTGGTAAAAAGATTTGTATTGATCACAAAATTAACAAGTCCACAGTAAGCAAATTTAAAAAAATGATCATGAGATACAAAAATTTGCTAGAAACACTGAATCCGGTACAGGAAAACGAATAACACTTAAAGCAGCTCAGTACCCACGAATCGAGAGTAAATAACGCTCCGGTTTCTGAGGAAATTTTAAAATCAAAAGCCCTATTTTTCCACAACAAATTGAGACAAAAACCGGGAACCTTTAATGCTAGCCTTGGCTGGGTAAAGAATTTCAAAAAGGGACATGGTATACGCAAATTAAAAATATGCGGAGAAAAGCTGTCAAATAAGGTGGAGAGTGTAGATCCTTTTTTAGAAGAATTTACTACTAAGATCAATGAACTAGGATTAGTTCCGGATCAGATTTACAACTGCGACGAGTCTGGTCTATATTTCAGACTTCTACCAAATTCAACTCTAGTAGTAGTTTAAATGAAAAGGCAGCACCAGAACGCAAGGTTTCTAAAGAAAGGATAACATTTTTGCGATGTGTCTGACGAAGAGGATCTACCATTGATTTTGTTAAGGTACCAGATAGCAGAAGAGGCTTCAATTAGACCATCCATTTCAAAATTGTTGCAGGATGTTATGCCGGACATTAACTTAACAGATAATGAAATTACCGAATGGATCAGAGAAGACTATTCAAAGAAGGAAAATGTAGATATTGACGCTTCAGACGAAGAAATTGTAGAAACAATACAAACTGAACAAAGACAAAAAGTTAAAGTAGTTAATGTCATCATGTCCATTGACATTTGTATAGAATGGGCAACAGAAAATGACATTGCGTATAAAAAATTAATCGCTCTTCAAGAAATCAAGGAATCTGCGATTTGCCCAAAGGCTAAAAAGTCTTGTTCCTTGTTTTTTTGTTTTTTTTTTTAATCAAAATAAAAGTCAATTTTATTTAATTTTTTTTTATTATTTTTATTTTTCGTGCCAATGTCAAAGAAATTGGATTTTTAATTTTTTTTAAAACAGGATTTTTCATTATTAATTGCATGTTTCTTTTCTTCTTTTTCTTTTTTTTTTTTTTTTTAATAAAAACTATTAACTTAACATTAATAAAAAAAAAAAGAAAAAATTAAAAAATAAAAAATGATAATGATCAATAAAACAAAGTAAAAATAATCTTTAAAAATACATAAAAGTAGGTAATAATAAACAACATTTCACAAAACAAAATTCAAAATCAAATTCAAAATTAAAATAAAAATGCAAAACAAAGAAAATAATTTAAATAATATTAATTAACATTTTTTTTGAGTGTAACATTTTTAATATCATTCATTATCATCATTAATATTTCATAAACTTGAGTATAGGAAAGGCGAGAGAGAGAGATACAGAGAGAGAGAGAAAAATTTAATAACAAATAATTTTCAAAACGTTTAAATAATCATTGTTGTTATAATTAATTCATAATTAATACATAATTAAAATGATTAGTTAGTAGATAATCGCATTTGGAAGGGACAGGATCAATGTAGACATACAGGATACAGGAGAGGTGGGATGCAGGAATTGGGATAACGACGGGATAATGTGACATGGATTTCATACTCAAACGTCATACTTTTTAACATTCATTCATTCATTCATTTATCATCATTATATGGCTTCTGTCTGACCAACAAAAAACTATTCAGATTTGTCAACACTTGTTGTTGCAGTTTCTTCGCTCAATTTGTCATCAACTTTTACATCCTCGTTTACTTGCTCGGCTGAGTCCTTTTCCACCTCACGTTTTGAATGCAAATGATTTGGAATATTTTGTGTACAAGAACATGGGCACATGCATTGATCTTTCTTCGATCCACCGGAAAATAGCGAATTAAATCCGAAGGGAATTGAAGAGGGCTGTACTCCCAATGAGTTTTGTGTATGTTCACTTGAGTATTTGTTTGTCTTGGTATCATCGCAATTTGCATAAGCAGCCTCTGGCAATATAATGACAGGCATGAAGGCAACAATAGCACCTTTAGGTATCTGATCGGGAGCATAGAAAGCTGGATAGCCTGGTACTTGTGGTACAACAGGTATCTGTTGCAATAATGCCATTGAGTTAACAATGCCGCCAAAGTGTGCTTGGCCACCGAAACTGCCGCCGCCGCCTGTTGTGAATTGTTGTTGGAAATTCTGATTAAAGGAGGAAGGATTGCTCGAACCGTTGGAGGTAAATGAACTGGTCGATGAACTGCTTGTTTTCGTTGATTGAGCCTTATCAGCGAGACACGGGCAATAATTATCAGTTTTCTGAATTTGGAATGGTGAAGTGGTGGTTGGACGTGGTGTTACATTTTGTTTGTTTTGGTTTGTTGTTGTAAACGTATTTGTTTGTGTTTTGGTCACAGTCGTTTGATATTGCTCGGGTTTCGGTCTCGTCTGATAATCGTTCTTGTTTACATACGTACTTGTTGTCACTTTTTCGATAACCTTTTCCTTGTTGCTTGGTATAAATGGTTGTGGCTGTTGTCCCGTTACCTGTGAGAATGTCTTAATTTTGTCACCACCATTGGTTTCAATAAATGATCCAATGTGTGTTGAAGTAACCTTTTCAACTCTGGTGGGTACATGTGTATTGGTTGTCGTGGTGGTGGTGGTTATCTTTTCGTTTTTATTGTTTGTTGTTGTTATTTTCTTCTCTACTGTTTGGGGTATTTGTGTGTATGTATTTGTATTGGTATTGAAATTTTTATTTGTCTGGGTTTGTGTTTGTGTGGTCTTGTCTTTATTGAAATCTTGTTTATTATTACCGTTATATTTATTGTTTGCGGTCGTCGTTGTTGTAAATGTCGTATAGGTTTTGTCTTTCTCAGTAATGGTATCCTTTGCCTGATTCGGATGCGTATTCGTATTTGTATTCGTATTCGTATGCGTATTCGTTTGGTATGTATTGGTTGTGATTTTTTGTTGGTATTGTTGTTGTTGGATGGGTTTAGGAATGGGATGGAGGGAAGAAGAAGGAGGAATATTAGTTAATTTTGTATTCACGTTAATATTTTTATCATAAAAATTATTCTTATTGCTATTGATTGTATTTGAAGTGGTAGTGGTTGTTGTTGTTGTTGTGACTTTCTTTTGTGTATAATCATTATTATGTGGATAATTGGGCACAAAAGACGTCTGGGTATTTGGAATCGTTGGTGGTGGACTATCTACTACATATGTAACAGTATGATTAAATTGATTTAGTTTACCCTTTATCGGCTGTGGTGGTAAATAACCGGGAACAGTCAGATCTGATTCTCTGGGATCTTTAGGCTTCTTTGGTGGATTTTTGGGACCGTGACCGGGTGGGCCATATGGGCCTGGTGCATCTGGACCGGGTGGGCCTTTAGGTCCGGGTCCGGTTGGGCCGGGTGGTCCAGGTGGTCCATAAGGTCCCTTGGGTCCAGGTGCATCAGGTCCGGGTGGTCCAGGTGGTCCGAAAGGTCCCTTTGGGCCCTTGGGTCCAGGTGCATCGGGTCCGGGTGGTCCAGGTGGGCCAGGGGGTCCGGGAGGTCCTACAAATATTTTGCATTAATCATACAATTCGAAATCATTAGGGCCTAAAAAATTCTTATTACCTCTTGGGCCACCAGGGCCTTTGGGTCCGCCAGGTCCTTTAGGGCCACCAGGGCCGCCGGGTCCAACACCGCCACCATTACCATTGCCGCCGAAACCGCCATCACCGCCAACTCCGCCGTTGGGTCCTACAATGTGCACGTATGGTGGAGCTGGGGGACCAGTTGGACCTTCAATATGAACATATTTACCAGAATCGTCGGGATGATATTTGCCATCGTTAATTCCTACAACAAAGTATGGTTTTCGTAATTAGTTTTGTATGCCTTAGAATAAAGGAAAAAAGCATTTAATAGGACTTACTTTCATATCTACCATTATTATTGCCATATTTACCCTTATCTATACGGAAAAGAATGTCAAATAAATTGTAAAACAAAAAAGAAAAGGAATTTAATTAAAAACAATTCGATTATTCGATTATAAAGAAAAATAACACAAAGAAAATTATTATTAACTCATACAACTACAAAGGTAAACTAAACTAAATACATATACAAATACAAAATACTTATGTATGTATGTATGCAAACTTAATAACTACAACAATAACAATTACAATAAAAATAATTTCTGTTTATAAGCCTTAAAAGCCCTTAACCCAAAAGCCAACCAAAAACAAAAAATAAGTTTAATAAAGCGATAGGAGATTATAGAAATTGTTTTTGTTTTTTTTTTGTTTATATACACAAGTAGGTATGTATGTAAGTATGTATGTCATCTAAGAATATGAACATAATATTAAAGTTGTGGTTTTTGTTGTTGTTGTTTGTTTGTTGGTTCATCAATGATGATGTTTCATAGTCATGTTGCCATGAGTTTAAGGCAGTAGTAGTAGTGTATGTATGTGTGTATGGATGGTTTTTGTTTTTTTTTTCTTGGGTTTAATGTTGCAATGACAATGTAAATAATGCGTATGGTGTGGTGTATTTTTTTGAAAACATATACACATTTTCAGGTTTGGGGTGGTGTGTCTTCAAGATTTTGCAAACAAAATCGAAAGTACAAAAAGACAGCTGTGGTGGGTTGGTGGTATTCGTTTATAGAGAATAAAAATAAATTCCTTTTTAGAAGGGGGGGAAAAACAAATTTTTTTTTTTAACTGTGCCTTTAAGAAAAAAGAAATTCTAACCTAAACTGTGCATGATTTTGTTATACTCTCTCCCTACATTGTTCTAAAGAGGAGCTGTTACGTGTGTGTGTGACGGTCATTACATTATTCTAAACATTTTTCTTTTTCATTTCATTTCTCTGTTATGTTTTTTATATTTTATATGTTCAATTCAATAACTGCTGAAATAAAAAAAATAAAATCTTAAAAAAAAAAACATAAATAATAAATATAAAATAAGAAAAAATATATATGCATATAACAAAAAAAAAAACTTTTAAAATTAAAAATAAAATTTATTTTTGAAACAAAAAAAAAAAAAAAATACGAAAAACCGAAAAAAATATTCAAGAAAAATTTAATAAAATTAAGGAAAATTGTATAGAAAACTTAATTATATGATCACTGCAAATATATAGTAAATGTGCATGTAAATTAAGGAGCTTGGATGCCACACAAAATACATACGATCCTCCGTAAAGTGCAAGGGCAAGTGCAAGGGCAAGTGCAAGTGCAAGTGCAAGTGCAAGTGCAAGGGCAAGTGCAAATATGTGCTGCTTGGTATACATATTTATTTATTTTTGGTACATATTTTTGGTATATTTTTATGTGTGTATTGAGTATGTGCAAATAGATATATAAGTAAATATATATATATAAAGAGTAGATTGATTGTGTTGAATTTTGAAATATTTTTTTTTTATATGTTTTGCAAATTGTTTTTTTTTGTTTTCTTATTTAAGTATTTATTGTTAGTGCAGTGCAGTGCAGTGGAGAGCGCTTGTGAAATGCTTTTGTAAAATAAGTGGTAAGAAGAGAAGACACCGTCCAGTATTTTGAAGTAAATAATGAATAAAATAAATAAAAAAAAAAGAAATTTTTGTTTTAAAGTAAATAAGAATCGAATTCAATGAACTGTTAGAATATATAAGAACATATGTATTGCTTTCGAAAGCCATGACATATTTGACTGCAAAAAATCCCTTATTTTCCGTTTTTTTTTATTTTTTTTTTGTGGGCGAAAAAAAGACACTCAAGCACTTAGTATATAAAATAATATATGATAACGATGTATTTGTTCACGCGGTCCAAGCTCCCGTTAAGAGTATGTATGTATATATTTGCTAACCTTCTGTGTATCCGAAGGCCCCAGGAAAACCTGACACTGAAGATCCTTGTGTGTGTGTATGCTGACCATTACTGCTGCTACCGCCATTATATACGCCAGGCTTTCCTGAGGCATTAGGTCCTCCATATCCAGAATTGCCGGATGATGACGAACCTTGAGATCCATAATTGCCTGATGATGGCGAACCTGAGTTGCCAGGAGATGCATAATTGCTATGTGATGAGGAACCAGAAGGTCCATAGTGGCCTGGTGATGTTGAACCTGGAGTGCCGGATGGTCCGTAACTACCTGGTGATGTGGAACCTGGAGTACCGGAAGGTCCATATTGGCCTGATGAGGTCGAACCACCAGATCCATAATGGCCTGATGAGGTCGAACCACCAGGTCCATAATTGCCTGATGAGGTCGAACCATTAGGTCCATAATTGCCTGATGATGTCGAACCACCAGATCCATAATGGCCAGATGAGGTTGAACCACCAGGTCCATAATTGCCTGATGAGGACGAACCTCCAGCTCCATAATGGCCTGATGAGGTCGAACCTGAATTAGGTCCATAAGGGCCTGGTGAAGTTGGACCTGGTGGACCAGGTGGGCCTTTAGGTCCTGGACTTGTTGGTCCGAATGGGCCTTGAGGGCCAAATGGTCCAGGGCTTGATGGTCCGTTAGGTCCAAATGGGCCTTTAGGGCCATATGGTCCTGAACCTGATGGTCCGAAAGGACCAGGTGGTCCAGGTGGGCCATGAGGACCAGGAGGGCCATTAGGTCCTGGAGGACCATTAGGTCCTGGAGGTCCATTAGGACCTGAAGGTCCATTTGGACCATTGGGACCAAAACCGCCATGTCCACCAAATCCACCTCCACCGCCATTACCACCAAATCCACCTCCACCGCCATTACCACCAAATCCACCTCCAGAGCCGCTACCACCAGAACCACCATGTCCTCCTTGACCACCAACTAAATGATCATACGGTGCTGGAATATGCTGATATTGACCATCTTGATCTGAAACACAATTAAACTTTCGTCTAGCCCGAATACGTCCCACATCTACATTAATTTCAAAGTCTCACTTTTATAGTTTCCATTATTACTGGGTCTTAAAGCAGCAACCGAATGTGAAGAGGGCGATTGTACACCTGGGGAACCTTCAAATGTATGTCCCTTACCTGTATCGAACAGTCCAGTGCCACCACCGGTCAATTTATTATTTTCACCGTATCTATGTATTTGAGGACTCTTCTGATCTGAGCCCTTTATAACCAGTGACGGGAATTTCGAAAATCCGGGAGAAATAAAACCCTGGTCTTTATTCTAGAATATATTGCATGTTTAGATGTGTTTGTGTGTTTGTGTGTTTATAGTATTTTTTTTTTATTCATATGTATTGTATGTATTGTAACGTACATCTTCCACGTAGATGAGAGGAATATTGGGCCGGACACCACCTTCAAATTTACCGCAACCAATTGGGAAATATAATTCGTTCCATTGTAAGAGGACTCCTTCGTTTTTGCCCGTAACTGGATCATCGGCATGCGGATATGTTAATACAGGCTTTTGTGGCTCAACTGTACGATAACCGTGAGCGTCGGCAACATAATGTGTTGCACGCAATATATGGTAGGGATCTATGTGACCGTAACAGCCGTACGTAACGCCGTCTGGACCACGGGTTTCGTGGTGGAAATTACCAGTCTTACCAATATCATAACCATAACGGTAAGCATCTTTATATGTATGTATAGGGAAAATTAAATTTAATTTTTTTGTTGTTTTTGTTGTTGATGTTTTTTTTTTGTTGTTGTTTGTTTGGTAATTTTTGTTTAGAACATTTTGGGAAATTGATTGATTGATTGAGATTTGTTAAACGAGGGGGCGAGGGGGAGGGGGGTGTAGATAATAAAATAAAATTGTTTGTGATATATAAGCAGCTGCAACGCTGGCTTAGTGATAGATATTATAAACATAACCTAACAATAATAATAATAATAAACATAACCTAGAACCTAAAACGAAAAGATCGCTATAACTGAGGGAAGGGAAGGGGGGGTTGAGTTGGGGAAAGCAAGGATTTTTTTTTTGAGGGGAGGAGGGTGTCAGGTGAAGGAAGTTAAGTAATGATAAGAGGAGGAGGTAAGGAGTAAATATCTAACATTTTTGTTTGGCACGTCGAAATAAATTATCCTTAAACACGATGACCATATAAATACGTTGGTATGGTTGCCTGGCTGTCTGAGATATTTAAAAAAAAAAAAATTTTTTTTTTTTTGGTTTTGTTTTTGTTTTTGACGATATGAGAGGGGATGAGTATGCGAAGCTGATTATGTACTACGAATTTCCACTCACATAGAGTATTATTATTATAAATAATTACAAGAGGAGTGTATTGTTGATTTGATAATATTTGTGGATTGTTTTTTTTTTGTTTTTTTTTTTGCTGTTTTGAGGAGGGATATTTACAAGTCGATAGTTTGAGTTTGAGTTTTGAGTTTTGAGTGACGATCACTATTAAGATGTACTAAAGATAACTGATTACTACTGCGTTTGTATAATTTGGTTGTTTGATTGATTGATTGATTGATTTTGGCTGTTTTGCTGGTGTTTTTTTTTCAGATTTTAGTACATAAGCTACTTGGTTATTGAAATAGTTGGAAAGTTTTGTTGTTTTTTTTCTAACATTCTGCGGCATAATTTTTTTTTTTTTTTGCTTACAAAACATTACAAGTTTTTAGCTACAAAAATGGATTAGGTTTTAACACTTTATCCAGAATATTAGATCATATATAAATAAAATTAATTTTTTTAATATGATTTTATGCTACAGCGGCGCTTCAATTAAATTAAAAATAAATTTCTAAGCATTTTTACTACCAAAAAAAAAAAATTAAAAAAATTTAAAAAAATACAAACAAACACTATAAACGATATAATAAATTAAAATAGCAAATGAAAATAAATATTTTTTTGATTTTTTGTTTTATGCTATTAAAGGTTTTTGATAACAAACTAACTACAGTGAGATTAGTTAGGTTAATTAAGTAATTTTTTTTTTTTTTTAAATTAATTTTTGTTTTTTATTTACGAATCTAACTCTAAGAAAAGGAATTTTAATAAGAAATTCAATACAAAAAAAAAAAAAAAAATAAAAAATTTTAAACTTTAACATTTTATATCACATGATATTTTAATTTAAGTTAAGAAATATTTTTTAAAAAATTTTGTAAGTATAAAAAAAACTTTTTTAAAAAGTAAAAACAAAGAAAAAATAGAAATTTTCATAAAAAAAAATAATAAAAAATTTTAAACTTTAACATTTTATATCACATGATATTGTAATTTATCAATCAACAGCTGTTAAGAAATATTTTTTAAAAAATTTTGTAAGTATAAAAAAAACTTTTTTAAAAAGTAAAAAGGAAAGAAAAATTAGAAATTTTTATGCAAAAAAAAAAAAATAAAAAATTTTAAACTTTAACATTTTATATCACATGATATTTGAATTTAAGTTAAGAAATATTTTTTAAAAAAAATTTTAAACTTTAACATTTTATGGTTAAGGTTTTTAAGTCATGCAAGCAAAAATACATTCACCTTGCTTGCTTTGTCATCGAGACAAGTGCAATTATTTTTTAAAAAAATTTCGGAAGTCTGAAAAATTTTTTTTTTTTTTTAAACAATAACTAATTAACGAAAGCTTTTTATTTTTGATTCTGAAAACAACTTAATTAATTGCCGTTATGTGGGTTCTTTTGTTTGTGGAAAGAAAAATAAAAATTTTTATTAATGTTCTCGTTTTTTTTAAAATTTTTTTTTTATTTTTTTTGGCTGACTGTAATTCCAGTTATTATTTAAAATCCGGTTCAAAAAATACAAATTAAATCTTCTAAATGTCAAAATGCACTAATTTTTTTTCGTTAAATATGAACAACTTTAATTATCAACTGTTAAGACATTTTGAGGACGTTGTGCCTTTAACAAAAGGTTGCAAGTAATTCATTAAATTTGAATTTTATTTTATCCATACATGTATGAGGGTATTGTATAAGCATTTTTTTGTTTTTTTTTTGTTTCATTTTATGCAAATCGCATTTGAAAACGCATTTGCGTAAATGTCAATTTTACATAATTTTTATACAATTATTTGCTGACTAACGATTAAGCAACGTAAATCAACTTTTAGTCAAACAAAAAACAACAAAACAAAAACAAAAAAGACGCTTTTTTGTTTTCATTTATTTAAAGGAATTTCAAAGAATCTTATTATTATTGGTGGTTTCGAAAAAAAATCGAAAATCGATACAAAATAATCTTGAAATAAAGCCTTGAAGCATATTGTTGTGTTACTTTATAACTGAACCTACTGCTAAACTAAAGCAACCAAAGAAGAAGAAAATGTTGTTGTTATTGTTGTTTTCTATTTCTAAAGACCATCAACATTTCATTTAAAATTTTGTTTGACAGCAATTGTTATTAATTAATCATCTGTCAAAATTCTTCATACAAAATAATATCGTTTTACGTTAAGTTACGTTATGACACCACCACCGACCGACCGACCGCATAGTTTAAAAAGAAATAGAAAAATAATACGAAAAAATAAAAAAAAATATTTTAAATGTCAATAATATTGTGTGTATAGCAGTCAGCAGCAGCAGCAACTATTGTTGCTTGTTTCTAACAACACAATAAAAATTGTTTGTTTGTTTGCTGTTGCTAGTTTAATGTCTTTCTTTTCTTATTTCTTCAAATTCATTAAATTTTTTTGTCTTTATTCTTTTTTATTGTTTAAGGGCGTGTTTAACATGTTATTGTTGTTGTTGGTGGTGTTGTTTTGTTGCAATAACAAAAATATTTAAACAAGAATAAATTGTATACATAAAATTAAAAAAAAAACAAAATATTGTATATAACCAAACAGTTAGGTTAAGGTTATTTATACTTTATAGCAGCAAACTAATTAAAAATATTATTTGAAATATTCTTAGCATGGACGCAAACCAATAAGCATAGTTCATTGTAACATATGTATGTAAAACATTTAAATTCAATTTAATAAGATCAATTGCAATTGAATTAATAATTGCATTTTACTTAATTGGTCCTTACAAACCATTACAATCATTAGTCAAGACTACAACCTAGCTTCGTACACCACCCATTTTATATAAAAAACATTAAAAAATATTGTATATACGAAAAGTTTAGGTTAAGGTTATACATACTATATAGCAAACTAATTAAAAATGTTATTTTAAATATTCTTAGCATAGACGCAAACCACTAAGCATAGTTTATAGTCATACATGCATGTAAAACATGTAAATAATATTTAATTAGATGAATTGCAAATTTGATTAATATTTGCATTTGACTTAATTGGTCTTTGCAAATCATTACAACCATTACATTAGTCAAGACTACAACCTAGCTTCGTTTACCACCCATGTTAAGTGTGGAAATTCTATCCTTGAGCGGTAGGACCCATAGTTTAAAGTCAATTCCGAACAATAGATTTTTAAGAAAATTTTCCTGGTAATTTTATTTACTTTCAGAGTTTTTTTTTCCAAGAAAATTGCAGAGTAAGTAATTCGTTGTTTAAAATATCTAAGCCAAGGTTCGAACCATGGGTTTACATCTAAGAAGCCTATATAGCCACTTGTTATAGTTGCATCTGTTGCATCTGATGCTAAAAGAAAAGAAAGGCAAATTTTCTAATACATTCATGCAAAGTTTAATTAGCCTTGACACGTAATTGCATACATAATTGGTCATTACAACCCTACAGTCAGGATTACGACCTAGCTTCTTTTTTTTTAGCACGTAATTACAATGTTTAAGAATTTTACAATTTTCTAAAAATTTTGTTATGATATAGGTTTTAACACCTCTGAATAATGTTCAATGTAGGCTAGCAAGAGATAATAATTGGTCATTACAATCCTTTAGTCAGGATTACGACCTTGTGTCTCAGTTTCTTACACCACTTATGTTGTGTGCGTTAATTTATATGCATGAGTGGTGGGACCTACAATTTAAAGACGACTCCGAACGACAGATTTTTTGAGAAATTTTTAATGGCAATTTATTTTTTATCCTTAGAGTTTTTGCCAGAAATCTACAGAGAGGAAGTCGCCCAAGAAATTTTTTTAATATTTCGTTCCGTTGTCTGATCTGGGCTTTACGTTTAAAAAACGAACACATTCCAACTAGATCACGGCTACACTGAGATGATGCGTATGTAAGCAATCATACAGTGTGTGTCATAAACAGTTTAAATTTCTTTAAAATAAAATAGTAAATTTCTTTAAATGCATAGAACTTTTAAATCAAACTTTTGATTTCTTTTTGCAGAGTTTCTTTTGAGGCACACTTTTGTGTGTATACGTATGTAGATATTATTAATCATTAGACAGTTAAAATGTATTTAAACTACATTTCCGAAATGCTAAATTGTGTAGAAGATTATTATGGTTCCAAAGCCGATCAAATAATGATGGCACATTTTATATGACAAACTTCAAGTTCTCATAGATTTCATAGATAATGCAAATGCGTTACGCTTGTTTTTGTTCAAATAATTCATAATTCCATAGCCATATAGCATGTATGTATGCATGTATGTAAGTAAGTAAGAATATGAATGTAATTAACATAACTTGTTTATTTGATGAATTTATTAACGATTTATTTAATTCGTATGTATGTAAAGAGATATTGTAAGTCTTTTTTATTACATGAATAAGCCGATTAACTCTCCAAAAAAAAAAGTATGGCATAGAGAACTATTCATATTAAAACAAAAACAAAAAACAGAAAAAAGGCATATGAATTTATAAATTGTAAACGCCAAACATTTTACGCACTTATGAATTTATGAGGCTACTACTACTACTGATTGGTTCATTGGTTCAACATAGCATAACTGACTGACTGCCTAACCAACTGGCTGAAAATATGACTTTTTGTTGAAGGTCATCCAGCTGCCATAAAAAATTAATTTTTTTTTTGTTTCTTTTTTAGTTATCACATTGAACGGAATGGAATGGAAACATTTAAGCTGTTTTCCAAAAGAATTTTTTCCAAAAATAATTAAAAGTTCATGGCAACTGCATAATAAATATTCTTTTCATATCATATCAGATATTACAAGGGCCAATATATTATATGCTTAACCATCAAAAAGGCATTGTTATGTGCAGCTTTACGAAAAATTTGGAAATTGGAGCCTGAATCATAGCGCCTTTGTTGTATAGCAGCAAGTCATAACTTTGTATGTGATTTATCTTAATTACAAACCAGTTTTAAGAAATTGGGGGAATAAACGACTACGACGTTTCTTTTTGTGTTTTTTTTTTCTTTCAATCAGTATTTCGTATTCGAAGATGCACTTTTGAAGGCCACATTTGTTTTACAAAACAACTTTTGCTTTCGTGAGCAAATGACTTATACACGGCATATATGGATATACGTGCATATGCATATGCATGCATATCTGGATAGTAGGACGTTAAAGAAGAAATAAACTTGAGATGACAATTTTTTTATTTTATCTTTAATGGCATATTTCTTTTTTTTTTAATACATATGGCCTAGCTTTACACCATGGGAGTCAATAAGAAATTGGATTTTGCAATAACCTTATGAAAAGAAGAAAAAGAAAACTTATTGCAAAATATTGAAAAAATAAAAAATTTCAATTTATTTATTGATTAAATCCAATACAACAAGCATATAATCTTGACTGTTATTATTATAATACAGTATTCCCTCGATTTACGTCGTCAAATGTTCCGGAAAAAGGCGAAGTAAATCGAAACGATGTTAATCGAATTTCAGATGCAGTTTTTTATGTACATTTTACAGAAAAAAAAAATTTTATAATAATTATTCTATAAATTGAATTGAAATAAAAAAATTAAATTTTTATTCTATAAATTGAATTTTTTTTAAGAGAAAATTCTCCTGATTTTGTTTATGAACAACAGAGGTGACGAAAATCGAATGACGACCTAAACGGAAGACGAAGAGAACAAAAAATATTTGACGACATTAATCGAAACATTTTAAAGCGAGACGATGTAAATCAAGGGAATACTGTATTGTTATTAAGTGAAGTAATTTAAATAAGAGAAAAGTATGTTGAAATTGATGTTTTAAATTGCATTACATTGCTTTTCAATTGAATTTCGGTGGGATGTCCCGTTGGTTCCATGAACGAGTCGCATTAATAAAAAAAAGTGGCTTTCACATACTTCGTTTTCGATATCTTACGGCGATTATCCTGTAGCCTTTGTAGTTAGTTCTAAATACAGTCAAACTTCTATAATTTGAACTTCTATGACTTGAATTTTCTCTAAGTTGAAGCACAGCAACAGCATCTTGCAGAGAAATTCTATCAAGTTTTGCTTCTTTAACTTTTTTCTGGATAATGGTGATTCAATTTATAGAGGTTCGACTGTAGAAAATTTGGTTCCCTAACATAGCATACAATATTTCAAAAGGCTTTCCGTGTGTTATATTGTATATTTTATATGAAAAATGCAATATACTACTATCTCTACTGCGTCCAAAAATATATATCTTGCTATGAAGTTTGTTTTTGCGCTAACAGAGTCCAAACCCACAAAAGGCTTGCACTTATACAAGAGAGTATGACTTAGATATCTTTCCGCCAAGACTATACGTATATTAAACGATGTAAAATATTGAGTCATACAAAGATTTCTCGACATAGCATACGTCTTGCCACAAATAGTATTAACGTGAGTAGTCCAGGAAAGTTGACTATTTAAAAAATAATACCTAAGTTCTTGGCACATTGTACGAATACTATGGGTGGGGTCTCCAACAACTAATGGTGGCAGTACATACATACATACATAATTAGCCATTACAACCCTTCAGTCAGGATTACGGCCTAGCTTCTCACACCATTCATGTTGTGTATGTTAATTTTATACGTGAAAGACGGGACCTACAGTTTAAAGTCGACTCCGTACGGCAGATTATTTTTGAGAAACTTTTCAAGGCAATTTTATTTGACCGCAGAGTTTTTGCCAGAAATCTGCTGAGAGAAAGTCGCCAAAGAAATATTTTTTTCGATGACCAGGAACCTATCTCGGTCGTAAGTCGGGGAATACCTGTATGTACGTAAAAGTGTTACTTATGTGATAACTCATTACTAACTAGCAGACAATCTGGTTTCAAACCTAAACACAGCTGTGTTAAGGCTTGAGTAATAGGTTCCTGGTCATCGGTCGTAAGTCGGGGAATACCTGTATGTCCGCAATAGTGCTACATATGAGATAACTACCATAATCAGGATGACCTCAACTTCTCTACAATATTTACTAAAGCCATAAGGCAGCTGTGTTTAGGGTCTAAAACCAGATTGTCTGCTAGTTAGTAGTGAGTTATCCCATAAGTATTTACTGATCTGATGACCAAATCTAGGACAAGTATGGAAGTATCGCAATTGGCCTATAACTTTTGGCCAGGTTTTGGTTTTTGCTTAGTAAATCAAACAAAATATTTTTGAAAAATAAAATTTTTTTTGCATTGAAACCCTTGCAAAAATTCTTAAAAAAAGAAGAAGAAAAAAAACGAGCTAATGATTAGCATAAATTAAATTAGGCCTCGAAGAATATGTTCTTTATGTTATTCAATCATTGGGTGTGTGAGTGATCTTTTTTCTTAACTCAAGCATTGAATTTATATCCGCATTGTGTTGTTGGATTATAAAAAGTTTTTTTCTTTTTTTTAAGTACACATTTGTATGCTTTTTTTGTGTGTTTTTGTTTTTGTATTTAAAGAATCTATAAAAACCAGATTGAATAACATTTAGTTAAAATAGTCAGATTGGCTTGTTTTTTTTTTATTTATTTATTTATTTTAAATTATTAAATTTTAAAAACTAGATTTTGTTTTTAGATTTACAAACGTCTGTGTGTGTGTGTTCAGACAAATATAAATCAATAAATAATATGATGTCATCCTTCAGAAAAAAACAACAAGAAAAAAACTAATTTAACTAAGTAGCTAATTAAACCAAATTTTTTTTTATATTTTCCGGAATACAAATTATTCTAACTTGTAAATTAAAAATTAAAATTTAAATTTTTTTTTTTTTAACATAAACGCATCCGCCTAAGAATAGAATTGGAATAAATAAAAGGCAATCAAATAATTTTGTACAGTTAAATACGTAAAGTGTTGTTGAACTTGGTAAAGTTTTACACGTAACCTGTTAATTTACTTGGCCATTTGATGTTCTATTCTGTTTGTATGCTTAGCCATACATACATAACTTTTAAAAGACGTTAATCTGAAATGTTTTTTCTTTATATTTTTTTTTTGTTTTCAATCTTCTTGGGATTTTTTTGATTTCTTTTTTTTGTGCCTTACTGTTGTTGTTCCAAAAAAGAATACGTATTTAAAGATTTCAAAATGCTGTTTGTATGCGAACCAGATAATAATTACAAAGCAATGACAAGCAACCGTCATTATAAAAAAAAGCTTTTTACTGACAGTTTGCTAACGGTTTGCTAATGCTAAACGTTTTACTTCTTTTCTTTTTTTTTCTGACTTTAAACTGGTCTATGCATATCTGATTATTAGCAAACGTATTCGCTGAAATAGCAAACGTATTTTGCTAAAATAGCAAACGTATTTGCTAAAATAGCAAAATCATTTTAATGTTAATGGAATTGTAGAAAAAAGCTTGTGAATATTTTTTTTTAGAAATTCTTTGAAAAATTTCTTTGCTTTGGCTTCTTCTTTAATACATTAAAATTTAGGTTTTGGGTTTTTTCTGATTTTTGTGATTTTTTTATTAGCAAGTATTAGTCATTAAACAATTGTTCATATTTGGCATTTCAAGTACTCGTACTTTGAAGCTGTTAAACCATAAAAAAATGCAATTTATTGATTAACACAGTCAAGCTCATTTATAACGAACTCGGTTATAACGAATTCTTGGTTATTACGTACATATTTTCAAGTACCAACGTTTTAATAACAATTTTTATACAAGAAAACATCGTTTATAACGAATTTTCGTTTAAAAGGAACTACTTTAAATGGTCCCCATAATAAAAATTTCATATATTTTGGCTTTTTAGAACGAACTTAGAGAAATAACTTTGAAGTGGGGCAATACAGTATTCCCTCGATTTATGTTGTTTCGTTTAACGTCGTCAAAAATTTTTTTGTTCCCTTCATCTTCGATTTTCATCGTCATTTGATTAACGTCGCCCCTGTTGTTTATAAACTAAATCAGGGGAATTCCCTCTTTAAAAAAATTCAATATATAGAATAAAAATGTAATTATTTTAGTTTTTTTTTTTTTTGGAAAATGTATACAAATAAATGCATCTGATAGTATGAGTTCTTTGAAATTCGAATTTACGTCGTTTCGATTCTGAAACATTCTACTACGTAAATCGAGGGAATACTGTAGTCTTTACATTTATTTAATATGGCAGCATTACATTATAACTCAACATCTTTAATCAGCTGCAATCTGATGCTAAATATTTTGAAATGGTCAAAAAATCAGAAAAAATCTTTGTCCTAGCTTCAAAGAATTAGAAAATTTTAAGTAAAATAGATGAGAAAGGGAAATCAAATAAAAACATATGCAAAATCAACGCTATCAAGAACAATTTTATAAAAAACAGGACAAAAATTGAAAATTTTAATGAAAAAAAGTCGCAGTAGTCTAGTAGGTAGTGTGTTGGCTTATTAGACGTAAAGCCAGGGTTCGAGCCCCAGGCTAGACATCAAAATAAAATTCAAAATTCAACAATTTTATAAAAAACAGGACAAAAATTGAAAATTTTAATAAAAAAAAAGTCGCCGTAGTCTAGTAGGTGGTGTGTTGGCTTATTAGACGTAAAGCCAGGGTTCGGGCCCCAGGCTAGACATCAAAATAAAATTCAAAATGGTTTTTCTTCAGCGATTTCCTCTCAGCATTAATTTCTGGCAAAAACTCTGAGAGTTAAAAAGAAAACACCTGCCATGAAAAGCTCCTCAAAAAAAATCTGTCATTTTGAGTTGATTTTAAACTGTAGGTCCCGCCTTTAATGTATAAAATTAATACACACAACATAAGTGGTGTGAGAAACTAGGGTTGTAATGGCCAATTATGTATGTATGTATGACTTCACCCCGTTTATTATAAACTTTACCTATAAAAAATTATTTTTTCTGGTCCCATGGAGTTCGTTATAACCGTGTTTGACTGTATTATTAATTTAACATTTAGATATTGTGTGATTAAAGTTGGATTTGAACTTGTTTTGCTAATTCAAGCGTAATGACATCATCTGATGTTAGAGAGACATTTCACCTAATGATTCACAATTTTTTACTTCTTTTAGGTTTTACACAAAGCAACAAAAAAAAAATAATAAAGAAAACAAAAAAGTGAAACTGTTTTCCAAAAATTAATGTTAATGGTTTGCATAATATATGATAGATAAACCAAATATGAACAAAATAGAATTGAACGAAAAAAAAAAAATAATAATAAATTAAAATTTTTGAATAAAATATTCCAAAAATAAAATTTAAAAATAAATTTTTTTAAAAATATTTTCACCATAAAAAAAAGATGATTGAATTTCATAATTAAGACCAGTTAGTTAGGCTATTAAGTAACATTAATCCATTTTTTTTATTTAATTTTTTTCATTTTGGTTGTATTATTTTTCGACGATCTATATTATTATTTAATCAAATTGTTTAATAAGATTTATTTGTATTTGTTGAAGAAGACTTTAATCTAATATCAATACGAAACATTGTCAAGGTTAAAAGCATACATATTCACATTGAAAGTCAGTACCAAAAGCAAGTATTTAAGAAGCTTTAAATTTTATTAAGGAAATATCAAATATACCCGGTTTAAATGAAGTTAAAATGAAATAATCAATAATTAGCATCATCAAGTTGGCAAATAAATTTTTTATTAATTTTTTTTTTTTGCTTGAAAATCTCTTGGATCTAATGCTTCTAACAGAAAATAATTATTTACTTAAAAAAAAACAACAATAACAACCTTTAGTTAATGAACTATTTCTTAGAAATTGAAGTTAGAGATTACATTCATTTAATGCTCTGTTTATTAGGTAAATTGCAGTAAAAATTAATATTTAAGCGACTGCGCGCCCGTCTTTATAACAACGACGACACATAAATAGCAACAAAAATATAAAATATTTATTTACATTTCATTAGTGGCTTTCAATATGTATAGACGACATCTATACGTATTTATTTATTTGTATATTAGAAACCGGATTTAACGAAAGATATCGATAGAAGAAACAAAATTGTTTATAAATAAACAAAATTTTGTTTTTTGTTTTTTTTTTTTAATTTTTAATTTGTTTATATAACTTATTAAAATTTTAAAAAAATATCAACTTATTGATGATATAAAAATAAGAAATTTAAAAAAAATAATTAAAAAAAATTCAATTGGCATTGAATTTGAAGTACACAAATGCCTGAAGGAATAATACCGCTTATAGGTAGGAGGCTAACTATTATTTGCAAAAAAAAACTACTTTCAATACTTGGGATATTCATACTTAAGTGGAGTATATACATATACAGTGAGTGTCAAAAGAAATGTTACATTAGAAAAAAAATATTATACATTAATATTTTACCGTTATTTGAATTTTATAATTAGTTTTATTGTGAGTTTTTAAAATTGAAACAAAAAAAATTTTTTTAAAAATTCGAAATTTTTAAAAAATTTGGTTTAATAAAAAATGCATTAATATTTTACCGTTATTTGAATTTTATAATTAATTTTATTCTGAGTTTTAAAAACGAAACAAAAAAATTTTGAAATTTATAAAAAAAATTTGATTTTAAAGAAATTTGATTTTAAAAAAATGCATTAAAATTGTACCGTTATTAGAATTTTATAATTAATTTGATTTAAAAAAAATGCATTAAAATTTTACCGTTATTAGAATTTTATAACTGTTTCATTGTGGGTTTTTAAAAATGAAATAAAAATAATTTTTTTTTTAAAATAACGAAATTTGATTTAAAAAAATGCATTAAAATTTTACCGTTATTTGAACTTTATAATTGTTCTTAAACAAAAAAAATTTTTTTTTTTAAAATTTTGAAAAATTAACAAATTTTTTTAGACACTCTCCTTAAAAGCTAAAAATTGAGTTTGGTAATTGTTAGAATTTTATCCTTAGTGTACAATTACTTTTAAAGCTCACTCTATAAACATATCAAGGAATTTACATAAATTCTAAAAATGTCGAAAAATTAACAAAATTTTTTAGGCACTCTCCTTAAAAAGCTAAAAATTCAGTTTGGTAATTGTTAGAATTTTATCCTTAGTGTACAATTACTTTTAAAGCTCACTCTATAAACATATCAAGGAATTTACATAAATTCAAAAAATTTCAAAATATTAACAAATTTTTTTAGGCACTCTCCTTAAATGCCAAAAATTATGTAAGATTGTTAGAATTTAATCCTTAGTGTCCAATTCCTTTTAACGCTTACTGTATATACATATCAAGCAATTTTGAGTAAATTTTTCAAAGCTTTCATTAGCCGAAAAGGGCAAAACTCTATTTTTTAAACAAAATTTTTTTTTTTAAGATTTTTTCTTTCGATATACACTCACCATGCAAAACACTGCACGCGCCATTATTGATAGATTTTTATTTGTTGGTTGGTTTTCAAAAAGAAATCACAGCTACGATTATTATTGATGTTCAGGAGATCCAATTAAAAATTCTTAAAGAGAGAAAAAAAACAAAAAAAAGGTTTTGTTTTGCACTTTTAATACGTAGTTTTTTTTTTATAAAAACTTTTAATATTTTGTATTTTAATTTAAAAAACAAGCAAAAAAAAAAACACGTTAATTTGTCCTTTAACAGTATTTTTTTTTTTTAATTAATTTTATTTTATTTTTTTTATTTTATAAAAATACGAAATTTTTTTTTTGTGTTTAAATATTGAAAAAATTAAATTTTTTTTTATTTAAATTTGTTAAGAACAAAATTATTAAATTGGAGACCGTACCGTTTTGATCGATCTGTAAGAACTGAAGAAGACACGCCGCAAGCTTTGCAATATAAACAAATATCGTATGCCCAAGCGTTTATAAACGAAGAATCAAAAACTGAAAGATAAAAGAAAGAGTCAAAAACAATCGCTTCACGAGATGCGTTGCTGCGTGCTTAACGAAGAGCATGAGTAAAGCAGTAACATCCGCATCAGAGATGAGTAAAATGAAGGTGGAGCTACCAGATTATTTTATTTTCACATTCACACACATGCGTACATTAAACGACAATTTATGTTTCGTTTTCTTTGGTTTGGTTTGAAAGTTTTCGCTGGTATTTCCGAAATGTTCGTCGTGGTATCTTAATGTCAAGCCGGTGGGTTCAAGGACAATAAAAGTGTTTGGTTTTTCAGATTTTTTTTTCTGCTTTTTTTCGTGAGAACTTAGTCACAGCATATCATTTTCCATGTAGAGCACACATACATATGCAGTCACATAAATTGAGTGATTAATTTAGTGTAGAAATAAATCGTTGTCGGTATTACACTAACAACTATGATAACAATCATTAAATATTATACAGGAATAACTAGCTAGGCTTACACTTTTCAGACTATGTACGAGTAATTTGAATATTTAGTTCCATAAAACATAAAATATGTGCGTAATCATAATGTTGGGTATGGCCTGGTCCATGTATTGTGAATATATAGCATGAACGTATCTACATACATACGTATTGAGGCCTGTTTAAGTGCTTCCTATCTTTAATTTTATTTAAATTATATGTTAGAAGTTATTAAAATTTATTATTCATTTAAAAGTGGTCTAGTAGGTAGTGTGTTGGCTTATTAGACATAAAGCCATGGTTCAAGCCCCAGACCAGACATCAAAAGAATGTACAAAAAGTATTTATTCGGCTATTTCCTATCAGCAGATTTCAGGCAAAAACTCTGCAAGTAAATAAAAATTGCCATGAAAAGTTTCACAAAAAATCTGTCGTTCGGAGTCTACTTTAAACTGTAGGTCCCGCCATTTATGTATAAAATTAACACACACAACATAAGTGGTGTGAGAAACTAGGTTAATAATCCTGACTAAAGGGTTGTAATGGCCAATTATGTTTGCATTTATTATGTATTGATAGCAAATGTTTGTCACGAATTCTGTGTGTGGAACGCATCTGAAGCATCTAGTTTTCAATGACTATGGCCCTTAAACCCGATGGCATAGTTTATGTTAGCTTTTAGGACCACTGTTGGTTGTGACTTATTCGCATACAACTTCGACTTGAGAAAACACCACAAGAAAGTGTTTAACGCGCATAAGTTGCACGATCTCGCTAGCTATTCACATTACATCGACGTGATATGATAATTGGCCATTACAACCGTTCAGTCAGGATTACAACCTAGCTTCTCTTACCACTTATATTGTGTGTTAGTTAATTTTATACAAGAGTGCCAGGATCTGCAGTTTAAATTCGAATCCGCAGGATAAATTTGCATGACAATTTTATATTCTCTTCGAGGAGAAGTCGCCGAAGAAATTTTTTTTAGTAATTAATTTTATTGGAGATCTGGGCATTTGAACCGAGGCTTTATGTTTAATAAGCCATTTAGAAGTGGTGGTCCAAATGTCTATGATCAATGAAAAGGTTGGTGCCATAATTTCTCAACAACTTCAGGACAACAATTGCATTAGAAGACTGTTTAATCAATACTCTTGGGGTCGCCGTGGTCTAGTAGGTAGTGTGCTGACTTATTAGACGTAAAGCCAGGGTTCGCGTCCCAGGCCAGACATCAAAAATAAAATACAAAAAGTATTTATTCGGCGATTTCCTCTCAGCAGATTTCTGGCTAAAACTCTGAGTGTAAAATAAAATTGCCATGAAAAGTTTCACAAAAATCTGTTGTTCGGTGTCGACTTTAAACTGCAGGGCCCGCAACTTATGTATGAAATTAACATACACAACATAAGTAGTGTGCGAATCTGCGGGCTTCTTGGGGACGATTGCTGTAGACTATCTAATGGTGAAGGTATGGCACTGGCCATTTTATAGTCACCTAGCAGCAACTCGTTTCCTTGCCGTTCGCATCTTTCCTCTTTCCACCTTTCCTAAAAAAACCTGCACAATGCACTGCATGAGTAGGGGCCATCCCCTGAGTGATGGTTTTATAAAAAAAAAAAAAAAAAAAATTTAAGGTTTTAAAACCAAAAACAAATAAAATCAATGTCAAGCAGCGATAATATTGCATCATCTATACCTATGTGTGGTGTAAATTTTAGGGTGTCAGGAGATCTTGACTATATGGGCATGAAAATTCAGTGTAATGTTCGCTAGAACTAACACATTTTTCGGTGCCTCGGTTTCTTAAGACACTTCACTTCATATGATTTGGTTTTATGAAAAAAAAATCCTAGACTATGGCCACTTCCAGAGCACAAAACTCTGTCCTCTTTAACACGTTCACGCCGGCGCCTTATTTAATGCTTGTCGCCTACTGGCAGCTGCGCCAAATGCTTTTCACTCTATCGGACGGCAGCTATTTTGCTACTATACAACAGTATGAATTATTCTAGCTATCCCACTACCACGGTTGGAAAGAGCATTCTCTGGACTACCATTTGCATATAGTGTGTAGGGGGTACTATTTCTTATATGTTCCAAAATGGCATTGATCTTCTAGAGGATTTGCATATATTTTTGGCCTAAAATCAATTCTTTTAAAATGGAAAATCTCGGCTAATAAAATTAGTTCAGCTATCCCACTACCACGTTTCGAAAGCGGACCCTTTGGACTATCATTTGCATGGTGGAATACGCCGCCCGATATGGCAGTCTAGGCGTAAACGTGTTACGCCATGTCTAGTTTATGTCCAGAACATCCAATACAGGTCAAAAGGAATTGGTAATCAACATCGTTCTCAAAGAAATAAGAACCGAAATATGGATCAAACAGGAAATTTTTCGTGACGCATGGGGCAATCTAGGATCTCATATCGATATGTATTGTCCCAAACTAGACAATTTTGTGTGTTCACGTACCAATTCATCCACAAATTGCCCTCATCGCTGAAGATGATTTTTTCAAGTAAAATTAGAGTCAAGTGCCAACTGCTTCAGAGCCTATTCAGCGTAGGCTGTGGTCTGGCAAAATAAATTGAATGAATGACAGTTAATGTGACAGATGTAGCTTCAATTGCCCAAAGTTCGGTAATCCGAACACAATGTGAGTAAATTTCCAGTTATTCACATAGCTCAACAAAAACCTTACAAAACTGAAATAATGGGCATGGCACCGCCCATTAAAACATACAAACGTAATTATTCATTACAATCCTTCAGTCAGAATTGCGACCTAGCTTCTCACACTACTTATGTAGTGTATGTTAATTTTAAACATGCGCAGGGGTGGAACCTACAGATTAAACTCGACTCCGAACGACAGATTTTTGAGAAACTTTTCATGGCAATTTTATTTACCCTCAGAGCACTTGACAGAAATCTCCTAGAAGGAAGTTGCCGAAGAAATATTTTTTATATTTCGCTTTGTTGCAGAGGTCTAACCTAAAAAACAACACAATAGCAGGATAATTAAATTAAGTTTTGTTTTTTTTTTATTAATTTGTTTATGAATTACAATTTCCGACAGATAAATTCAAATGTAAATGCCTCATGAATAATTTGTCAAGAGCTAAACCAAAAAAATATCATAAATGAGGGACGAAGTTTCATTGATCAACAAAACAAAATCCATTGGTTGACATTAATAAATGACATGATAAATGATGGTTCTACTACGTTTTTAGAGTAGGCAGATCAAGAAGGCTACACGAGTAGAGTATAAAGGCAAATGAACTGGGACAAATACAAGAGTAACTGCTTTAACACAGATCACAACTGCATCACAATAAATATCGTTATCGACAGTAAATGTATCGTAAAAGGAATGGGAAAACAAAAACCATTCATGATTGTAGATACGTAAGTTATGAATGAATTCATTATTAAAAAAAAATTTTAATTTTATTTAAGCAACTAGATTATTGAAGATCTTAATTAATTTCATGTAAAGGTTAGTATACCTTTACAGTGGCAGCAACAAAATGAATCTGAATAATGTGTTCTATTGGACTTTTTGCCATTTAATGAATTTTCATTATGAATTCTACAATTTTAAGAATAACAAGACGTTGACAATTCATAACAAATTCAGTTGATGAACAATCTGTACTAAATGAATTAATGAAAAAAAGGCCCGCACTCAATGGATGGAGTCCTTGTGAGCAACTACATCAGATTCTCATGCACAGTTTGACAGAAGATGCATGTTTTCGCCATACGGCGAAACAGCTGACTCGACCTTGTCTACCATATTGCGAATAGTCCTCTTAGTACGCTCATTACACATTCATACATAATTGGCCATTACAACCCTTCAGTCAGGATTACGGCCTAGCTTCCCCCACCATTTATGTTGTGTAAGTTAAATGAATAGTAATACTATTACGAATACTTATTATTACTATTACTATTACTATTATATACTATTACTATTACTATTACTATACTATTACTATTACTAGTACTATTACTATTACTATTACTATTACTATTACTATTACTATTACTATTACTATTACTATTACTATTACTATTACTATTACTATTACTATTACTATTACTATATTACTATTACTATTACTATTACTATTACTATTACTATTACTATTACTATTACTATTACTATTACTATTACTATTACTATTACTATTACTATTACTATTACTTACTATACTATTACTATACTATTACTATTACTATTACTATTACTATTACTATTACTATTACTATTACTATTACTATTACTATTACTATTACTAGACTATTACTATTACTATTACTATTACTATTACTATTACTATTACTATTACTATTACTATTACTATTACTATTACTATTACTATTACTATATTACTATTACTATTACTATTACTATTACTATTACTATTACTATTACTATTACTATTAGTATTACTATTACTATTACTATTACTATTACTATTACTATTACTATTACTATTACTATTACTATTACTATACTATTACTATTACTATTACTATTACTATTACTATTACTATTACTATTACTATTACTATTACTATTACTATTACTATTACTATTACTATTACTATTACTATTACTATTACTATTACTATTACTATTACTATTACTATTACTATTACTATTACTATTACTATTACTATTACTATTACTATTACTATTACTATTACTATTACTATTACTATTACTATTACTATTACTTACTATTACTATTACTATTACTATTACTATTACTATTACTATTTATTACTATTACTATTACTATTACTATTACTATTACTATTACTATTACTATTACTATTACTATTACTATTACTATTACTATTACTATTACTATTACTATTAAATACTATTACTATTACTATATACTATTACGATTACTATTACTATTACGATTACTATTACTATACTATTACTATTACTATTACTATTACTATTACTATTACTATTACTACTACTACTACTACTACTATTTGCTACTACTACTATTGCTACTACTACTATCATTGCCGTTATACTTGCTATAGAATTGGAATGACGAATAATGTATGCATGTAGGAATATTCTGTTGAATTTGATAGCTAACCATCAAGAACATGTTGAAAATATTTCACCAACAGGTTGAGGTTGATTTCATCTTAATATTTAGTTACGCATGTATATGGGTCTGTATAATTTTTTTAAAGTCGAGTTTATTTCCTTTTCATAAAAAGCCGATATTTAGTATAAGAATATGCCACGAATCACATACAGAAACTTAAAATGTTTTATAATTCTTTGAATATGACTCCTCATTTACATTGTCGTATATGTTTTATTTTTTTTTATTTTAGTTTTTTTTTTGTACTATTTTTTTTTTGTTTTTAAATATAAATTCTAGAAATTCCTGTTTGTATTTTTATTTTATATTATTTTATTAAAATTGCCGATCTTGCTGGTCTTATATGGTAAGTTGCTATGTTTAGCCATTCGAAATTGTATAAAAAGTAAAGCGAAGAAAACAAGAACTATTTCGTATGAAATTATTTAGAAATCACGTCAACTTATCTTATATGCAAAATACAAAAACACCGATGATACATACGTACATAAATAAATAAATATTTTATCAATTAGTCTTTTAAAATATGAGACTAATTTTGAAAAAAAAAAACAAAAACTAATAATAATAAAAGCAAAACAAATTTCAAACCAATCCAAGACATTCGAAAGCCGAATATAATAAATATTTATTAAAAGAAAAAAAAAAAATTTAAAAATTGATGGAATGGCAAAAAAAGTTCATTAATTTTTGAAAATCTTTTGCGACAATAATGACTTTGTTTTTCTTTTGCTGTCTAAGTGATGTTAACAAAATATTTTATTATAGTCTTTAAAATTTTATAAGATAAGGAAAGAGAATAAAAACAATCTACATATATATTGATTGTATGATTAAAATATTCAGAATTATTTCCGCATCATTGCGTGAGTTTTTTCTTTTTTTTGCCTCCTCAAATACGTGTATTAACTTTGCAGATTCATAATCTTTCCACCTTCTATCGTGTATTTTAAAAATATATTTTCGATGTGAATTTTAATGGTATTAATGAAATTAATTGCTAAAATTTATTTATAGAAAAAATCATTTTTTGCATATTCAGATATTGATACTCAATTTAATGAAAAATTTCTTTAATAATCCTTTTCTAAACCGATTTTATAATATTTAAATTAATACGAATACTAATACTTCCACTTCCACTTCCGCCATAACGCAATTGATCTACTTAAATTGCTATTTTTTTCTAATGACTTTTCATATTAAATTCTAAATAGAGGAACATCATCTTAAGTTCTAATCAATCATCCTCTCTTATTCCACTTTCAAGTTTCGTTATTCATTAACATTTCATGTGTTCCACTATTAAATGTAATTATCATAGATTACTCTACTAATCTTACTGTATGTGTTTAAAAATAATAACTTTAACTTACAAGTGACTTTATAAATGAATTACATTAACATACTCACACTTCACGCATCATTATCTGTGCATTCTTATTTCTAAATGCTAAATACAATACGACATATTCGTACAGAAATGCTAAATAATTTTCATAAGTTGTTATTGGGTCTTCCAACAGTGACTACCGAATTTCAACCATCTTACTCAGTTACTTACTCAGCATTCAATAACACTTGCCAATACAAAAATTGTTTTTATCAGAAGGAATGTTCTGTTCCTGTGGTGAAAACTTCAATACTTTCGTACTATTTTTTCGATACTTTTCCATATCAAAAATACCGCATTGCCCCCGTACTGCATTAACTTCAGTACCTTTTTATTATTACACAATTTCTGTCATGCGCTTTTCAACTATTAAGGCATTCGAAAAACATGTTCAATGCAGTACTACAGGGTGGCTGATATATAATGCAACAAAGTAAAGCGCCATATTTTTTTAATTGTATTGTTCAAAAGCAAAACATGTTAGAAACAACTGCAAATTTTAGAATCAATTTAGATTTGTTCGAATTGGCCACCTTTGGTACGAATTATGGCCTTTAAACGGCCGTACAAAGCCATCACAGGCTGCACAAAAGTGACTCTGTGGTATTTTGGCCCATTCCCGGTGAAGAGCCGTCTTGAGATGATCGACATTTGGTATTTTTTAGTGAGAACCTTACTCTCCAAAATGCCCCAGGCGTAAAAGTTCAATGGATTGAGATCCGGAGATTTTGGTGCCCATTGTCTGGTAAAAACAAAGCGAGTAACCTCCTTTTTAAGCCATACTTGGTTGACGCGTCCTGAGTGCAGTGGTGCTGAGTCCTGTTGGAATTTCCATTGTCAGCGGCCGAAATGTTTGTCTGCCCAGGGCTTCAATACTGTCTTTAAGACATTTTCCCGATAATATTCGACATTTATTTTGACCCCACGATCGATGAATACGAGCGGGGAGCAACCATCGGCCGTTACGGTGGCCCACACTATTACCATCGGTGGCGCTTGAGTTCTGGTAGTCAATCGCAGGTGTAAATTTTCAGCTGCCCTCTTTGACAAGTAAATTCGATCATTTTGTTTGTTCACAAACTGCTCAATTTGGAATGGCTTGTCATCGGAGAAAACTAAATTCGGTAACTGCCCACATTCTTGCAAGCGATGTAACTCCTTGGCTCTTTCCAGTCTAACTTTCTTTTGTCCATCAGTGAGTTCTTGCACTTTTTGATACTTCAATGGCTTTAGTCCAAGCTCATTTTCCAATATGTATTGCAACCGTTCTCGCGATATGTTACGCGATATGTAGCATGCGAGCAATTTTTCTACCACTGTGGCGTGGATTTCTATCAAATCTGACCTTCACTTTTCGGATCATTTCTGGTGTTGTTACCGATTTTTTTTTGGACACGATGTAACACTGTCAGTATCACGGTAACGAGCAATGGTACGAGAAACAAAAGATTTATTCACATTTAAATGCTGGAGGGCTCTAACGACAGCCACCTGTTGTTTTCCAGCCAAATATAAAGCAATTACACTATCACGTTTGAATTCCATCCCGAATAACTTTTTTTCTGAATGCAATAGATGCTTGTAAATAATAAAATGAACTATCACTGGAATAAATTTGTCAGCTATCAGACGAGCGGTTTCCAAATGATAACAACCTGAAGTTGGTTGCAGTACATATCAGCCACCCTGTATAGGTAGAATCAAGGTTTAGTCCCGGTTAGCCAAACGTCCACGGAACGTACATTCATTCTTATAGCACGAAAAGCCATAAAAACGCTTACCGAATCGTAACGTAATTTCATTACTTATACATATGCATTGCTCTTCATATGCTAAAAACGAACGTATGTTACATTACCTTCCATTGACGTTTGACCAAACGGACCTTTTAAATTCTCTTTGGTTCCGAATCAGTTGTTTTTGCTTTTATGTGAGGAACACGAATAAGTCGTTAGTTTTTCTGTTCGGTGCCGTATGTATATTAAATATAAATAAATAATCTATCGGGTCCGCCATCTAACTTTTTTTCAACTAGTGCTTATTTCGTGAATTGTAACACTTAGCTCATGTCTGATTTGACAGATAATTAGTTTTATACTTCCGCTGAACGAATATGGTTGTATATACGCGTTTTCGCTTCGCTAAGTGGGTCTTCGATCGACTTACAGAAGATGTCGATTTTGGCAAAAAAAAAAAATCATCTTTTCAGATAAAGTCCATTTTGATCTTGGCGAATATGTAAACAAACAAAATTGTTGCATTTGGAGCACAGAAAACCCGCACACATACGTTGAAAAGCCGACGCACGTCCAGAGGCATGATTGGGCCATTTTTCTTCGAAAATGAGCAAGGAGTGGCCGTTACAGTCAATGGCGATCGTCATCGGGCCATGTTGAAGGAATTTTTGTACACAAAATTTGAAGAGGAGGTTATTGGGAACATTTGGTTTCAACAGGACGGCGCTACGTGCCACACAGCCGAAGTTACACTCGATGTTTTGTGCCCTGTTTTTCAAGATCGTATTATCAGCCGCAGAGCTGATGTCGTTTGGTCATCTCGGAGCTGCGATTTGACACCGTTGGACTATTATTTGTGAAGTGCCGTCAAAGATAAGTGTTACGCCAACAAGCCAGAGACATTTGACGCTTCAAAGGACAATATTCGTGAAGCCATTGGTGAAATACAGCTGCACTTAATCGATAATGTGATTAAAAATTAGGCCGATCGTGTAGGCTACTGCATGGCCAGCCTAGACAGCTATTTGAATGAAATTATTTTTCATTATTAACCGAAAGGATTGTACTTTCAAATAAAAAAAGAAATTTGAGAAAATATTCAGTAGTTTTTCTTTTAAAGCATTTAAAAAGAAAGTTATTTGGCGGACCCTTTAGTAGGCAGTGTGCTGGCTTACCATGGTTCAAACCCCATGTCAGATATCTCCATCAAAATATGAACAAATATTTCTCCGTTGACTTCCATCTGGCAAAAATACTGAAAGTAAATAAAACTGTCATGATAAATTTTCTTAAAAATCTGTCGTTCGGAGTCGACTTTAAACATTAGGCCCCCACGACTCATGTAAAATAAATGGTGCGAGAAGTTAGTTCAGAATCCTTATTGAAGTGTTGTAATAAGCAATATGTATGAATGTAAGTATCTTTTTACAAAAGTACTATTTGATGTAGTTCAGTACCATTTTAAAATTTCAGTTTTGCAACACTGTTCTGTTAAGGCTCTCCACCGAACTGCAGATGTATACCCAAGTGCTCGGCTATTACTCGGGATAGTTTCTCTATGTCCTTTTCTACAGGGACAAAAATATTCTCATCTTTTTCCAGGGATGAAGGCGCCGTAGTCTAGTAGGTAGTGTATTGGCTTATCAGACGTAAGGCTACCGTTTAAACGCCAGGTTAGATATTTTTAACTAAACGATGTAGGAAAAAATATTTCTTCGCCGACTTCCTTTCAGCAGATTTTTGGAAAACATAAATAAATAAATAAAATAAAATTGTCATGAAAATCTGTTGTTCGGCATCATCTTTAAATTGTATGTCCGTCCCCTAAAGAATAAAAATAACAAACACAACATAAGTGATGTGAAAAGCTAGGTAGTAACCCTGACTGAAGGGTTGTAATGATCAAATGTGTATGCAATCGCCATACTGAGAGGAGTATTCGCAATATATTGAATATATTCGAGTCTACTGGTTTAATAAACGATCGATCAATACCTGTACGTAAACCTAAGTTCTAAGGAAAACAAGATTGCCAATCAGTCGATTTCGCATTATGCACAAGACTTCAGCCTTTCGTAAACTACATCCTGAAGAACTTTGCATTGTGTTTTGCACCTGCACCAGAACAATATTTATTTTACCTAGGAAATGAAGGTAAAAGACCCTAGACAACGAATTCTTTTCGCTAAATGGGCCTTGGAAATGGTCTTTCGTGACATCGATCCACATGAGCGGCAAAAGATTTCAATACATTGTTTTAAAGTGGATTTTGGTTGGCGGTTTCATTGCTCCTTATTTCTTTCAGAATGACGGAGACCACATTATCTATGCTTACCGCGAGCTCTGCAGAACTATGATTGCCAGCTTCTTTTGGCTTTTTATTTTACGTGGAGGAGTTGTGAACTCGGCCACTTAGATAGTGAGATTTGGCGCCGTTAGACTTTGTCTTGTGTAGTTTCATTAAGTCGCAAATGTATGCAATGCGATTCCCAAAACCATAATCCTTCCAGATCGTAACCTAAAAGAAAGGAGAAAAGATTTAAAAACAGCAGCAAAGCAAATAAACAATAAAGATTTAACAATGCTCCGAGTCGTCTGTCAGAATAGTTTGAAAAGTAGTATTTAATGGTAGAGACTAAAACTGGCTTCAACCATGCTGTCCGAACAAAATTTTTTACTGCAATTACTAAAAAATTACTGCAAGCTTTTTGCAGCACGATTTTTTCATGTTGGAAAAATTTGTCCATAAAATCAAAGTTGCCAGACTATTCAAATTTGTATGAAAAATGTAACCTATTGGCAACTGGTACTGAGAGTTGTTCGTAAAAAATATTTTCCTTCTCTCAATATTAACAAAATTAAAGTTCCTCTAAAAGATCCATGAAGTTCTTGTGTAAAGTGGCTGTAGTGGCAGTAAAAAAATTCATTCTATGCAAACAATTTTCAACGTAAGTAGAACCTTTAAAAGTTCGACATTTGAAAAAATTTTTTGAAATGATAGAAAAATGTCAACATTTATTATAAGAACAGCAAAAAAAAAAAAACAAATTTATGTATTTTATTAAAAGCTTTAATTAATTAATATTATTAATTAATTAGAAAAAAAAGCATCTCTTCCAATTGCAGAAATACTTAAAGATCTGAAGTATTAAAGTGAAGAATCAAAAACTAGTCAGAAAGCATATACCAAAGATCAGGTGACATTTTTCAGCGGCCTCTACTGACAACAAAGTTGCAGATGAACTGGGAAGATAATCATCGTCTTGAAAATAATGACAGGCTAGAGGTTAGTGAAACTACCAATTGGCATCTTCTTTGGAATTTTTTAGGAAGAGTTCGATTCACATTCAGATATAGATGAGATCGTAGGGTTGAGAGACCCTACTGGCTAAAGTTCAGTATTATAAGTACGAAAATACTCGTAAATAAGTGAAAGAGTGTGATCGCTTTAGGTACAGGATCAATAGATAAAATCGGAATACCTCTGGTTTGCATGGGTAATGTGTTCAGGTTATATTTAGTGTTAGTGTCGTTGTATGTAAACAAGTACGTAGTTGAGGAACTGTATACCTGTGGGACTGTCAGCATAAAGATCTTTCTGCGGCATGGTATCTATCCGCGAGACCTTATATCCGTTTGGATATGATGATTATAGAACGTCTCCCTTTGCTTTTCGTTCTTTTCTTTTGTACATATTTGTTCTTTCCTCACGTTTCTTTAGCTTTCTTTACTATTCTCTATTCCTTGTTCTATTAACATTAAACTTTATTTTCGGTTTCTGTTTTTTTTTTTTTTTTTATTAAACCTGCACTCAGGGGATGACCCCTACTCATGCAGTGCATTGTGCAGGTTTAGGAAAGAGGGAAGAAGCGAACGGTAAGGAAACGAGTTGCTGCTGGTGACTATAAAATGGCCAGTGCTATACCTTCACCATTAGACAGTCTACAGGAATCGTCCCCAAGAAGCCCGCAGTTTCTCACACCACTTATGTTGTGTGTGTTAATTTTATACAGAAGTGGCGGGACCTACAGTTTAAAGTCGACTCCGAACGACAGATTTTTTAGAAACAAGAAGAGAAAGAGAAGAAGTCGCCGAAAAGATACTTTTTGTATTTTTATTTTTTTTATTTTTGATGTCCGGCCTGGGAATCGAACCCTGGCTTTACGTCTAATAAGCCAGCACACTACCTACTAGACCACAGCGACCCCTATTTTATTTCCTTTATTTCTGAAGAGTGTTTTCGTAGTAAACCAATTAGCATATGGATGAAATGACATGCTGTCACATCTATTACAATGGCTCCACAACCTTCTTAACAAACGACGTTGGTTAGGACCATATACCAATTTAAATACTAGCAACAAGCGGCGCTACATACCAGCGACTTGCGTGATTTTCTTGCGATTTGAAATCGTTGGACGTTTTAGGTTAGATTAGGTTAAGTTAGGAGGTATCTTAGTTAACTTTAGTCAGTTTGATGTAAAGACGCGGTGTATTTGAAGAGAGTAATTGTGGTTTGAAGATCTCCGTTACCTGTCGAATAATTGTCTAGTAATTTTTATTATTTAAGCAAACGTTGTTAACAGAGGAATAACAAAAGAAGGCAATTGTTGTTGTTTACATAAAGTTGTGAACAGTGGCACACAGAATTGTGCGTATAATAAAGAATTTTAATTAAAACTAAACATAAATTTATTTTTATTTTATTTGCAATCTACGAGCTCATATTTTAAACGTGTTTTAAAAGGCAAAAACGAAACAATTGGCAATTATACTCAGAGGCCCTATGTGGTAAGCCGCCTGGAAGGTTTACTAGGATTGATTTTATGATAGAAAAAACATACACTGTGTCATAAATTTTATCCTATCCTGACTAGAACATATACATACAGTGTATAATCAATGCATTTATGATCGGAATATATTCCGAAAATTAAAAAGTTTGCACATATAAAACGGAGATGTTTGCATATTGATTGTATTGATGATGAATTTATGTTTCCAGTTTAAGGCATGTTCTTGATATGTGAATAAATTAGTTTCTACTGAATGCAGATTAAAACAATTTATCTGATAAGCATAATCAGGTTTGCTTTGCGTTTTTATTTTAATTGGGAAGTTAAACTTAAATTAATAAATTTTAAATTCGATTTCGAATTCGATTTTATAGACTTGGACACTTAGAAATTAATTGGATTAAGTCCTCGCCAATAAAAACATTTTTAATGTATTTTATTTTTTTCGTATTTTACTTTCTATTGCTTGATTTAACCTTCAATCTTTAATTAACTAATAACGGATTTAAAAGTCAAAAAAAAAAATTTTTATGAAATTAAAAATTGAATTTCAAATAAAAAAAACCAAACACTTAATTGGTGAAACTGAAAATCATTTTACTATTGCATAGAGTAACAACGATGCTTATTAAATGGTTTTTTAAATCATGTTTAATTCATGTTTTAATTACTGTTAATTTATCAAGTAAACTTTTTTAAATTAATTAATTAGATTTTAAAAAAAATTTTTTTTTTGTTTTTGCAGATGCTTTATTTGAAATCAATTTTTGACAGAAAACATTTTTTAAGTCGACATGACAAATACGATGTTTTTTTTTTCTGAAATCGTTCTTAAAATTAATTCTTTAGAATTAATCTCCGTTAGTTCAGTTTTGTACAAGATCAATCAACAGAAAGTAAAAAAAAATTACAAACCAAACTACATGATTTGAATAGTCAATGTCGGGATGATGCCTATCCAAAAAAACAAGTCCTTGATAATGTCTTCTCTATGTCTAAAGACATCGAACTTAAGTTCATAATACGAAAAAAAAAAAAACAATTTTAACCAAGAATTTAAATATTCTTCTTCCTAAAACAGTCGAGTATTTTTTTGGCAAAAAAATTTTTTTTGCATTCTATTTCTCTTTGCTTAAATTCTATCAACATTTAAAGCCTCTATTTACCTCACATTATTAATCGAGTGAAAGAGTTCATTGCTAATAAAAGAAGAACAAAAAAAATAGATTTTTTTTTATAAAATATTAAAAACCACATTCCAAAAAAAAAGAAAAAAATTTTTTTATCACAAACAAGGCTATGATTCATAAAGTAACAATATTAAGCCATCGTTAAAGAGTAAAAAATTTATTAAATATTTTATAAAATATTTTTTTAAACGTAAATCAATTCATAGAATAAAAATATACGACATGAAATTTGTTTCACACTTTGTTGTTTGTTTTTTGATGTTGTATCGCCATCATTATTGATTAACGGTTTACATTTACATACAAAATGGCTACTGTATTCATAACGTTATTGCGAATTTCATGGGCGATGTAAATTATGCCAATAATATACGCCTTCAAATTGTGTTGTAAACAGCTACTCCAACAATTGCCTCGTCTGTTTGCATTAACAAATATAAGAAGAACAATAAAACTACCATACAGTCTCAATCATTCTTATATTTGTTCCATTTACTCTTCTTCCTAATCGATCATTACAAACCTTTAGTCTGGATTACGACCTACCTTCTTACATCACTCATGTTTTGTTTTTTTTTTTAGAACGACAGATTTTATGGAGACTTTTCATGGCAATTTTATTTTACTCTCACAGGTCCTGCTAGAATTTTACTGGTAGGAAGTCACTAAAGATATTGTTACCAAAATGGAAATGGTGTTATTGAAATTATAAACAAAAGCTCCAAAAACAACCCAATGGACTTGTTCACGTGTACAACGAATAAATAAAAAATTACAACAAAACCAATGGACTTGTTTACAAGATCTATGAATAAACAAAAATAATAACAACAACATCAGCATAAAAAATATAAGGGATAAAAATGTAAACAGCCAACAACAAAGTGCAGCGGACAAAGAAGTAAACGAGCAGAAACAAAGTGCAGTATTAAAAATGAATAGCGGATGGACAAATACACAAGCAACAACTACTCTGCCTGGACAAATGTAAACAAGTTGCACAAACAACAATAATGCAAATAAGTTGTTTATATTTTTAGATGTTTCTCGAAGACATTCTCCTTCAAGCGCATTCATCAGACAGCTGACCCTTGTGAAATAAAATGCAAGACAGAGTAGGTAATGGCAATTCAGAGTTAGAATTCAGTCAGTCGTGTGTGAAGATGTCATGCGGGATTCAATAAAAATTCGGTCAGACACGTTGTGTGTCTTGCTTACAAAAAGGTTGTAAGCAGAGAAGATAACAAACAGTTGGCATTGCGTACGCGGAAGAGTGTGGAAGAAGAATAGCAATTAAAGTAAATTGTTATTGTGTTAATCAATTTCTAAAAGTTAGCACACGAGATTGTTCGAACAATTACGAATTGTTTAAAATTAAACACAAATTTATTTTTATTTTATTTTCAATCTACGAAAACATTTTTTGTAACGTTTTAAAAAAGGTAAAAACGTAACAATATTATCTTTAAATATTTTATTTTGTTGATGTCTGAGCTATTCGAAGGATGGTCTTGCGTCTAATAAGTGAACATACTACCTACTAGAATACTGTGACTTCAATTACTCTTTGAACTGTTATATACAACTCCGTTCCAAAAAAAAAAAAAAAAAAATATTATCCGAGCACGTTAGGTTGTAGTGGCAGTTTTGATACCAAAAGCTCATTTGAGTATGCATAGAGACTCGTTGTAACGCCACAGGTGAACACAGTCTCTGTACAGAAAATATTCCTCCAAACCAGGAAAGTGGGAGTTGGTCAGATCGTACGGGCTGCATATTTAAAGCACGACTTCCCTACTCTGGAAAACCAGCCCGCAAGTTTGATGAACAAAGTTATATCCTTAATATTAATGGAGGATAGTTCCGTTAAGCTATTGGAGAGCCAAATAACCCATATCTATAACTCGCAAGAGATAGGCATTGAAAAAAAAAAGTGAATAACAGTCTCCTCTTCCTCAGCCACGGCAGAAGTCGTCAGATGGGAGTTGCATTCTTTCCGAGTGTCTTCTTATAACACAATGACCTGTAAGCATGGCCATAGAAGTCGCCGTAGTCTACTAGGTAGTGTGTTGGCTTATTAGGCGAAAGGCCCGAGTTCAAATCCCAGGTCAGACATCAAAACGAAATTATGAAAATATTTCTTTGGCGACATCCTCTCTCAGCAGACTTCTGGCAAAAACTCTGTGAGTAAAAATTGCCATGAAAAGTTTCTCAAAAAAAAAAAACAATCTGTCGTTCGGAGTCCATTTTAAACTGCAGATCCCGCCACTCATGTATAAAATCAACGCATAAAACACGAGTGTGAGAAGCTATTACGTTGTACAATGGGTCAATTCGCTCTCCGGGTACTGTACTTGTCACACTTGACAAGTACACGTCCTCCAATCTAACCTAATCTGTCGAAATTAGTACACCAACCCTGGCAAGGTCGTCGGCAGTTTCTCTGAATATTATTGTGCTCGAGTACCCCGAAAAATGGGACACTAAAGCGCCCAGACAGAAGGTTGAGACAGCGACGATCCTGGAGTTATTTACAATTTTCGACAGAGCCTGGCTATCAGAAAAGATACATATGCGCGTGATAAGAACACCGTAGACGGGGATCCATTGAGCAGCCCGGTATATAGCCATCACTTGCCCTGAAACACGCTAATAATCCGGCAGTCGGAGGGAAATGTTCAGGTCCAGTTTTTTTGAGTAGTCTCCACTACCAATCCCGCTATCGTGTTTAGGGGCATTCTATTGGTGTATACATCCAGGAGTTCTGTGGGGATGATCATGTCAGGGGCTTTATAGCTCCTGTTCGAAATCAGAAAGTGAAAATCCCTGTCAAAACAATATTCCACAGGGAGATAATCTATGTTCAGTGGGGCCACAAGATCAATCTCCAAAATAGAAGAGTACCCAGAGGGGGACGACGTGCCAACAAGCTTGGATTTTGCACAGGAATATGCTTTGTAGACGGCAGAGGACTGTGACTTTCGTTAAGTGAGACCTAAATTAACCCTCTAGTATCCAAGACCGCCTGCAATGTTCAGAAATAATTTTTTAAATCAAAAAAATTTTAGCACTAGAGTGCTAATTCGGGTTTTAGGACAAGAAATAGCAAGAGATTTTAAACCAACTTCATGATGGTATGGGGTTGCTTGAGTTCCAAAGAAGTTGGATTAGCCTACGAAATGCTTAGTACAATGAGGCTCAATTCTATGTAAACATTTTAAATACTAAACTATCCGCTACTGCAGAAAAGTTAAGATTACAAACAGTGGATATCGTTTTAAAACAAAATAAAAAATCGTTCTTTGACAACTGCTGGAAGGTTCATGATCGGCCGTAATAGTCATACGATCTTAATAGATTATAGCTAAAGCTTTTAGATAGAAATGTTTCCATTGTAAAAGGCAAATATTTGCCTCTTTCGGTTTTTTACAGAATTCTAAAAACGAAATCTCGTACAAAAGGTCGTATTTCTTATCTTATTGAAGGAATATTTGAAATCTTTGCGAATATAGGAGTATTTGCTTGAAATGAATCAAGGTGCTTTAGTAATAAATTAAATTAAAATTTTAGGCTTTTATCTTCGCAAAACATTGGCATTAAATTTGCTACCGCATCACCTTAACAAAGAAATGGAATGTGCCGACAGGTTTCAGTAGAGATTTAAAGGCTTAAAGTTTATTGTTTCAATTTAATTACAATTTAAATTAATTCAAATTAAATTAAATTAAATTAAATTAGATATTCGTCATAATAGCAAAAATAATTTACGGGTTTTATGTTTAATTGGGAATGTTTCTTCTATTCTTGTATATTTAATTGCGATTTTTTATATTCTTTTCCTCACTTTTAAACGCTTCTTCTTAAAATGGAAAAAAAATTTTTTTTCTTTTGTATTAAAATTAAAACAAAGAATTAAATTTTATTATTGTTAACAATAATATGACAAAAAACAATAACAAAAAAATATAAAAAGTAATAAAAAATAATAAAAAAATAAAATGTTTGTAGAAAAGATGATTTTGCCGCGCATAAAATTTGCATAAGGAAAGTATTTTTTTTTACTTAACGCCCATCTGAAATAAGTTGATGATGCAGTTTAGATGCATATTGCTGGCTTATGAAATTCTTT
This sequence comes from Sarcophaga peregrina, assembly GCA_014635995.1. Taxonomy (NCBI): domain Eukaryota; kingdom Metazoa; phylum Arthropoda; class Insecta; order Diptera; family Sarcophagidae; genus Sarcophaga; species Sarcophaga peregrina. The sequence goes on along the minus strand of CM025792.1, from coordinate 77,440,454 downwards.
CTTAGTACTATCCTTCATTCTTTATTAAGTATTTCTTCTAGAGGAGAATTCGCCTTCGTTGGCGTTAAAAGCGCATCTACATATAAAGTCATCAGAAAATATTTTCGCTAATGACATAATTATTTCAGAATTCAGACAAAAAGTTAGCCATCACGTCATTTGTTTATTCTAATTGTATGTATGTTTTATTAAATTGCTCATTTCCAAAACTGTATTCAAATATTTCGCATCAAAATTGACATTTAAACTCACTTCTTAAATTCGTAACTGACGTAATATTTGCTTAGATTAGTAAATTATTTGCAAGAATTTTAACCATCAAACTCTTTCATTTTAATTTCGTTAAAATGGCTATTTTATTAGGTTAAAGTACTACGATAGTCATAAGCATCCTACTGAGAGAATTATTCACAATGATGTGGATAAATTCGTGGCCACTGCTTCAGTAACCGATCAGTCAATACCCGCATATCCAAAAAATACAATATTTGAAAAAAAAAAAATCTATGGTAGGGGCTAACAAGAATTCTGCTTCCACAAACCACAATTCTTCGAATATTGCTTGATGATTTGAACCTTCACCCTTATAAAATTCAACTAGATCAGTACGAGAAATGAGACTCTTTTCTGGATATATGGGGACCAATACAAATTCACATTATATTGAAGAATGTGCATTCCGAAAACGACAGTGTTAATAATTTTTTATGAACGATATTGACCACACCGTAGTCGAGTAGGTGGTGTGTTAGCTTATTAGACGTAAACCCAGGGTACAAGCACCAGGCCAGACATCAAAACGAAATACAAAAAGTATTTCTTCGGCAATTTCCTTTCAGCAGATTTTTGGCAAAAACTCTGAGAGTAAATAAATCTGCCATGAAAAAAAGTTTCTCAAAAAAATCTGTCGAACGGAATCGACTTTAAACTGTAGGTCCCACCACTCATGTATAAAATTAACACACACGACATAAGTGGTATGAGAAACTAGGTCAATAATCCTCACTGAAAGGTTGTAATGACCAATTATGTATGTATGTGCTCTACTTTCGCAGACCACAACTTGTCGAATATTGCCTGTAGCTTGGGCCAATACCCGTACAAAATTCAACTAAAGAGTATAAAATAAAGGGGCTATGAAATTAGAAACTGAATTTAATTTTTATTGAAAAATCCATTAAGTAATGAGGCTCTTTTCAAGATCGATGGGGAAGATCAATTGGTCCTAAAACAGTCACTGTTTGATGTGGATTTTGGACCGACTGCGGTTTTTATGAACGACATTGACCAAGTCATCACTGAAAACGACAGGGACTATACTTCTATGGTTATCAGCTTTCTTTTTAGATTGATCTATAAATGATCTGTTTATCTACGAAATATGGCGAAAGAACCGTTGCCTCACGTCGAAAATGCCAACATACTACCTACTCCACACCTACTAGGCTACGACGACTCTAGAGTGGTTGATATTTTATCAACACTCCGTTGTTGTTTAAAATTGCTGCACATCGTCGAACATTACAGCCCGTTATTTAGAATTATAACTTAGTTTCTCACACCACCTAAGTGGGGTTATGCCAAAGAAATATTTCTTAATTTTTTCGTTTTGTTGGAGTTTTCTGACCTCATGTTTGAACTATGGGTCACGGTTAATAAACCAACATACTACCTGCAAGACTACGACTATTATATTGTCTGGATATACATAATTCGTCATTACAATCCTTCAGTCAGGATTATTGACCTAGTTTCTCACACTACTTATGTTGTGTGTGTTAATTTTATACATAAGTGGCGGGACCTACAGTTTAAAGTCGATTCCGAACGATTGATTTTTGAGAAGCTTTTCATGGCAATTTTATTTATTCTCAGAGTTTTTGCCAGAAATCTGTTGAGAAGAAATCCCCGAAAAAAATACTTTTTATATTTTATTTTGTTGTCTGGCCTGGGACTTGAACTCTGGCTTTACATCTAATAAGCCAGCACACTACCTAATAGACCACGGCGATTTCATTTTGTCTGGATATAGCGCCACTAAAAATTTGAACTCAGTATTTCATACCATTCAACTCCATGGTTTTCAAGGCTTGTTATAATTTATGGGGCACTTTCATCTGATTCCTGTTTTTATTATATTTCAGAAATGCTCGATTGGAACTAGATACTGTGACTATGCGGACTAGCTTTATATATATGTGCTACTTAGTGAAATTTAATGTTGTGAATCGTTATGCCGCTGTAATGTCTATCCATGTTTCATATTATTCGGCATAAGGTAACAAACAAGTTTGGAAGATTTCAAACTAAACTATTGCTTGGCAATAGATGATCTGATTACCAACTAAACATAGTTTCAACAGGACAGCGCTACGTGCCATAAACCACAGGCCTCATATTTTAATCGCACGAATTGAGGATATAGTCATCTCATGTGGAAGGGATGTGAACATGTGCATTTTCCCGTTATCCTTTTTCTTGTTTGGTTTTTTTTAAGTTACAGACGCGAAAAAGCCACACTCCCCGCCTGTCCTCCAATCCTATATAACCCATAGCAATGGTCAAATTGACATTGATTTATGCCCTATAATCATTGGAAAATTAAATATTTCCACCCAGAAAAGCCGTGACTTAATTTTAAACGATAGTTTATCCCACACATAATGCTTTCAATAAGCCTATCAAATGAATGACAATATTTCACATAGACTTTGTTTTATTTTTAATTTAAAACTAAAAAAGATTTGATAAAAACATTTTGGCTACAATTCACATGGATTTTTGTGAAATAAAACTTCGTTTTTAATTTTAAACTAATTTTTTTTTATTTTTTATTTTCAACAATTCAATCATTTTTTTTTCTCTCTTCTCTTTTTTAATATTTTTCTATTATTTGAAGATTGTTTGGTGTTTGCTACCTATTATTTAAATTTGTTTTTGTTACTTTCCTTTCTTTATTTTTTATTTATTTTAAATTTTTTAAATTTTTTTGATTAGAAATCACTTTCATAAACGTTTTGTTACTATTTTGATTGGTTGATAAATTCAAAAAAAATGAATTATAAAAATAATAATTTCATTATGTAATTATCATTAGAGTTTCAAATTTTTAAGACACTAATCTTGTTGCGCTAAAATTATTGAAAAAAAAATAAAAATGATAACAAAAAAATAAACAACAAAGAGAAATGCTGACCCCTTCAGTCAGGAATATGACCTAGTTTCTCACACTGTTTATACCATAAGTGGCGGGCAGTACAGTTCGATTCCGAACGTTAAATTTTTGCGCAGCTTTTCATATTTTACTAGCTGACCCGGCGAACTTCGTTCCGCCCAAAATTGATTTTTTTACTGTCCAAAAAAGCGCTGACGAAGTTGTAATTCTTGTAATCGCTACATTACAAAAACTAACAGTCATACATGTTATATACTATGTACATATATAGTTATAAACCATTGAATTAACCGACTTATAGGTAAGGGGCCACGCCCATTTTTAGTGAGTTTGTCAATATCGACTCTATGAACTTACCCATCAAATTTTATTCGTTTACAATCAATATGTACCTAAATATTCAATTTAAAATTTTGCTACGCCCTCTTTACATTTATGGATATGAAAAATAGATGTTGTCCGATTCTCAGACCTATCCGATATGCACACAAAATTTCATGAAATTCCATCGATCCATTTTGGAGGAGTTTAACCACAAACATCGTGACATGAGATTTTTGGATATTACTTAGATTAACTTAGAGTCGCCGTGGTCTAGTAGGTAGTGTGCTGGTTTATTAGACGTAGAGCCAGGGTTCGAGTACCAGGCCAGACATCAAAACCAAATACAAAAAGTATTTTTTCGGCGATTTCTTCTCAGTAGATTTCTGGCAAAAACTCTGAGAGTAAAAATAAAATTGCCATGAAAAGTTTTTCAAAAATCTGTCGTTCGGAGTTGACTTTAAACTGTAGGTCCCACCACTTATGTATAAAATTAACATAAACAACATAAGTAGTGTGAGAAACTATGTCAATAATCCTGATTGAAGGGTTGTAATGACCAGTTATGTATGTATATCACTTAGATTTATTGGCCAGAAATCTGCTGAAAGAGAAAAAGTACCGAAAGAAATGTTTTTTCATATTTCGTTTTCTTTGCGATGCCTGGCATGGCGACTGAATAGTAGCCTCACGTCTAGACTACGGCGACTCTAGAGTGGTTGATATTTTATCAACACCCCGTTGTTGTTTATAATTGCTGGACACCGTCTTGCCATACATACATAAATAATTGGTCATTACAACCCTTTATTCAGGATTACGACCTTGTTTCTCACACCACTTATGTTGTGAGTGTTACTTTTATACACGAGTGGCGGGAGATAAATTTTTTTTTAGATTTTTAAGAAACTTTCAGAATTTTGTCAGAAATCTACTGAGAGATTTCGTTTTTTTGGAGTTGTCTGACATGGTGTGTGAACCATGGGCTCACTTTTAATAAGCCAACGCATTACCAGCTAGACTACGGCTCCATACAAACATAATTGGTCATTAGAACCCATCAGTCAGGATTATTGACCTAGTTTCTCACACCGCTTATGTTGTGTGTGTTAATTTTGTATATGAGTAGCGCAGTTTAAAGTCGACTCCGAACGACATATTTTATGAGAAACTTTTCATGACAATTTTATTTACTCTCAGAGTTTTTGCCAGAATTCTGTTGAGAGGAAATCGCCGAAAAAACTCTTTTATATTTTGTTTTGATGTCTGGCCTGGGACTCGAACCCTGGCTTTTACGTCTAATAAGCCAACATACTACCTACTAGACCACGGCGACTTTAGACTACGGCTACTATATTGTCTAAACCAGGGATGGAAAAGTTGGTACAATTGTACTTTTTTTAGCACTATTGTGAAGTCAAAAACACCATAGCACCTCAATGAGTTATTTAGCACTATTTAAAAATGTTCCCTACTTTATTACATCACTTAAATATTCTGTCTCATCACTGTATAATTTTTTGTTTTCGTTTCACTTGCATATGGCAACTCGATGCTAACTTTTATTGTGAATGTTTTACTAATAATGGCTAGTTTTCTGTTGGGCATCATAAATAGTGATTTAAAATTTAGATCTCATAAACTTTTGTATTCGCTTATAGTTAAGTATTAAAGTAAGTTGTTAGATTTACCTATTATATACTATACAAGTATAGCTGCCAGATTTGACGATTTAACGTCATTTTGATGATTTTGTACTCCAAAAATATTATATCCACGACATGACGATTTATACCCTAATTTTTAAAATTTTTAGAAATTAAAAAGTTACATTATGTTTCTCACTTTAGTACATTAAAAGCCTCCTTATGCTTTGTACTTGCTTTGTCGTTGTTACAATTTGTGCTTGTAATAACAAGGAGTAAATTATTATATTTTTCACTTATTTTCGAATAACTGTGATGGTGCTTCTGTATTTTATACCTTTTATCCCCTAAGAGCAAAAAAATTACAACTTCTTCCGTTGCTGACAATTTAAAAAATTTCAATGTAGCTTCTAATATTACAATCGGAAGAACAAAGGCAAGAGGCATAATTTTTTTTTTTTTCATACAACCAACACTCAGGCGATGGTATTGTGTTTAGAACTATGAAAATATATTATAGGAAGGAGGAAAGAGGGAGCAGTTTTTATGGACCCTAGATTGGAATATTTTTATACCATAAGTAAGAAGAACATCTCTATTGGAAGGTAGTCTCACATACGAATAGTCCGCCTAACAAAAGAACTTAATCTCTAAGGCAGTGTAGGATACGCAGGCGTTATGAGTGTTACATAGGAATGATTTTAATAAACAAGTCCCCTTATTTCGCTCGAGCAATATCCGAGTTTTTAAACGGTTGAGAAACCTCAAAATATACGTTAAGGGCCTGCCCTTAAACGAGATTTGTATTCCATTCTCGGTGAGTTATAAATGGTGTAAATAGTAAGTAGATCAGATGAAGTGAAGTATTTATTGTATCGTCTTAGGAAACCAAAGCACTGAAAAATGTTTCAGTTCACACTGAATTTACATTCCCATAACGTCAAAATCTTCTGACTCCCTAATAATTACACCACACATGCGTATATTTGATGAAATATTATTGACTTAATATGTTTTTGTTTTTAAAAACCCTTCAATTTATTTATTTATTCTTTCTGGCGATTTTTGTACGATCTCAGTGAACGTCTTTGAAGATTTTCACGATTTTTCTCAAATATTTGACGATTTGATGCTTCATTTATCTGGCAGCTATGTATACAAGTACTTATAGCACAAAGAAACTGCAATTGTACCTTCTTTTTACAAAATGTACATAAAATATGTACATAAATATATATAAAATGAATTGTCATTTTTATTTTTATTTAATTTTTAATAAAAAAAAAGTTTAAAAAAGATAAAAAATGAATTTAGTACAATCGGGCTGAAAAAAGTACAATTTTTTGTGAAAGTTAGTACAATTTGTTAAGAACAATTTCCCATCCCTGGTCTAAACATTGAACCCAGTATTTCATACCATTCAACCTCAAGGTTCTCAATAATTTGACATAATTTATGGATCATTTTCATCTGATTGCTGTTTTTATTACATTTCAGAAATGCACGATTGAAACTAGATTGTGGGGACTCCTCTTTGTAAACTTTAGTGGTATGAGTCATAATACTCAATCTAAGTGTCATCTTTTCTTCGGCCTAAGGTACACATTAACATAAGCTGTTGCGTTCATAAGCATACGTACAGTGAGCGTCAAAAGAAAGTCCACATTAAAAAAAAGTATATACATTTATAAATTATCGTTATTTTTAATTTTAGATTATTTCATTGCCAGTTTTTAAAATTAAAACAACAAAAAGAAAATACAAAAAATTTCCAAATATTGCCAATTTTTTTCGGACACTCTCTTTAAACGTTATAATTTTAATTTAATGAGAGCGCCCTGGTAGTCTAGTGGGTAGACCACCAGAGGCTCTGGTCTGTGACACTACACCGGGCATATGGTCGAAGTTACTCAGCTCGTACATGATTATAATATAATTTGTAATTGTATTGTAATTCTTAAATAAATAAAATAAATAATTTAATGATTGTTAGAATTTTATTAATTGTGTACACTTTTTTTTGAAGCTCACTGTATATAAGAAAATGGTTTGAATGCATTCCTGTTTGCACAACAGTCGTTGATTCATTGCTTTTGTTATGCGTTGACTCTACATGTATTTCAACTGTGATCACATTCTCTGTTATTGTAGATTGGCCTATGCATGCTCCCTTCTTTATAACGCCATGACATGTCAGTTTGTAAATGATCTCTCACCTAAAAAACCCAAACGCTACATTCTTTCGCTGGTTGAAATATGTACACACACACACAATAAATACTTCAGAAAAGAATTTTACTTACTTCTCATTCAATAAGCAATTTGTTAACCATTCATACCTTTTCATTCTGTAGTCGCACTGCTCTTTTAAACGATGGGTTGTTTCGTTATAATCGCTCTTATTGTTATTATGTTGTGAAAACGAGATATGCAGTGTGTATTGACTATACATTTTTGTGAATGCATTTTTGTGAATGTACGCATGGCTCATAATAAGGCCTTCAAACTGTTTTCTGCTGTAGTAAGGAGAGCGCACAAAAAGAAACTGGACTTACACTTTTCGTTATAGAAATAAAACTAAGTGGCGGATTTTTTTCGTTTTATATTTCAATTAAATTCTTTGAATTCTTTTGTGTATAAAATTTTTTTCTGACAAAGGTCTCAGGGCATCCAACTTTTTGAGCCACTTTTCTTTCAGACATTTTAGGGTGTTTTAGAAAAGTACGTATTATTTTACTTGTTTTGTTTCGCTCGGCAAATCCTTTTTTTCTCCCACTTCCACGCTTTCTCTCATTCTTACCTTAGAAACCGTTTGTTAACCAAAACCTGCGAACCTAGAAATCGTTTTTTGAAAGCGGCGCGATTTTTCATTGAAAATTTCAATTATTCTTTTACGACATTCTTGTTGGGAGCCCATGTTCAAAAAACTAATTTTATTATTGCAATGAAATTTAGCACCTGGATTTTGAAACAGATGATTAACAAAAACAATGTAACGGAATTCATATTTTTCAATTATAATAAAAGTTATAGGCTTAAAAGTATGCCCATTTTTTTCCGTGCGCACTCCTTATATGATATTGTGGCCCAATGCTATAGTAAAAAATGACCTGCGAAACAATAATATTTCATACAACTATTGGTCATTTCACACAAGCCTTTGTATCGCTGTATTGAGTGTACTGTTTGACGAGTATACAATGGTGTATGCTTGTCGTTGATAATTTTGATGTAAAAATCTGATACAAATTCAAAAAAAAAAAAAATTGGAATACGAAATACACAATATGGCATAGCATTGAGCGTTCACAAACAACCAAGTGTATTCAATACAACATACACGATACAAAGTCCTATGAATTGCCAAATACTTTATCGCCTTGAGTATGTACTTAGGATTGCACGCAGTCTTTTCTCTGTATGAAAACTTATGCAGTAAGCTAGGTACTCTGTTCAAAATTTCGTGCAAAATGCTGTCAAACTACATATAAAACAGTGTTGAAACAGTGAAAAAAATTATTTTTTTCAGTATTTCACTTGAAAAATATCGCAGTACCCCCACGATGTTTTCAGTACTCTTTTATTATTAAATATTTTACGTCCTGCGCTTTTTTAACTATTAATGCATTAGCAACGTAATACGAAAGGTAGAATTAGTGTTTAGCCCCGATTAGCCAAACGTTAACGGAACATCCGTTCGTTTTTAGAATGCGATAAACAATGAGAACTGTCCGAACCGTATTTTGATTTCGGTAAGCATCATCATATGCTACAAACGAAAGTATTTTCCATAACTTTCCGTCAACGTTTGACTACACGGCACTTTTAGGTTTTGTTACATTCAGAATCAGCAGTTTCTGCTTAATATCTGAGGAACACGTGTAAGTCGTTAGGTTTTCTGTTCCATACCGTACGTGTATTAAATATAAATAAATAGTTTAACAGATAGTGTGCTGGTTTACTAGATGTGAGTCCAAGGTTCATACCCCATGTCAGACATCTCCAACATAACGAAAAATGTCAAAAATTCTGAGAGTAAATAAAATTGAAAAAGTTTCTCAAAAATCTATCATGCGAAATAGACTTTAAACTGTCGGTCCCGCCCCTCATGTATAAAATTAACGCCCACAACATAAGTGGTGTGAGAAGCTAGGTCATAATTCTGTTCGAGAGTTGAAATGTATGTACGTATTTTTTTTACAAAAGTACCATTCGATGCGAAAAAGTACTCTTTCAGTGATAGTTCAGTACCATTTCGAAATTTCAATTTTTCAACAAAAAATTTCAAAATTATTAAATTTGCTGATAGTAGCTGTAAAAAAACAAAAGCTTATTTGGAATCAGTGCCATAGAAATAGTTTATGTTATTAACATTTGTTATTGAATTTTTATTTTATTTTCAGCTTTCAAAAACATATGCTTTTTGTTTACACATTTAAAGCAATGATGCATACTTTTAAGCAATAAAACCGACAAATTTTCCAATATTGCGAGATAGACTATATTTGTTGCACATCAGAGATCAGCAATGAATCGTTTTTCCGCTACTCATAAGCATTTATGCAATTTTCAGTATGAATGAATCAACAGAATTAAAATTCAACTACTCTGATTCATTCGTACTCGCTACAGCATTGATTTATAAGTATAAGTAGCAATGAGTATGAGTACAACGTTGACATCAAACTCACAACATTCGAAATATGTTTGATTCATACGCCTACTCATTCTGATTCATAAATTTAGAAAAATACTTATAATACTTATAAGTCATTCGAGTGGCTCGAATCATTCATCAAAATTTACAACCTCTGTTGTTGCTGCATATGCAAACAAAGAAGAAAGAAAAGACAAAGACAACAATCTTCTTATGAGTATAATAGTGTTCGTACGCGAATCAGACTTATTTTGTGATTCGTATAAATGTTAAGTAGAGACGAGTCGAAGTCAATAACATCATGCGTATTGTTAAGTATGAATACGACGAGTACTTCCAACTTTGAGTATGAGTAGTATAAGTATGATATCAAAATAAGTATGAATATAAGTGTAAGTATCTGAAATTATAAGTATGACTCGAACCTACTCATCGTTTTGAATACTTATTGTTGATCTCTGGTACCTACCTATAAACACAATGCAGCAAACACAGCAATTTTAAAACACTTTACTTATTGTCGCGTTGCCTTTAAGATAATCATTTCTATTGCAGCGTAGCATTTATTGTGTTTACAGCGTGAATCTGTATTAAAATATTTGCTTTTAGTCAGTCTTATTAATTCTCTAATCGATTTAGTGATGTGTCACCTTATTAATTTATTCACATTATTCGCTATTTCCCAAGATGTATTTACGAGTATATGTCTGAATAACTTGGTCATGGCGTTTCAAATCAATCTGTATGCAAAAGAGAATCAGCAAAAATCGATAATGTGATCATTGCAATATCAGTCGAAATTGATATTGAATTAATGCATAACAAAAGCATTAAAACAATTGAGCAATTCACACGACTTTGTATCGGGTATGTTGTATTGAATACATTTGGTTGTTTGCAAACGATTAATGGTATCCTGTATTGTGTATGTAATTTATTGGCATTCAAATAATTTGATAGCACGAAAACAACACAACTTTTGAAAAATCTATGAAAACATATACAAATTTTTTTCATTCACACAATTTGATAGCACGAAACCAATACAATTTTTGAAAAACATATGAAAAAAATGTGTATAAGTGTATCAGATTTGTACATGAAAATAATGAACAACAAGCATACACTGTTGTATAATCGTCCAACAATACACTCAATACAACGGAATTGATCAAATTAATGTCAGGTAGACGAGAATCCATTCAAACCATTTTCTGATATACCCAAACTTTTATGAGCCATTGTGCCAAAGAAAAGATGGCACTTCGATAGACGCTACAGCAGCATAATGACCCAAAACATTAAAGTTCACTAAGAGGAGTATATGGCTTATCCGTACAGTCTCAAGACCTACTTCCAATCGTAGATTTCTGAAATGTAATAAAAACAGTAATCTAAGGAAAGTTTCCCATAAATTTTGATAAGCTTGGAGAACTCATTGAGCTTGAATGAAATGACATACTGGATTAAGTATCTCAAAATTTTAGCGATATTTTGCCTAGACGATGTCTAGCAGATTTAAATAATAATGGTTAGTTGATGAAATACTAACCACTCTAGAGCCGCCGTAGTCTAGTAGGAAATCTGTTGGCTTATTAGACGTAAAGCCAAGATTCGAATGCCAGATCAGACATCTCGAACATAGTCATTTTGAGATAGATTTAGGGAAAAGTAGCTTTGAAAGATCACGAAAATCTATTTTTTTTTCTGTGTTGTTGTTGCACCACATCACATAATTAATTATTACAACCCTTCAGTCAGGATAACGACCTAGCTTCTCACACCATTTATGTTGTGTGCATTAATTTTATACATGAGTGCCAGGACCTACATTTTAAAGTCGACTCTGAACGATTGATTTTTGAGAAGCTTTTCATGGCAATTTTATTTACTCTCAGAGTTTTTGCCTGAAATCTGCTAAGAGGAAATCGCCGAAGAAATATTTTCATATTTTCGTTTTGATGTCTGACCTGGGATTTGCACGTGGGCCTTACGTCTAATAAGCCAACACACTACCTACTAGACTACGGCGACTTATTGTTGCACCAGCTTCCGAAAACAAACGCTATCTTGGCACAGAAGTAGCAATAATTGGGAGATATTGAAGTGTAATTCGCGAAAGTTTTATTGGTGCTACCGGGGATGATAGGTAGATTTATTCTTCCGTTTCGCTAATCGTGTCTATAGTAAGGGGCGATTTTTGTTTATTATTTTTATGGGTTAACAAGTTCAGATTGTAAATCATTTTCGTCATCATCAGATGTGTCATTATTGAAAATTGTGGAAGAGTGGGAATCATTATATTCTCGAACGTATTTATTAAGGTAACTGATTTGTTTTTCTTTGGCCATCAGGATAAGCCGATGTATCGTTATTAAACGCCGATGTAACGTTATTAAATGCCGATGTATCGTTATTAAACGCTGATCTATCGTTCATAAAAGCATCGATGTTAAATATCGAAATTTATGTGTAAAACATCGATCTATCATTTGAGTCCCTAGTTGTAATGCCCAATGCCAACGTATGTATGTATGAATGTATGTATGCATTTTTCACATCATTGTATTTGTAATTTATTTTGAAAATAGTTTTTATTTTACTAATTTGAGAATATTAAATCAAACTAAATATGAACTTCAACTTAATAAATATTAAATAAATGACCCCCATAGCATATATAATCCCTAATAAGATATTTTTTTTATTCGAATATAATTTTTGAAAAATTTAAAAATTATCAAAACTGTTATAGAATATTTTATAGAAAATGTTATAGAATATTTTATAGAAATATTATAAACAAATAGTTTCAATTAATTTAAATTTCATTTTAACATTTTAAATGTATCGATATGCATACGTACATATATGTGTTCGTATGCAAGAACAGGTAAAGTTATTCAAAAAACTAGAATATCTACTGTGAGCATTTTTATAATTTTTTTTTTTAATAAATTCGATAAAAAAAAGAATACATATTCAAATGTTGAAAAGAATATTTTAAATAATATGTACGTATGTATGTATACGATTTAGAAGGCAAATTATATACTGATGTTATATAACATAATTTTAGCTATTCAGAGACAAACAAAAAAAAGGTATTCGAAAGTCATATGTCGTAGACAGACAGCAAAGATTTGTTTTTAATTTGTTTCATATTTTAAAAGGAAAAACATTGATTTTATAGAACAATTCTTGTTCGCTTAGGTGTCGTACGTTCGAATCCGACCAGACTTCTAGTCTCTTGCATTAAACCAAGCATAAGATCTTCGTTATACCACTCATAATAATTATATGGTGATTTGTAATTGTATTTTAAGTAATGTAAGTCATCGTAATCTAGTAGGTACGTACGGCTAAGCTTCAACCAAGCATCGCAAAAGAAAAAAATATTTCTTTGTCGTCTTCCACTCAGCAGATTTCTGGCAAAAATCTGAAGAGTAAATAAAATTGCTATGAAAAGTTTCTCAAAAAATCTGTCGCTTGGAGTCGATTTTAATCCCTAAATGGATGAAGTTCCTTGGGCACTTTCCTTTAATAATTTTTTACCAATTATTAATCAAAATAATCTCATTAATTCAGTTTTAAAACATTTTATTCAAAAAAATTAATAGTTTTCGAGTTATAGACGGTCCGTTACCTGCACCGTAGGCGTATGATAATTCTTGAAGCATTCTTTTGGGGTAAAGTCCCTTTTTACACTTGTTATAAATAAATTTTGTTTTTTTCCCCGCAATGTCCATATCCTTTTTCAGTTTTTGAGTATTTAATGAAGTGGTTTCAGCCATCATATTGCGTATCTGTTGTCAATTTGTTAGCGTGCGAGCCTTTTACAGATGGGGTACTGTAGGTTAGGTTAGGTTAGAGGACGTGTACTTGTCAATTCTGACAAGTACAGTACTCGGTGGTCGAATTGACCCATTGTACTACGTTTTAGCTTCTCACACCACTTATGTTGTGTGCGTTAATTTTATACATAAGTGGCGGGACCTATAGTTTAAAGTCGACTCCGAACGACACCTTTTTTGAGAAGCATTCCGTGGCAATTTTTTACTCTCAGAGTTTTTGCTAGAAATCTGCTGAGAGGAAGTCACCGAAAAATTATTTTCAAATTTTCGTTTTGATGTCTGACCTGGGATTCGAACTCGGGTCTTTCGTCTAATAAGTCAACACACTACCTACTGGACCACGGCGACCTCTTGGGGTACTGTGAGTTTCTACGAAAAATAGAAAGAGACGCACATGTCGGATCATTGGGGTGCAACGTTTTCACCAGCCGCCAAGCATTAACAACCGAGACATCAAGGAGATAAGCAAATATTGGCCGTCACCACCAATTCTTTTGTCTTATTCGCGTGCGGTAGACTGCAACTAATTGATTCATCTTATCAACGCCGCCCAAGCCCATATTATATCGGTGCACGCCATTTGGTTGGGAAATATCCAGGATTATCACAATACCATTTAATTCATATCAAAATTTATTGCAATTGTGACAACATTACTATCCCCTCCATCGCTATTTTGTTCTGTATCGGCTCCATCTAGAGGGAGAATTGTGTAATTTGAATGCCATTGAACCCATTATAATCAAGGGCTTCCTGTTAGTCTATTTATGAATGAAATATGAAATTTACCCAATTACCAATCGAAAAAGATTGTTTTGAGTTATGAGCTTTGAAAGTTTTCATGAGTCGTACGACTATATACGTGTTCTAAGTAGATTTTATCCTATAACTTCAGAACGGATCAGCGCATCTTAACCAAATATTGCCAGTATTTAAGTTAAAGAACGTAGAATTGAAAAATGCAAGAACATTAAAAACGTTCTAAGTACACTCAGAATGTTATAGAAAAGAGGCGTCGATGTATGTAAGCATGTTGTACACAGGACCATAAATTTTCAGAAATTTTTAAATCAATCCAACGAAAAACTTTTTAGATTGTTTGCATCATTAGTTGTTTTTTCTTTTCTAATTAAATTTTTTTAATTAATTTACAATTTTGCCACCTTTTCTCGCTTTAATAACAGCTTTTTGCATTATCTTAGAAATTTCTAAAAATTGTCAATCGTATGTATACTTTTGTGGGCGTGTGTATATTTAAAAAAAAGAAAATAGTTTTATTTAAAACAATACAACTAAAAGACTATTTTTGTTTTTCTATCAAATTAATGATTCACAACAAAAGCAAGTTTATATTTAAATATTCAAGGTTTTTTTCAACATGAAATCTTTGAATTTTTTGTTCGCAGTTTTTTACTTCCTTATTACCGGCAAAAAAAAAACAACAAAAAAAATTAAAACATATTGAAAAACCGCATGGAAAATTCAACAATGTGCTCTTCTCACGTATAAAAAAAAATCCTTATCTTTATCTCTTCTTTAATGAATCCATTATGTACGGCCTTTCCCTTTTCGATTTTCGATTACCTTTCTCACACTTCGAGCGGTATTTCGATGATATCTTGACAAATATTTGTTTTCAAATGTATAGACACAATAGGTTTCTGAATTATATTATAACGCTTCAGTCAGGATTTAAATTTAGCTTCTTACACCACTTAGGTTGTGTGTGTTACTTTTATACACAAGTGATGGAACCTAAACTTAAAAGTTAACTCCGAACGACAGATTTTTGAGAAAAAATTTTCATGACAATTTTATTTATTCTCAGATTGTTTTTGCCAGAAATCTGCTGAGAGAAAGTCGTCGAAGAAATATTTTTTCATTTTTCATTGTGTTGGAGTAATATGACCTTGGGTTTCAACCCTGGCTTCACTTCTAATAAGCCACCGCACTACCTACTAAATTACGGTGACCTTTCTCTACAAAATTATGAATTTTTTTTTTTGGTTTTTTTTGGAAAAGGCCGTAGAGAAACTATTATTGTAGTTTGCGAGCAGTTCAGTATACATCAGCCAAGGGCCAGAGTAGTTTTCATATCAAAAGTGGTAAGAAGGATACCACATACCCGAAATCCTTCAAAACAATTAGTCCCATGGTTTTCATTTTTATCAAAATACTAGAGAAAGTTGTATGTTCACTACGCATTTAAGGACTCTTAAATGATCTCCTCAAAATCAACAAGAGCCCTATAATCGTGTTGCCAAGTATATTGCCTTATGCCACATCTTATATACAGTAATACCCGGCTTAACTAAACGAAACAGCGTTAAACGAGGCAACGAGGAAAGATGCGTTCGTACTGTGATTGCGACTTCGAAAAATGCATTTGGAATCTTTATTCTGGACAGATTAACAAAAGAGGGTTGAAAACGGTACATAGTATACACCGTCGCTATATAGTGGACCGTATTTGGTTGGTGCATGCCCGTTTCAGTTGGAAACGTATAGAACAAGTATCAATACAGAGTGCGATTTAGGGAAATCCCAATACTACCGCGTAATATGGAAACAGCGTTAAGGGGAGCAGCGTTAAGCGGGGCCTTACTGTACATAAGATGTGGCATAAGGCAACATACTGTGCAACACGGTTATAGGGCAAGCAGATCTACTGAAACAGCTCTTGCAGATTTTGAGGATATCATTTAGCAGTCCTGAAAAGTGTAGGAAGTGAACATATGTGCATTTCTAGACATAGAACGCACATTAAGTAATAATCTTCATTCAGTCATAACTAGGGCGTTAGATTAAAAGGCAAAGCGGTTACACAAGCGATCTAAAAAAACAGATTCAGCAACGACGCAATAAGACTCTGCACAGTCAGAACAAGTCGCCGTAATTTAGTAGGAAGGGTGTTAGCCTAGGTTCAAACGCAAGATAGGACATCAAAACGAAAATATGAAAATATATTTCTTTAGCGACTTAGGTGAGGTTAGGTTAGGTTAAAGGACGTGTATTTGTCAACTGTGACAAGTACAGTACCCAGAGGTCGAATTGACCCATTGTACAACGTCCTAGCTTCTCACACCACTTGTGCTACGTGCGTTAATTTTATACATGGGTGGCGGGACCTACAGTTTAAAATCGACTCCGAACGACAGATTTTTTGAGATGTTTTTCATGGCATTTTTTAATCTCAGAGTTTTTGCCAGAAATCTGCTGAAGAAATATTTTCATTTTTCATCTGACCTGGGATTCAAACTCGGGCCTATCGTCTAATAAGCCAACACACTACCTACTAGACCACGACGACTTCAGCGACTTCCTCTTAGCAGATTTCTGGCAAAAACTCTGAGAGGTTTCTCAAGAATCTGTAGTTCCGAATCGCCTTTGAAGTGAAAGTCCCCCCACTTCTGTATAAAATTAATACACTCAATATCAGTGGCGTGAGATGTTAGGCGGTAATCTGACTAAAGGGTTGTAATGGCCAATTATTTATGTATGTTTGTACATTAGTCCAGGGTTTAATATGAGTTTCGCCATGACCGCATACCTTAGAGTGCTCAAAGCACGTGTGGTATGTGTGTACAATCCACAGAGTAGGAATACTTTCACTACTAATGTGGAGTGTGGGTCTACATTGACGCCTAATAAAATTATCTAAAGCGTGCATCGGCTACAGATTGATGGCTGAAGGAAAATTTTAATAATTCTTGAAGATAAACATGAGCAAGACCATAATAGGATCAATTCGGTACTAATACCAAGGAATTTAAGAAATAACGGATTATGTTGTGTACCTTCGAATTGTCATGTTACATTGTATAGAATAAAAATATGTCACTACCATGCATGCTCTACAGGGAGAAAGGCCCTAAATAAGCTGCAAAGTGTACCAATAAATGGTTCGGTAGATAACAAAGTCAATATAATATCCTAACACTGTCATTAGATTTAAATCCGATCGAGAACTTGAGCAATATATTTAAAATAACAAACAGAGGAAAGTGTTTTTTGGGAATTAATTTAAGTGTTCCATGACATATTGGACTCAGTGTGTTACAATCATGTTGATCATATGTTGAGACTATATCTGCTAGTTTTAAACAACATTATAGGGAATAAAAAATGTATGAAATTCCAATAAAAATTCAAATTTTTCATATTTTTATAGAATTCTTTTAAAATTCTGATTATGTTTTTGGGAGAAAGGCCAATGTTCGATAATTTGTAAAGTGAGCTAAATTTGTTTTTGTTCTTTTGTTATTTCGCTATGGTGTCAAAAGCCTATAAGAAATTCAAATGCGTGCGTATAAATTCAACTTGTTAAGCGTTAGAATATCGACAAGGTTGAAAAAGTTGGCATTAGTTTCATAATCATGTCTGAATCCAGCTTAAAGACAAAATGAATTTGATTGCTTTTAAGAGGAAAACAAAATAATTAAATTTGATAAGCAAACTTGAATTAACTTTAATCAAAATTATATTAAAAACATCACATCTAACAAATCAAAAGGAAAAAGAATTAAGAAGAAAAAAAAAAATAGATCGATTCGCATTAAAAATTATTAAAAAAAATACGAAAAGAATTTGATTAATACAGTCAAAAAACAAGTTAGTATGAAATAAAATTGATTATTTTAACAAAATTAAGGGAAATAATAAAAAAAAAAAATTAAGTATTAAGTATTAAGAACTGCGTTCCTAATGAACCCAACAGAGAAAATGTTAAGGTGAACAAACGATTCTCAGGTCAACTCATTTGTTTTGTTATTACAAGAATTAAAAACAAAAATGTTTTATTGATCTTATAAAAATTAGACAAAAAAAATTAACAAGTTTATAAGGAATTAGTCACGCAAAACAATTGATCAGCAAAAGAATTTAACTGTTTCAACATTCATTAAAAAAATTAATTTAAAAAAAGACTGTTTAAACCTGTAAATCATCAAGTATGAATGATCATTTTCGTAGTATTGAACAGTTTTAATAAAAATCACCCAACACTTGCATTTTTTACAATATATTTATCGATGACTTTCATTTTTTATATCAAATTTAACGAATTTAAATTTGTAAATTAATCGATAACTTTAATTTTTTATAGTACATTTAGCAATGACTTGTATTTTTTTATAGTAAATTTGTTGAATTAAAATTTGTAAATTTATCGATAACTAAAATTTTTTATAGTAAATTTGTCGAATTTAAATTTTGCGAATTTATCGATAACTTACATATTTTATACAAAATTTATCGATAACTTGCTTTTTATATAGAAAATTTACCGATGACTTGCATTTTTTATAGTAAATTTCTCGAATTTGTCAATTTGTCGATAACTTGTATTTTTATAATGAATTTATCGAATTTATCGAAAATTGTGAATTTATCGATGGCTTCCATTTTTATGTTCAATTTATCAATAACTATATTTATCGATGACTAGCATTTTTTATAATAAATTTGTCGAATTTAAATTTGTGAATTTATCGATAACTTACATATTTTATAGAAAGTTTATCGATTATTTGCATTTTTTATTGCAAATTTATCGAATTTAAATTTGTGAATTTATCGATAACTTGCATTTTTTACGTTGAATTTACCGATAACTTGCATTTCTTAATGATATATTTATTGATAACATGCATTTTTATAATAAATTTGTGAATTTATCAATAATTTGCATTTTTTATGTTGAATTTACCGATAACTTGCATTTTTTTTAACGATAAATTTATCGATAACTTTCAGTTTTAGAATAAATTTGTGAATTTATCAATAACTTGCATCTTTTATTATGAATTTATCGATAGCAATTTTTATAATAAATTTGTCGAATTTAAATTTTTGAATTTTACATTTCGAACATTACGTTTACATGTCGAACTTAAATTTGCGGATTTATCGATGACTTGCATATTTTTATGTTGAATTTATCGATTACATGAATTTTTATTGTTGAATTTTTCGATAACTTGCATTTTTTATAGTAGATTTGTTGGTAGCTTGCATTTCCTATAGAAAACTTGATAGTTTCTAAGATTAAGCGTTAAAAAAGTTGATGGCATGTACTATTACTATTGCTTTCTCCAAAACAGAGGGTCACACTTTTTGTTGAAAATGAATGATAAAGTTAAATTTGGATACGTGGCTAAAACCAGAAAGAATTTCGTACTGTTTTAAGAAGGCAGAATTTTTGAAGACGACCTTCTTTTTATTATTAGATGTGGCTACTCTACAGTCAATAATATTGATATGGCCTTTAAAGATTACAAGAATGTTAGTGTACTTGACCGATAACGATATCGTTTTTATTTGTCAAAAACATTAACATTTTGTTGATTTTTGCGTTGTGGTATGGGGCTGCACTAGTACAAAATTCAACTGCAGCAGGACCTGAAGGCAAATGATCATAGACAATGACTTGTCTTAGCTCAAGAGTAGTTAGCAATTGACCTTAATTTGTAGCGAATAATCGTCGTAAGTGATAAGATCCATGTCTGGATGAATAGAAACGTAAAGCATATCGAAAAATTAGTGTTTGATGGCGGCATCTTCACTTCGCATATCTTTGAGGACAATGGTGACCAGGTCCTCATTGTCAACGACAGGCACAATAGGTCGTTGATTATTAATTTCTTTCGACATGTGGCTTTAAAACACAGCTAGAACTATGTGGAATTTTCAATGCGAGAGATTTAAGGGCTTAGAGATTGTTCAAATTGACTAGGTTCAACATTTTCTTGTAGGGTTTTCTAAAGTCTCAAATCACAGCTTTCCTCAAATCCACCATTTATTTCCAGATTGATTTTGATGTTCAATAGCTTTTATGTGTTTGACCTTAAAATTCCAAAATATTTTTATTACATTTCCTTGTTTTTTTTTATTTTTTTTTTTTTGTTTTTTTATTATAAATTCTTGGTGAAACAAATTATTTATTTTTTATTCTAATTTTGATTTAATTTTTCTAATTGATTACATAATTTCTATTTTATGTTTTTATCTAAAATTGGATGTAAGTTGCTTACGTATGTATACGTCATGAGAATATAAAATTAGAAAATTTGAAATCTATTTTAGAATGATAATTTAATCAAAATTATATTATATTCCCTTAATTATGTAGCATGCTATAGTAAAAGTTAGCATAAAAACAACATAATTTGCATATGATAGCTATAAATACCTAGGCATTCACACAAGCATTCACAGGCATTCACACAGTGTATACTTGATGTTGACAATTTTCATGTAAAAATTCCATACACTTTTGCACATTTTTTTATGTGTTTTTAAAAGCAGTACTGGTTTCGTGCTATTAAATTATTTGAATGCCCAAAAAATAGATTTGGAATACTAAATACACAATACAACATAGGATTGAGCCTTTACAAACAACCAAGTGTATTCAATACAACATACACGATACAAAGACGTATGAATTGCCCAATTGATTTTGTTTCGTAATAGGCTATTCAACATATCTGGTTTCCGGGTTTTAAAACTGCTATGCCCAGGAGTGGACAGCTGAAAAAACAAGAAACTGCTTGATTCGACAAGGGAATGGTTAGAACACAAACAACATTTCTAACGTTATATGGCACCGTTGGTAGTTTCGCTTGCAAGCTTGGTTTGTTCTATTCGGATTACTGCAGAAGCTGCCTGGATATGGAAGAAATGGAATGGGTTTGTTCAATACCAACAAACGCCCTCTTTTTGAAGCTTTGTAGCACTAAGTTAATTGGGCGGTTTCATTCGAAACTCGGGGCGGTTCTAACCCATCACTAACGTATCATAACAAGGGGGCTTACCTTGGGTAATACAATGGGTCACCGAGTGAACTTGCTTATTGACGGCAAGTTACACAGTAGGCTGTTTATCGTTTGAAGAAGAAAATTTATTTTTATTTGCTTTCTTTTTAGTATTTATTTTGAAGATTCTTTTGAATCTAGTTATTGATGCTAATAAGGAATATCAACACACGAACCCAGTATAGAAACAAATGACAAAGAGAACATAATTGGTAATTCTACTCCAAGAAGTGTCCGGAGTTATAAAGGTATTTTGATGTGAGAAAAACTATAGGAGCATTAAACAGATGTGCATAATTTGGCACTTATAAACCTTCAGTCAGGATTTCAACCAAGCTCTTCACATCACTTATGTTGTGTGTTAATTTTTATATATGAGTGACGGCATCTACAGTTTAAAGTCGACTCCGAACGACAGTGTTTTGAGAAACTCTTCATGGCAATTTATTTTACTCTCAAAGTTATTGGAAGTAATCTGCTGAGAGGAAGTCGCCCAAGACATATTTTTTCATATTGGGTTCTACTGCAGACATCTGACCTGGGGTTTGTACCGTGACTTTACAGTTTAATAAACCAAAGTACTACCTACTAGGCCACAGAAAAAACAGAAGGAGCAAGTAAGAACCAACGCAGGCTATGTGTTTTCCATCAAACTGTTCCATAGGTCGAGAGGTCACTGATATGTTTTACAAACTAAAAAATGAAAAGAAAACATCTCATAATCTTACTCCAGTACAAATATTTGAGAGAATCTTGAATGAAGCCACTATGAACAGTAGTAATAATACACGAGTATGTTTCAATTGACGAGCCAATTGTAAAATATTTAGGCCACCAACACGCTGAACAGTTTCTAAGAGGAAAATCTGGGCGATTTGACTTTAAAAACTGGGTAGGTTCCACAGTATGTTTTTCATTTTAAAAAGTTTGATGAAGATTTCATTTACCCCTTTGGATCAAAAATATTTACAAAATTACTTAAGAAGATGGACACCCCATACAGCAGAGCAAAAAGTAGTTTTCGCTAATTCTTTGTGTGTTAAAAAAAATAATTTTTTTCCAGGAACCATAACAGAAAATAGAATCATTGAATTAAAAGTACGAAGGACATAAAAATTTAAGATTGTAAATCTAACCATATATGATGTAAGACCCGGGGATGAGTTCAAAGACACCTTGTGAAGCAAAAATTGTAAAGGAATGGATTGGGAAGCAAAATTTTCAATTGATGGAATAGCCAGCACAAAGTCCCGACCTCCAATTCGATTGAAAACCTTTAGTCAATCGTGAAAAGCCGGCTCGAGCAGTACGAAGCAGCCCTAACCAACATGGACAAACTTTGGGATCGTATAAATGGGCGTGATATCGTATTCTAAAAGATGTTATCGAAGTCGCCGTGGTCTAGTAGGTAGTGTGCTGGCTTATTAGACGTAAAGTCAGTGTTCGAGTCCCAGACCAGGCATCAAAATAAAATACAAAAAGTATTTCTGCGGCGATTTCTTCTCAGCAGATGCCATTAAAAGTTTCTCAAAAAACCTGTCGTTCGGAGTCGACTTTAAACTGTAGGTTCCGCCACCCATCTATAAAATTAATACACGCATCAAAAGTAGTGTGAGAAACTAGGTCAATAATCTTGAATGAAGGGTAATAATGACCAATTATGTATGTTATCGAAAATTTAGTAGGAAGCATGTCAAAACGCGTAAATTGAATTATTTTCAATAAGGGATTATGGACCCTTTGGGTTAGTTTCTTGAATTTTCTTGAAACGTGAAAATTGAGGTTTTGTGTAGGTTATTTTCGTGTTTACTTTAAAATTCATTTCTTTACTTTTATTTCTTACGAATAAAATAATAAAAATAAAATAATTTTTTTTTTATTTATTCGCTTGTATGGTTTTTATGAATGACGAATTTCAGTATCGTGAACATGCACTCACTTCTGCTCGCCACTGTACATACATACATAACTGTATATAGTATAAATGAAACCGTCACATATATTTGTAAAAAATTTCAAATATATTCACCTCTATAACCAAGACATTAATTTTTATTTGTACTCAAGTATCTACATCCACCATATCTAGAAAACTTTTTCGAACATTAAAGCTATTTTTATTGGAGCTTCATATGTATCTTACGAATACTTTTTGTAGATAAAAGCATAAAGCTTTTCAGTTTTTAATTAAAAGTTATTCATTGTATCCACATGATAAACTTTTATTTAAACAATCTCTTCACTCTGATTCAAGCACGGGAAAGACAACAAACAGCAGTTTTGAAATTGCACTCAAATTTATGTACATACACTGAGCGCCATAAGTGAGTCATCAAATTATACTTGCAGCACAACAATAATTTTGTTATTTTATTTTTGTTTTAACATTTTATAACTAATAAATAAACGTTTTTATTTTTGGAAATTAATTCGACTATTCTCATTTACTTTTATCGCTATCCTAAGAAAATGAATTATTTCTGTGGTGTTTACTCACTTTTGGCGCTCAGTGTATATACAGTCCTCTGGCAAAAAATACCTTCATTAAAATAATATTAATTGGAAAGAATTTTTTAAACAATACAGCCAACAATATTTAATTTCTTTGCCAAAAACTCTTTTCAAACAGCAATCATCTTATGGGATACAGATGTAATCGAAAGATGTATTCAATTCAACTTAACAGGTTCACACCGCTGGTACCCATTTGATTATACTACGGCTCGTAATACCAGATAAAGGGTCCGCCAAATAACTTTTTTTTTGTTTGAAAATGCTTTAAAAAAAACTAGTGAATATTTTCCGAAATTTCTTTTTATTTGAAAGTACAATCTTTCCGATTAATAATGGAAAATAGTTTCATTCAAGTGGCTGTATCGACTGGCCATGTAGTAGCCTACACAATCAAACCAATTTTTAAGCAGGTTATCGATTGTGTGCATGTGTATTTCACCAACGGCTTCACGAATATTGTCCTTTAAAGCGTCAATTGTCTCTCTGGCTTGTCGACGTAACACTTATCTTTGACGGCGGCCCACAAATAATAGCCCAATGGTGTCAAATCGCAACTCCGAGGTGGCCAAACGATATCAGCTCTGCGGCTGATAATGCGATCTTCAAAAAGAGGGCGCAAAACAGCGAGTGTAGCTTCGGCTGTGTAGCACGTAGCGCCGTCTAGTTGAAACCAAATGTTGCCCATATCCTCCTCTTCAATTTTTGTGAACAAATATTCGTTTAACATGGCCCGATAACGATCGCCATTGACTGTTGCGGCCACTCCTTGTTCATTTTCGAAGAAAAATGGCCCAATTATGCTTCTGGACCAAAATCCGCACTAAACAACGAATCGTTTTGGATGCCTCAGCTTTTCAATGTAAGCGTGCGGGTTTTTTGTGCCCCAGTACGACAATTTTGCTTGTTTGCATAGTCGCCAAGATCAAAATGAGCTTCATCTGAAAAGACGATTTTTTTTTTTGCCAAAATCGGCATCTTCTGTAAGTCGATCGCGGACCCACTTAGCGAAGCGAAAACACATTGGATGGTCAATATTCGTTCAGCGAAAGGACAAAATCAGACATGAGCTAAGTGTTACCATGCATGAAATAAGCACTAGTTGATAGAAAAAAACGTTAGATGGGGGACCCGATATTTAAATTTTTAACTCTTCTACTGCCAAAAAAGAATACTTGAGACTCAAGCTCTATTAAAAGCATTTATTTTTAATAAAAATTGTAATTACAACGTAATAATTGAGTTCTGTTCCATTTTCACGATAAAAATTCAAATTATTTTGAAAGAATGGGACAAATTTACGAAGAATTTGCACAAAATTCACACAAAACTTTACACAACACAACGTTGCATTGTTGGATTGTCTTTTCTGCATAATTGCTGTCATCCGATAGAACACTAAGAGCAGTCGCCTGAAAACATACTTGTACGACAACTTTTTGATCGTACTCTATTCACTTTACAGCAAATATTGGCTTTAATTCATTAAAAATGTTAAAAAGAAAAATTTATTTAATATTCGAATTATTAAAAAATAAAATAAAAAAATGCTTTCCCCATATTCTCTAACAATCACGATCGCATCAACTCTAAACCAGTTGTGCGATTACTTTTTTACTGCGTTAGAAATACCTTTTAGCAGCGCTTTGATATCGTTCATCTACATTGTTAAGACTATGTTCAACGACTTTATGAAGCTCTTATACGTTGTTTAAATCCAAAACTATTATATTGGAAGTCAACTAGTTTGTGTTTCATAACAACACAACAGCCACAATACAAAACAGAACAGGTGATAAGAAATAAAAAAAATTAAAAAAGCAAACAAAATATAAAAATGAGTGAGTTATTCGTCAACTTGATCAGATAAGTGCTGTCAAGTTTAGGAATTTTTTTTTTTTAATAATTTTACAAATATCGTTTGTTATGTGAAAACGTAAAATTGACACATTTTGTAATAAACAATCAAGATCCATCAAAAATTAATTTGATGAGATAACATACATATAAAGGGTGATTTTTTAAGAGCTGTAAGAAAATGTATCAAAGAGAAAAGACATACAATTCAGAAAAATGTATGAAATCTTTATTTGAATCGATAGTACGGTCCATCCATGTTTAAAGATTATTTCACGCAAATGTTGACCGCGACTGTGCTTCAAAGCTTAGTCCAATACTCATGGCATACTCCTTCCAACATCAGTATCTCACGAATAAATGCTTCAATGTTGTCTTCCAATGCGTCAATTGGAGAGGGTTTGGCTGTATAGACATGAGCTTTAAAAAACCCCACAAGAAATAGACTAAAGGAGTTAAATCGCACGATTTCGGCGCCCAATTTACCGGTCCCGAATATGAAATAAAATGTTTACCGCACTTGCCTCTCAATAAGTCCATTGTTATGCGTGCTGTGTGTCATGTTGCGCCGTCTGGATGAAACTACATGGCATGCAAGCCTTTTAAAAGGTTTCACACCTAAATTCTTCCGCAAAATTTTCCACGTTGTTGAGTAATAGAGGCCCAATTGCTGCGAACGGCTACGAATCCAAAGATTAGTGCAATAAATTAGGAAGACATTCAAAGAAATCAAATGCTTTTCTTTCTTAATTATCGATGTTTTTGAAGTTCTGACAATCTTTAGCACGTAGGTCTAATACTTAAATTAACTTAACTTACTTAGGGCCATTATTATCACTAGGCCTTAAACTTGGGTTTAGTTAAAGGTAACTTTACAGTTCTCTTTAGCTAAAGCTACCTTATTTTTGTTATTACAACTTACTGACAAAATTAAGTTAAATTTCAAATAATATGGCAGTGCCGGGGCAATGTCGATAAAACTGCTCAATTAAACAAGATTTTTTTAACGCAGTGGCAGCGAGAGGCTTCGTTTCTTGTTGTATATGCTCATTTTGTTAAAATTTGAAGTTGCCATATTAAAAATAACATAACATACACTTAACTTTAAAAGTTACCAGTAGGATGATCCTCGCTTTAGCTTAGCGTTCACTTCAATCTTATTGGATATTCATAATAATGAAAAACAGTTTAGCTGGCGGTTAAAATATTCCCTTTAGTTAACTGCAAGTTGTAACAATGGCCCTTAGTGATATAGTGGACTTATTGATAAGTTATGGAAACGATTGAGGTAATGTTATGAAGAAAGATGACTTTGTGCGTCTCTCAGGCAATTAGAAAACTGATTTAACTCATACAGTTATGATGAACCGTCTTATACAATAAATTCAAGAACGATAAAATAAGATCTTAAAGCAGTGCCTTAATAAATAAATTAAAAAGCGAATGAAAAAAATAAAACAATTGGGAATATTCCAGAGGCATATTATATAAATTGCATAGTCATTCACATTTGTCCGTAACAAACATACATGCATTGTTATCGATTAAATACAAAACGGAAGAATAGCAAGTGTATCGTTTACACTTGAAACATTATTATTATATAATCACGCTAAGATCAAAACAGGTCTAAGACTATTAAAAAAAAAAACAGCCGCCTGAGAGGAGTAAAAAGTCATGGTCGACTTTTAAATACTCTACACAATAGATGCAGTTTACCAGAAGTATGATTGTTATATGAATCTTCTAACGTACTGTCACCCAAAAACCGATGACTTCTATAGTGAAGTGCAGTGCATTCGCACATAAATACAGTGAGACCACGCTTAACGCTGCCCCCCTTAACGCTTAACCTTTTAACGCTATTTCAGTACTGCGCGGTTGGAAATGCGGTGCACTATATAGCGACGATGTATACCGATTTCAAAGTGCTTTTGTTAGTCTGTCCCAAAAAAGGATTCCAACTGTATTTTCCTAAGTCGCTATCACAGTACGAATGCATCATTACTGCGTCACAGTTGATTTTTAGTTGCCTCGTTTAAAGCTGTTTCGTTTAGCGCTGGAACTTATTGCCACGTATGGTTCGCGTTAAGCGGGGTCTTACTGTACGTTATTGGTTCGTACAATCCGTCAGTCAGGATTACGACGTAGTTTTTCATACCACATGTGCATGCACATACCACATAAGTTGAAGCATTTTTCTGGATAATGGTGATTCAATATACAGTTAAACTTCTTTAAGTTGAAGCACCATTATCCAGAAAAAAAACTTAAATTTATAGAAACTTCAAGTTAAAGGAGCAAAATCTGAAAGAATTTTGATGATGTTGCAGTGCTTCAACTTATGGAAAACGCAAGTAGTAGAAGTTCAAATTATAGAAGTTCCACTGTAATTACTTCACTGTCAATTACATGTCGAAGTCTTGTTGGCTTATTAAACAATGTTAATATATGTTGTGCATGTTCATTTTTTACTTGAGAGGCGGAATCTACAGTCTAAAGTCGACTTCGACTTAATGGTAATTTTTTTACTCCCAGAGTTTTCGCCAGAAATCTACTGAGATGCAATCACCGAAGAAATATTTTTCATATTTCCTTTTGTTGAAGAGATGTCTGATCTGGGTTTGAAGCGTGGCCTCACGTTTAATAAGCCAACAAGACTACGGCATGTAATTGACAGAGAAGTAATTACAGTGGAACTTCTATAATTTGAACTTCTACTACTTGAGTTTTCTATAAGTTGAAGCACAGCAACAGCATTATGGAGAGAATTTCTATTAGATTTTGCTTCTTTAACTTGAAGTTTCTGTAAGTTGAAGTTTTTTCTGGATAATGGCGATTCAATTTATAGAAGTTTGACTGTATTAGTAATTATTATTAGGCTAATTAGATGTAAGGCGTTGTTTCGAATCCCTGGTCATATGAAATGAATACGAAAAAATATTTCTTCGGCGACTTTCTTTTAGAAAATTTCCCTCAAAAACTCTGCGAGTAAATAAATTTGCCATGAAAATTTGTCGTAAAAATCTGTCGTTTGGAGTCGGCTTTAAACTGTACGTTCCGCCGCTATTCATGTAAAAAATTAACACACATAAGACATGTGGTGTGAGAAACTAGGTTGTAATCCTGACTAAAGGGTTGTATGATCATTGACGTATGTTATGTAAGTAGTACCTTACGTAGTAGCACATTTGAAAATGTATTTAAGCATTCTTTAAAAATGTTTAGATATTATATTTCCATACTTTGAAATCTGCATAAGGCAATGGAAACCGAAATCCACTGGCCTATAGCCTATTAAAAAAGTTTTCAAAGACTTTAACTCTTTAAAAATGTGTGGGTATGGACAAATGCTAATTGAAGCATGGAAATACAACAATTTAATTGACCAAAACTGATTGATAATGTAATTTAAAAATTATTGGTAAAAAATTAAAGCAAACCTGACACAGAAATAGATACCAAAATAACAACAATAAACAACTAAACCAAAAAAACGTGATACACAATCAAAAATATGAATTAAAGTCTTGGGTGCGTACGCACGAGCCCGGCTTATAAGAGATTTCTGTTATGCATTGATTGTAAGAAACAATAGAAATTAACCGATATTGGTTTTGATAAAAAAGAGTGCAAATATTGGTATTGAAGGTACAAAAAAAAAACGTAACATTGAATTGGATTTATCTCATATGAATTGTTACAATTTATTTCAATATTTTTGGCAATTTGCAATTAATTATGAAATAATTGAATTAATTTTGTATAAATATGATTGAATTTGAATTATTTGACAACAGTTCCCTTTACGATCTTAAGTAAAACACATTGTGTCTCAAACAAACAAAAAAAAAACTTAAAATTTTTTATCTTAAAATGGCTTTTAAATTCATTGCTTTCGCTACTCTTTTAACCGTGGCCAGTGCCGGTTATTTGGCTCCAGTGCCAACACACTATGCTGCTGCTCCAGCCGTTGTTGCCAAGGTTGCCAATCCAGCTGTTGATGCTGTAGCTACCACCCACCAGAATGTGGTCCGATCATTCGGCGGCACTGTATCGCAATACTCGAAATCTGTGCACACACCTTACTCCAGTGTCCACAAAGAGGATACCCGTGTTAACAATAATGTTTATACACCAGCTGTTGCTAAAACTATTACATATGCCGCTGCCACTCCAACTGTTGCTCCCCTTGTAACCAAAACCGTCTACGAACAACATGTACCCGCTCATGGCATTTATGCTTCTTCAGCTCCTCACGCCGTTTATACTCATCAACAACATGCTCCTGTTGTTTATGCTGCTCCCGCACCTACTACTGCCGTTTACACTCATCACCATGAAGTTCCTTCTACTGCCACTACTACTAGCTACAATCATGGTCCAGCTGCCACTACTTACGCTCATAATTCACCTTCAGTTTCTGCTTATGGTTCCACACAAACTGTGCACTACTCACCAGCTGAGATGGTTTCTCATATGAGTTTCGATGGTTTCGGTACCCATTGGGGATTCTAGAAAGCTTCATGAATTGTTATAAAAATTTTTTTTTAAAAAATAT
The DNA here is from genome assembly GCA_014635995.1 of Sarcophaga peregrina. Taxonomy (NCBI): domain Eukaryota; kingdom Metazoa; phylum Arthropoda; class Insecta; order Diptera; family Sarcophagidae; genus Sarcophaga; species Sarcophaga peregrina. The sequence goes on along the minus strand of CM025792.1, from coordinate 77,410,058 downwards.
TGTTATTGTTGCAAATGTAATTATTAAAAATAAAAATAAAGCATTATAAAATCAATATGATTGGTTTTGATATACCAATATCGGGAATGCTAAAGTTTTTGATACCCTCTTGAACCATTAAGGTTATCAAATATCTTTCTCAATTCGATCTTAAGCTTTAAAGGATTAAAAACAGTGAATATGGATAGTTTCTCGTAGTTGGCATTACTCTACATTAGTGGCTTAGATCGTCTGAGATTTTTGTATCGCCGACACTTGATATCTGGTGTGCTGCGAGGATTCAACATTTAAGTTGTCACTGGTATTATACGAGTACAATAAAATACTTACTAATCTGGTTGAAAATTTTAATAAGAATTCAGCTGATTACTTATAATTGAAGTTACGAACTTAAATCCTAAGAGGGCCAATAATACCATGGACTCATTTGCCGCAAGCCTTTGTTATTTCTGTCCGTATCCATGGTTAATCTGTTTTATCAGTGTTCTGTGTCTTTAAAATGGTTTAGAGCTCCCGCCAATCGCTTCACAATACGGCAGAGCAGTATGTCATTTACTGAATATAATATAGGTACCGGGACCTAGTGATATTTTACGAAACTGCAAAGATGTGATGGTTGTCCGAACTTTCCAATAAATTTTCTACATTAGAAAGTCCTTTAAAGACTTGCAAGCTTGTGAAGTAATTAATACCGTCGACATGCATACCAGAAATCAGCAATGAATCGTTTTTCCGCTACTCATAAGCACTCATATAATTCTGAGTATGAGCGAGTCAACAGACTTGAAATTCAACTACTCTGATTCATTCGTACTCACTACAACATTGACTTATAAGTACATGTTGTAATGAGTATGAGTACAACGTTGACATCAAACTCACAACATTCGAAATACGTTTGATTCATACGCCTACTCATTCATTATCACAACCTTTTAGTCAGGATGATGATCGAACTTCTCACAACACTTATGTTGTGTGTGTTTATTCGGCACATGAGTGGGGGGATCTAACGACAGATTTTAGAGAAACTTCGCTTGGCAAATTTATTTACTGACAGAGTTTGTTCCTTTTTTTAGAACCGAGGTCTTACGTTTAATAACCCAACAAGACTATGGTTTGTAATTGATAATGAAGTTATTGATTTCGTTAACGCCATTTGGATTTCGCGAATGACAGCTTAAAGTAAAGAGCTCACGGAATGTATTGCTATAGGATCAACAGTTCCATTAACACAGTTTCAAAAGGTCTCTGTTATTCTCCCTTTACATCAATGATTTACCAAAAGGCATAAAGCAGTTGAGTCGCCGTAGTCTAGTAGGTAGTGTTTTGGCTTATTGGAATGAAGGTCCGAGTCCTAGGGCAGACATCGAAAGAAAAATATGAAAATATTTCTTCGGCGACTTTCTCTCAGCAGATTTCTGGCAAAAACTCTGAAAGTAAATAAAATTACCATAAAAAGTTTCGCAAAAATCTGTCATTCGGAGGCGATGTTAAAGTGCAGGTCACGGAACTCATGTATAAAAACTTACGCACACAACATAAGTGGTGTGAGAAGCTACGTCTTAATCTTGAAGGGTTATGTACATATGTGCAAGCATACAGCAGTACGAAGTCTGTTTCTTCAGCAATGATGTACTGATTTATAAAACTTTCAGAACACAAAATATTCATTATCATAGTAGCCGTAGTTTAGCACGTAGTGTGTTGGCTTATTAGACGTGAGGTCATGGTTGAAACCTCAGATTAGACATTTCCAACGAAATGAAATCTGAAAAAAATATTTTTTATTGACTTCCTCTCAGAGAATAAATGAAAATTGCCAAGAAGTTTTTCTAAAAAATCTATCACTTGGAGTCGATTTTAAATTCCAGGTTCCATCGCCCATATATAAAATGAATACAGATAGTCCACGACTTACGACTGCTCGACTTATGACTCTTCGCACTTACATACGACCATTTTTATTTTAAATTTTTATTTTAGAAAATACTTAGAGAATATAAATATGTATGTAGTTGCAAGGGATCTCTAAAATAAATGAGAAAAATTGAAAAAAAAAAAAACAAAGTAAAAAATTCGATTTACATACATATTTCAGTAGAAATAATACATTGCATTAGCTAAGTCAGAATTTGTTTAGGTGAATAATTTTATATCATCCCAAAAATTTAATTACATTTTTAATCGACCAATGGCCGATGACCAAGAACCTGGGAATACCTGGACACACAAATAAGGGACACACAAATAGGTTGTAATCCTGACTAAAGGGTTGTAATGACCATTTAAGTCGCTTAGCATGATGACAGCAGTAATTACTGGATAAGGCATTATGAGTATTCCTTCAAGACGTATCAGTTTTAAACACATGGACTTCTACAGGCGCTCTAGAAATCTATTGAGTAAGCCTTTTTACTCACTGTACTTTCACTTTTATGCAGACGATGATCTGTTGGTAATGGATGTTAGATGTGTAAGTGCCTTAATCAGATTATTTGAACCGTTAGAAGGTTAGGAGATGTAGTGTTCTATTATATAACAATAGGCCATATGCAGCCTAATAGGTAATGCCAAATTGTTGCCAATCTCGTTTTAATTAGGGTTTGATAATGGTTTGGTTACAAAATTTTCTTATGTTTTCAATGCTTGTTTTTTTATACTGAATTTACAGAGTAGAGTATAATGCCTTCAATTCTTTCAATAAATTTTGTTACGAAAATGAAAACGGAAAATAAATAAAAGCTACCAACTACACGCACACGTACACCGAACTTATTATATGTAAACTAATAACAACATCAGTAGTATGAGAGAAAATGGGATACACAAGTAAGCAAGCGCAACAACAAGCAATGTGTCGCAAAAGAACACTCGAGAAGGCGAGACCTCACACGTTTTTCTTCAAGAACCTTTATCGGATTGATTGCGGGCGCATATAAAAAGCCGTGACAAAACAGGCAACGAGTAGTAAGAATTCAGTCAGACTTGTGTGAAGTTGCGTGTGAAGAAAACAGTCATGGTTTGAAGATCGCCGTTGTAAAGATCTAGCGAATAGTTGTGTAATAAGAATAACGAATAAACAGATTATTGTTGTAGTTATTGTTATATTGATAGTACAGAAAATAAAGAGTTCAATTGAAATTAAAAACTTTGATTGCAATTAACGAAATGAGATTTAAAAGTTTTTTTTTAAGGAAAAATCGTAACAATAATATTTCCAGTGAAATTTATTTTTTATTTATAAAAACAAAAAAAAAAAAAAATAATTAATTGTTATAATCATACACAAAAACTTAAACGATGACAAATAATAAGAAATTATTTTTAAATTTCTTCTCTTTTTCTTTTTAAAACACTTGTAACAACAAAAGCACTCATATGTACGTTTTAAATTTAAATAAAAAAAAAATAGTTTTCTTACTACTTATACTAGTACTTACACGGAACAGTAGCGTAGTATTGTAGGGGGTGGGGATAAGTAAAATAATTATTTAAATTTTTTTTTGTAAAAAAACTTGTCATAAAATGAATGATAAATCATTTCTTAAATAAAACTTAATATATATGGATGTAAATGAAGTATTTAATAAAATATACATTTAAATACGATATTATAGAAAAATTGTTGCCGTATCTCAAATAACTTTAATTTTTCTTTGAGTGTAAAACCTATTCAATCGTAAGAACAAACTTATGAGTCAATTTTTTTTTCAAACATTTTAAATAGAAACGTTTAAAGTACTTATACTGACAGCGTAATACATGCTATAATTGAATTTTTCTTTTGAATTTCAAAGTTAATTAGTTTTTGTTATTTTAATTGTCGAATAGACAGAACAAACAGTCACGATAGTCGCCATAGTCTACTGGGTACTGTGTTGGCTTATTAGACTGAGGGATCGATTTCAAACCCCAGATCAGATATCCAAAGCGAAAAAATAAAAATATTTCTTCGGCAACTTCCTCTCTGCAGATTTCTGGCAAAAACTCTGAGAGTAAATAAAATTTGCCATGAAAAATTTCTAAAAAAATCTGTCTTTCGGAGTCGACTTTAAACTGTAGGTGCCGCCACTTAATGTATAAAATTGACACACAACATAAGTGGTGTGAGAAGCTAGATCGTAATCAGAAATCAGCAATAAGTATTCAAAACGATGAGTAGGTTCGAGTCATACTTATAATTTCAGATACTTATACGCATTCATACTTATTTTGATATCATACTCACACTACTCATACTCAAACTTTGAAGTACTCGTCGTATTCATATTTAACAATACGCATGATGTTATTGACTTCGACTCGTCTTTACTTAACATTTACACGAAGCATAAAATAAGCATGATTCGTGTACGTGCACTGCAATACTCACAAGAAGATTGTGTGTATGCTTTGCTTGTTGTCTTTGTCTTTCCTTTCTTCTTTGTTTGTATATGCAACAACAACAAAGGCTGTAAATTTTGATGAATGATTCGAATCACTCGAATTACTTATAAGTATTATAAGTATTTTTCTAAATTTATGAATCAGAATGAGTAGGCGTATGAATCAAACACATTTCGAATGTTGTGAGTTTGATGTCAACGTTGTACTCATACTCATTATTACTTATACTTATAAATCAATGTTGTAGCGAGTATGAATGAATCAGAGTAGTTGAATTTCAATTCTGTTGATTCATTCATACTCAAAATTGCATGAGTTTTAATGAGTAGAGCTGAAAAACGATTGTTGAAAGGGTTGTAATGACCAATGATGTGTGTATGTATGTGCAGACAGTCACTTATTGAGAAAGCTAACTTCAAGGTCGCCGTGGTCTAGTAGGTAGTGTGCTGGCTTATTAGACTTAAAGCCAGGGTTCGAGTCCCTGGCCAGACATCAAAATAATAAATACAAAAAGTATTTTTTCGGCAGATTTCTGGCAAAAACTCTGAGAGTAAAAATAAAACCTGCCATGAAAAGTTTCTCAAAAAATCTGTCGTTCGGAGTCGACTTTAAACTGTAGGTCCCGCCACTTACGTATAAAATTAACACACAACATAAGTAGTGTGAGAAACTAGGTTAATGTAATGACCAATTATGTATGTAACTTCGAGAAAATATGATTCAAAAATTATTGGGCATTACAACCCTAATTTAGCTCACCATCTAAATTATGAGTTTTAAATTTGAAAGGCGGTATCTACTGTTAAATTACACGGCAATTCGTTACACTTAAAAACTTTTGGAAATATAAATAAGAAAATAATTTTTTTATTCAAAATGTCTAAGTCAAGGTTTAAACCTTAAAGAATACAATACACAAACCATTAAATGACGGCACATAGTGTTGTGACGCATGATGTATACTGCCAGCTGATAATATGTCGACTACCTGCAAAACTTCACCTCTTATGCAGTGCCGTTATAAGTCTTTCAAACTCATAGATTGAGCTGCAGAATGTAAGCAACCTGTTGGAAGACTAAAAAAAAACTAAACCCGAATTGAATGTCATTCAAACTTCTTGTCATTTATGCACGCTGCATCGCTGAACCGGTTTTAGGGTATTCATTGTATTCATCAAGTATTGTTTACCAGATTGACCAGATTTCTGAGAAAGCAAACGACAATAATAACTAAAAAAAATCAACCTACAAAGAAAACGAAGACAAAAAAATATTAAAAATACAACAAATACTTGGTATACTTGCACGGTATGACTCTACAAGTCATAGTAACGTCTCTTCAGTCTACTTATAGTTCTCGTTCAATTCAAAACACAATCTTTTCTTTTGTCTTTTGTTACGTTGGCAAAGTAAATAAAATTTTTGTTCCGTAATTTTTACTGGCAATACAGAGTAGTAAGACAAAAACAAAGTAAATAATAATAAACAAAACAATAATTTTAAATCAAATACAAAGACACAATGGGTAGGTTTTTTTTGACGTAAAAACCAACAATTTTTTGTTATTTTTGTTATACAAATAATTAATTAAATTACATTTACTTAACAGCTAAATTTTTATTAATGAAAATTTTACTGGTATTACTATCACTCGTTTTGGCTAGCCAAGCCAATGGTAAGTTCTATGCTAAATTTATAAAAACAAATATTTTCTTGTTAATAATTTTTAATTTTTTATTTTTAATAGAATGCCCCTCATCCACCAAAGTCTATACATGTAGTCCACGTTGTTATAAAGACAGTGATTGTGCCACAATTGGCGGTAAATGTTGTCCCAATTTGTGTAATCAGAAATCATGTGTTGCACCTCATATGCTTTCAAACACTGGAGATAAATATGGCACACGACCTGATAAATATGGTAAGAAAATTCATTTCTTTGTTCATAGTTTTGTTTAAAGTACTCATTGTTATTGAAACCTCCTTCTAGGTTCTGGTTCTGTTTATTGTGGCAATGTTAAGTGTGGCCCATTCGAAAAATGTGAAGTGGATCGCACAACGAAAAGGGAAAAATGTGTTAGAGCTTGAATAAATACAAAAAAAAAGTTTACACGTTTCTAGTTAAATTGAAAATTAAAACAAGAAAAATTGCTATCAAGCCATATACTATGCTGTTTAATAATACATTAAGCGATTTAATTAGAATTTTGCATCATATTTGGGAAACCCCAACATTCTTGGAAGTTTTTTTTCATTCAATTTAACACAGAATCACGAATTCTAAAAAAAAAGAAATTACCAGTGAAGTTGCAAATTTGTTAGAGAATCATTTTGGTAGTACTGAAGCATCCAAGGGAGCCTGAAGTTATAAGAAAATATTGCCCATACCATAACAACCCCTCCACTATATTAATTGCTTGGTCTATCATGCTAATTACAACGATAGCAGTTTGTACCATTTAAACTAAGCTTGGTAGTAAAGCTCAATGCAATTAAATTCTGGCCAAACCAGGACTGTGGAAAGGCTACTATTCTAAGAACATATGGAAACATCCCGGTTATGTGGTTTCTTTCTGATCATACATACATAATTGGCCATTACAACCCTTTAGTCAGGATTATGGCCTAGTTTCTTACATCACTCATGTTGTGTGCGTTAATTTTATACGTGATTGGTGGAGCGTACAGGTTAACATCGCTTCCGAACGACAGATTTTTGAGAAACATTTCATGGCAATTTTATTTGCTCTCAGAGTTTTTGCCAGATATCTGCTGAGGGGACGTCGCCGAAGATATTTTTGTTTCACATTTCCTTTTGATTCCTAACCTGGGTTACGAACCCGGGCTGCACGTCTCATAAGCCGATATACTATCTACTAGACTACAACGACTTCTGATCGGAACTCTTGATTTTAATACAGATGACTCAAAGTTCCATGATAAGATGCTATATTTATTAATAATTCTGATATTAAACTTTCTTATAGAGTGCCTAAGCACTGCAGTGTTTCCCAAACAGATGTCGTGCTCATTTTAAAAAGAATGCTTATTGGGTGTTGGAAACTTTCTTGAAAATCTCTGGATTGTCTTCTTATTTGTGAATGCCAAATGCTATGCTGGTAACCTAAAGGGGACCAACTAACCTTTTTTGAATCGGATAGCCGGCCATTCATCATGAAGTCCCTTGATTTACTCCGTTATCCAAGCTGCAATTAAGTACCTAATGAATGTATTTTTAACGTCCACCTTTATTCATGAATGTCAAATAATTTGCTGGACACGTATGTATAAGAAGAGGACCAACAAACATTATTCTTAAATCGGATGTCCATTCATCACGAAATCTCTTGATTTACTCCGATAGCCAGGCTGCAGTAACAAACAACATTTACAAATACATTTGTTAGGGGAACTGTCCTTTTGGTGCGTACATCGAGCGAGGACGAGTTAGTGTTTCACCTCATGCGTCAATGCCTTGATTTCTGATCTCTCATTTTCCGACGCATTTGATAGAGCTCTCTCATATAAAGACTGCTGCAATAGCACATTAATTTGTAACTCGGGTTGGTTTCCTCTTGGGAGTATATTATCCTCGTATTAAATATTGATTCCGATATCATAATGGGCCTATGTGCTGACCTTAAATGGGATGTGCTTTTTCTTGCTTTAGTCAAGATTACAACCAAGCATCTCACACCACTGATGTTCCGTACTTGTTATAGCAGGTACAATCCCTGTGGATCTGCTGCAGCAGACCAGATGGAGATTTATAAGGAGAAATCGGCTGGAAATCACATAACCGGTCACTTTTGGAAAAACACCATTTCAAAATGGCAACGACGAGGGAACGATGAGGATAGAGGAAAGTGGACGGCGAGACTTATTCCGGACATAAAGCCATGGATTGGTCGGAAATTTGGAGAGTTGAATTACTACGTTACACAGATGCTATCGGGTCATGAATATTTTAGGAAATATCAGCACAGAATGGGCAAGACTCTTACAATCTTTACGAGGAAGGGGAAGTTATTGATGATGCAGAACACAAAGTTTTCGAATGTGCTCGCTGGCAGAGCTATCGCTCTGTACTGATGTCAACAATTGGAACAATCACTGCCGCTAACATTGTCGGTATGATTGCGAGTAGAGATAATTGGGCCTCAGGGCCTGAAGAAGAGATATCTCGAGGCTGCAGAACATGTTGGCACGCTGGCATAAATGAGACTGGCATATATGTCAAATGAAATTCCAATCACGAACCTGGCTGAAAGGAATAGTGGACACACACTTAGATGTCTCCTTAACTCTCGATATTCAATTCGGACGCGGATATGAGCATGCAGGACCCAAAGGGGCAAAAGGTCTTCACTCCGAAGTAATACCACCGTATTCCCGGAGTGGGACCAACAGTCCACGAGACGAAGGGGGGGAGATTCAGTCATATCACACACGGCGGATATGACGACTTCCTCTATGGTACGGTTAGGTACGTTATCCCCTCCTCGGCGTAAAAAAAACAAAAAAAAAAAACACCACTGATGTTGTTTGTATTAATTCTACATATGAATGGCGGGACCTACTGTTTAAAGTCGATTACGCACGACAGATTTTTGAAAAGCTTTTTATGGCAGGTTTATTTGCTTTCAGAGTTTTTGCCAGATATCTGTTGAGAGTAAGTCTTGGAAAAAAATTTTTTTTATATTATCGTTTTGATGTCTGACCTGGGGTTTGAACCGAGGCCTCATATTAAATAAGCCAATGCACTACCTGCTAGACTACGGCAACTTTAAAATTAATTATTTTTAATTGAAAGCAGACATACATACACACACAATATGTTATTACAATCTTTTAGTCAAGATTACAACCTAGTTTCTTACACCACTTACGTTGTGTGTTAATTTTATATATTAGTGGCGAGGTCGACTCTGAACGGCAGTTTTTTTGAGAAATTTTATCATGGCAATTTTTATTGTATTTGAAAACGTAATTTGTTTCTGTTTTCTTTACTTTATTGTAAATTACTTACTTAGTTGTTGATAACATAAACTTTTAATTAGTAGATAACATTTTTTGAAACAAACAACAACAAATTACTTGAGAAAGTATTCAATAAGATGCCACAGTTTCGAAATCATACACCATATGACTGTAAATAAAATGTAACTGCAGGATAAGGATATGGTGGATATGCTGTGACGTGCTAAAAATAATAAGGCCACTGATGTGACAGATAGGGATTTGATAAGACAGTTAGTAAATTGAGAAAATTGTTGAGAAGTAACAGCACAGCCTCTATGTCACATGGTGGTGGTAATATTGTTGTTTGGAGTTAGTTTTCCTATTATGGTGTTTGGCGACAATTTCGTGTACAAGGCATTTATTAAGTTAGGCACTCTGAGAAGCTGTGACAGACATTGCTTCTTTACATTTCACTATAATGAAATGCTAATTTGATATGATATATTCGAACGTGATTATTGTTCGAAGAAATACGTTCCAACTTATTTTATAAAAATAAAATTCAATTCGTTACGTTAACAAATTCAAGAACCATTTCAGTTAGAAGTACTAAATGTGTGGCTATAATTGTTCAAAGCATATTAGTTTGTTTAATATTAAATTATGGAATTCTGTTTAAGATTCAATAATTGTGACATTAATGGGATGACTATGCTTTAACCTAATTTCAGCAGCATGGACACCTGGAAAAGCTTTCGTTAAATAACGAAGCATTTATCCAGATTGTTATAAAACTCTTAGAAAAGGGAAATTTTCAATTCCAATTACTGTTCCCAGATTCATCGATTTATCGTTAATTTTGAAATTCGCAGATACAAATGTATTGTCGAATGTTTCATTTTATTTTCTTTAATTATAAAGCAGCATGGTCACACATCAAATTATCAATTAAATTTTTGTAAGATTTTGTAATATTTTATATTGTCAAGCACTGTAACATATACTTTTTTTTTATTAAACCAGCGCTCAGGGGATGACCCCTACTCATGCAGTGTTTTGTGCAGGTTTAGGAGAGGTGGAAAGAGGGAAGATGCGAACGGTAAGGGAACGAGTTGCTGCTGGTGACTATAAAATGGCCAGTGCAAAACCTTTACCATTAGACAGTCTACAGCAATCGTTTCCAAGAAGCCCGCAGTTTCTCACACCACTTATGTTGTGTGTTTAAAATTTTATACAGAAGTGGCGGGACCTACAGTTTAAAGTCGACTCCGAACGACAGATTTTTGAGAAACATGAAGGGAAAGAGAAGAAATCGCCGAAGAAATATTTTTTGTATTTTTTTTTATTATTGATGTCCGACGTGGGCCTCGAACTCTGCCTTTACGTCTAATAAGCCAGCGCACTACCTACTAGACCAAGGTGACCCCTATCCTTTATCCTTTAAATTTTATTTTATAAATTAACTAAATGAAGTCGCCGTATTCTAGCAGGCTGTGTGTTGGCTTACTAGACGTAAAACCCTGGTTCGTATCCCAGGTCAGGCATCAAAACGAAATATGAAAAAAAAAATATTTTTTTGTGCGATTTCCTGTTAGGAGATTTCTGGTAAAAACTCTGAAAGTAATTGAACCTGCCATGAAAAAGTTTTTCAATAAATTTGTCGTTCGGAACCGATGTTAAATTTTAGGTCCCGCCACTCACGTATAAAAAATTTAACGCACACAACATAAGTGGTGTGAGAAGCTAGGCCGTAATCTTGACTGAAGGGTTGTAATGGTCAGTTATGTATGTTTAGAATACATGGTGTGCCCCAAAATATATCCCAAATTTGATTCCTTTAAGATAACGTTGATTTATTCTGTGGCGAATTGGCCAACGCGTCATAAGATTCACAGCAATGTTCGGGTATATTTGCAATAAATATTTGGTTTTTGGTACACAATTGAAGTCTTTGTAGTCCAGTAGTTGTTAGTGTGTTGCCTTATTAGATCCCAGAACATTTATTAACTTCTGGGTCAGCCATCTTGAACAAAACAAAATATTTCTTCGATGACTTCTTCTTAGCGGTCTTCTGGCAAAAACTCGGAAAGTAAAATTTTTCTTATAAAAATTTTCTCAATTGTTCGAAGACATCTTTAAATTGTACATCCCGCCGCTCTTAGATAAAAACGAAACACACACAACATGGGTGATGTGAGAAGTTAGGTTGTGAACTTGACTAAAGTCTTTTAATAACCAACGAAATAAGTAAGTAATTGAAATAAAATTTGAATGATTATGAATTAATAATATTATCGTAATCATTTGAATATTTAAAACACTTCTCTCTCTTTATTATAATTTTTCTTTTTAAGATAAAACGGAATGTATAAAAAAGTTTCGCTTGGCAATACCTTGATGAAATTTTGTTGCTGTAAAGCTTTTCACTTTCAAGTTTTATATTCGAAAAATGTTTACGTGTTGTATTATGAAATGCCAAATGTATCAGAGCAATACAAAAATCATAATCGATTGGTTGAACGCGATATAATAGCTAGAAACAATAAGACTGATTTGAATTTTATCATACAAGTTCAAATAGTTAATGAATCTTTTGATATTGTAAAGAAATCTAGAAGATAACACATTATCTTATTGAATTATTCGGACTGGTTTTGATTTCCGCCATATAATTTATTATTAAAAATAGGAACTTCAAACATTATTCGTAATACTCCTTACTTACTTAATACGGTGATTACAATGCTTTAGTCAGGATTACAACCTAACTTATCACATCACCCTTGTTGTGTGTGTTAATTTTATGCATGAGTGGCGGGATCTACAGTTTAAAGTCTATTCCGGATAACAAATTTTTGAGAAGCTTTCCAGGGCAATTGTATTCTACTCTCAGAGTGTTTGGTAGAGGACTACAGACAATGATATGAAATTAAAATTTCCGTTTAGAATAACTTTTGTCTGTATTTTCACACGCTCAAATGAATTTTGAATATTAACGTGATGGCAAGACACATGGAAAGAATAAAATGACTTCTGACTTCTTTCTTTGTCAATATCCATCTCTTGTAAGATGCAGATTTAGGTTATTTGACTCTTCATTTCTTGTCAGCTTAACGGAGTTATCATCCACTGATATCAAGGATATAGCTTCGCTTGCAAATCTAGTTTCCAGCACAGAGGTGTGATGCTTTAACTTCATCGGTAGTCTTGATGGAATTTCGTCAGTACAGGGGCTGCCTTTCCTTATGGCTTCACAAAGGGCTACTATATGTGCTTAAGTGAGTTTTGATATCAAACCTACTACTCTAACCTATCCATCTAACTACTTAAGTGATGGGAAACCATTTTTTGTGAAAATGCGAACAAGGACTACAATAAATCGATTTAATTTTCGTTGATGTTGGTACTTAAAAAATTATATGCTTTTTAACACTTTTTTTAATAATACTGTTCCATTTTTTACCATTTCAAAACGTTTAAAATATGAGCTCGTAGATTGCAAATAAAATAAAAATAAATTTGTGTTTAAATTTAATTAAAATTCTTTATTATTCGTACAATTCTGTGTGCCACTGTTTACGACTTTATGTAACAAACAATAAATGATTTGTTTGTTACTCCTCTGTTTATACCCTTTACATTAATAATAACAATAACTAGGCAATTATTCGACAAATCTTTGTAACGAAGATCTTTAAGCCACGTTTACTCTCTTTACACCCACCGCATCTTCACATAAGACTGACTGAACTTACTCAGTTGCCTGTTTTGCTTTGTAAACAGGTTTGTTTACTGTATTGTTCTGATTTTGTAGCTTTTGTTCATAATTTTAATGTTAAGTGATGTAAAGGCAAAACACAAGTATCTAAATTTTTCATTTTCGTAACAATACAGTAATAATTATATATTTTCCTATATGTATTGTATTATTCTATAAATGATTTCCACACCTTTACCAATACAATTTATTATTGCTGAAAATCGATGGACTTAGCCACACGCGTTATCACTTCTTTTCCAATTTGAGAAGAAGAAATCCTCAAATACCTGAATTTGTTTTATCAAAATCATATAAAGTTTTCAAGTTTTTTCAAGTGAATAATTGAGTATTATCATGTGGATTGTTGTATTAAAATTATTTAACAATACTTAATAAAGTTTTCTGTTGACATAACAACAAATCTTTTGTTCAACTCTACTTAATAATGATAAAAGAAAAGTTTTTTATTTTATTTCCTTTGATTGATGTTTACAAACATATTTTCGATACTTAAATTGAATTATTTACAGAGATGTAAGGATGTAAATAAAGGAAATTTGATGAGTAGTAATAAACAGATTTATGGTAACACAATAGGGAACACATACATAGCTTTTGGAGACATACATTCAATATTAAATGATAAAGGCGTTGAATTTTTTGTTTTGTGGCAATTATTTCATTTGAAAGCGGGTTAAATAATAAAAAAAAAAGTTTTTGAAATTGAGAATTAAGGGAGCGGGAGAGAGATTTTAAAGGGATTACAAAATGCGTCAAATGATAAGTGAAGTTCTTACTTTCACAATACGAGGAAAGTTGAAGGAGACGCCTATCTTCCCCATGCCCTTTTATATTTTGTCTTGACTAATAGGTTTTCAAAAAAATTTTACCACAGATTTCCTGTTCTCTTATACGTCCATCATCTTTTCCAAGAAAATTTCTGGTAGCGGAAGATATTCTCTTGTCAAGTTACTTCAAGTTCTTTGAAGGAAAATAAAAATGCTTCCTTATCTTAAACTGTTCATTATTACGAAGGTGGCTTAAGTTGAATTGTGAATGAATTTCATTTGAAATGTATTTGGGCATATAATGTTGTAATTGAAATGAAGCAATTGTTCTTTACACAATTTTCATAATTTCAAAGAACTCACTCCAGCTTTCTAATGGGTTTTCCTACAGGGATGTTCGAACTTTAACTATTGATAAGGGTCATCTTACTTAATTTGTTATTTTAAGCCTTAAGTTAGGATTACGACCTATTTTCTCAAGCCACTTATGTTGTGTGCGTTAACTTTTATACATGAGTGGTGGGACTTACAGTTTAAAGTTGACTCCGAACGACAGTTTCTGTTTTTTGTATCAACTTTTTACGGTAATTCCATTTATTATTAGAGTTTCTGGCCGAAAATTACTAAAAGAAAGTAATCAAAGAAAGATTTTATTGTTACACTGAGTGTTAAAAGTGAGTAAACACCACTGAAATAATAAATTTTCTTAGGATAACGAGAAAAGTTAATAAGAATAGTCGAATAAATTTCCAAAAATAAAAACCTTTCTTTATTACTTATAAAATGTTAAAACAAAAACAACAATTCAATTATTATTGTACTACAAGTATATTTTTTATAATAGAAAATTTAAAACTATATTTGGTGTTGACTCACTTATGGCGCTCACTGTATCTCATTTTCTTGGAGATGACTGTCGTGTTGCTTAAGCCATGGCCTAACGTCTATTAAACCAACACATAGTCTACTAGACTACTTACTTACTAACTTAATTGGTCCTTACAATCCTTCGGTCTGGATTATTGACCTAGTTTCTCACGCCACTTATGTTGTGTACGTTAATGTTATACATGAGTGGCGAGACCTACAGTTTAAAGTCGACTCCGAACGACAGATTTTTTGAGAAACTTTTCATGGCAATTTTATTTACTCTCAGAGTTTTTGCCACAAATCTGCTGAGAGAAACTCACCGCAGAAATCCTTTTTTATTTCGTTTTGATTTCATGCCTGGGGCTCGAAACCTGGTTATTATGTCTAATAAGCCAACACACTACCTGTTAGGCTACTAGACTACGGCGACTTCATTTATTCAATCTATTTTGCAAAGTCATCATAGATAATCTGCTCTCCAACGAACGTAGTTTTGGGATACATAGCAACATAATTCATGACAGTGTTAAAGTTTGAAAGCCCCTGTTGGAAGACTATATGTACATATACGGGACAGTATCACCGTCATCATACCAAATAATTGGGAATCAGTTACAGCACTCAAACTTCAATTTAAAAAGTCTGCATATTGAATAAGTCTTCTGTTATATTTCCACAATATTTTTTTTTTCTAATGAAACGCATAAATTTCAAATAACAACACAACAACAGAATTTTAATGGAATTTTTTTTTTTTCAACTACGTCGGCCTTCAGTTAACAAACAAAAAAAAAAAAAAAGGACTCCAATTCAGTGAAAAATTAACACAATATTTGTAGAGGCATCTGCAAATTATTATCTTTTGAAATATTTGCACAAATGTTGCCTTTGTTTTCCTTGAGCTTGTTTGCTACAATCATCATTACAATTGACAAACGGTGCGGTAATAAATTTAATTGAACGAATGAAATTTACTCATTCTTCTCCTTCTTCTTGGTTTTATTTCATTGTTTTGCTACAAATGAATGGAGACTTTAAATGGAATTTTTTAAAGTTCAATTTCTTTCCAAGTTTTTTTGGTGATATTATTACAAACTTGTATGGAATCGAACGCAACCCATAGCAGTCTTATGGCATTATTTTTTCATTGCTGCTCTTTGAAGACACAACTGCAGAAGGGTTTACTGGTGAAATATAAAATTAATCGTTACAACCCTTCAGTCAGGCTTACAACCTATCGTCTCAGGTCTCTTAAGTTGAGTTTTATACACAAGGGGCGCTTCAGCTTAAAGAACCATATGAATGGCAGATTTTTTTATGACAAATTTATTTATTCTCAAAGTGTTTTTGTCCGAAGTCTCCTATTTCGTTAAGTTGAAGACGCCTGATCTGGGATTTAAACTGTGGCCTCCAGTCTAATAAGCCAACACACTAGCCACTCCTATGAAATTTGGTTTTATGAAGGGTCTTGACATATTTTTCTTGACTCTCTTTAGAAATGAAATATAATCACCACGGAATGCTATGTTAATCTATTGAAGTTACTTATTTCGACGCCTCCGTACTATAACAGTCTAAGTCGAAAAGGTGTGTTTTGAGTTATAAGCTCTCAAAAATTTTTTCACGCGTCATACGACTATACTATGTGAAGTTTATGTAGATTTTTCCCTTTAACTTCGGAACGGATCGGCGTTTCTTAACTAAATTTTGACAGTACATAGTACTTACTTTGGGGAACGTAGAATTTAAAAATTCAAGAACATTAAAAACGTTTTAAGTACGTACACGTAGAACGTTATAGAGTGGAGGCGTTGATTTGGTCATTACAACATTGCAGTCAGGATTACAACCTATCTTCACACATCACCCAGTTTGTGTGCTTGAATTTTATTTATCAGTTTAAAATCAATTAGGAACGACTAGGTAGGTAGATAGGTAGAGCTGGCCGCCCAGCCAAAAAAAAAGACATTTTCAGATGGACTCTCTTAGGCCACATTGAGCTCGACAGTTTCTCCAGATCACCCATGTACCCAAGTACTTTCTTCTCTTTTGGCAAAGAGCCGGGCATGTACCCAACAGGTGAGCGACAGTCTCCTTTTCTTCCTCATCTCTATAGCTTCTTCAGAAGTCATCAGCAAGATGTCCAAGACCAAGGCGCTTTGGATGCGTGTCCATAATGCAATTCCCTGAAATGGTACTGACAAGTACACTGAGCGCACCTCTATGGAAAGGTGTCATCCAGCCTTGGCCAGATTTTACGAGCCGTTCTACCTGTATCCGAGGCCGCCCACCTGTCGTTGACGGAATCGACGATCGCATTATCCCTCATAGGGATGCCCAGATTTGAGAACACATCGGAGAGTTCGATGGTCGGGCCCCGCCTGTCAAGTTCATCAGCTCGGCAGTTATCGGGAATACCACTGTGCCGCGGTACCCAAACGATATGGATGTCATATCGTTCCACTATCCTGTCGAGATAGCGAACGACTAGTTTAAGAAACTTTTCATCGCACATTTATTTGGTGTTCCGAGGTTTTGTTAGAAGACTTCTGAGTTTCTTTCAGAACGTATTCCGTTTTGTTTGCCATACCTGATCTAGGACTTAAACAATGGACTCTGAGCTAAAAAGCCAACCCTCTACCTACTAGACTGTAGCGATTTTATTAACTTATTGAAGGTTTATGATGAAATTAAGGAAAAATTTCGAATTAAGCTTAGAAAATAGCGTTGGTGTTTCATGAAGACAATGCCACAATTTGCACATTAACTTTTGCGGTGATTAAAGAAAGGATAAAGGATCAAGGAATTAAATTGCGCTTAACTTAAAAATGGGTATTACTGCAAATGGTTTGGTTAAAACGGAAACGCCCTAGTCCAGTAAGTAGTGTGTTAGGCCGCGGTTGAAATCAGACCTCAGACGTGTCCAAACTGAAATACAAACAAACAAATTTATTGCCTAGAGCATCGTCCCAACTTGACCAGTGTTTCAGTGTTTTATTGATACTAAAGTGGAATATATAAACGCCGTAGTCTAGTAGGTAGTGTGTTGGCCTATTAGACGTAAGACCACGGTTAAAACACTAGGTGAGACATCTCCAACAGAACGAAATATGGGCAAATTTTTTCGGCGATTTACTCTCAGCAGTTTTGTAAGAAATACGAATAAAATTGCAATGAAAAGTCTCTCAAAAATCTGTTGTTTGAAGTCGATTTTAAACTGTAGATCCCGCCACTTATCTATACAAATTAACATAAACATTATAAGTGGTATCAGGGACTAGATCGTAATTTTATCTAAAGTATCGTAATGACTAATTGAATACGTACAACAAAAACACAGTCTGAGGTCGACAGCTATTTATATTCAAAGCAAATTATATTCCGGCACAGAGAAAAGGGTTCGAAAATTTGTTAAGTGTTCTCTGTCGAGCCCTGGTGGGCACAACATATGAGGCATCATATTTAAATTTATTTGTGAAAATCTCTACCATGTGCATATGTATGTAAACATTAAAGAGAATTTCAAAAATATTGATTTACTGAGGATTTATATTAAGGTGACCATACCTTGTATTCATATTTATTGCAGCGACAATTCAATGTAAATACTTAAAATCATGCTTTCCTTCCTTAAATAAAACAGGAAATACTTAAAGAGAAACAATAGACAACCGAAAGAGCAGCATGTTTCATTCGATTCAGAAATAGAAATTAAAAATTCAATTTAAACTTTTTATTCTCAGACATGTACTATATGTGCGCGCAGTAAATAAATATCATTTCAACGATATTATGAATACAGGAACTTTCATAATACGATTAAGTGGGTATTACTTAAAGCAAACTTTACTTATGTTCATACATTCATATATGATAACTTCAATAACAGAATATGTAATGATATAAATATGACATTTTCATGGCATTGAGTTCATTATCAATTAATAGGAAACCAAATTATTTTTAAACATTTGTAAAATTCTTGGAAAAGGTTTAAGAGCTTACAAATTGTTCTTTTTCTTTTGTATTGACATTTAAATTCATTGTTATTCACGGGTAAAATATAAAAATTTTTAAACATTTATTTTAAAATGAAATGAAATCGTATAATTTTAAGTGAAATGTTATGTCTTCACCTTTAAAAAACGTTTACAATAATTTTAATAAATATTCTTTATTAATCGCACAAATCTGTGTGCCGCTGTTCACAACTTAATGAAGACAACAACAATTTCATTGTTTGTTATGCCTCTCCACACTCTTTTGCATAAGCAATAATAAATCATTAGATAATTGTTCGACAGACCTCTGTAAGGGAGACATTCAAACCACGATTACTCTCTTCAAACACATTGCGTCTTCACACAAGACTGACTGATGTTCACTAACTCAGTCGCCTACTTTGCCTTGGATTTTATATGCCAAAGTAAACAGTCTGACAGATGTTTTAGAGGGCGAATGTTCATGACTTCACCTTGCCGAAATCTTTATACATATGAACATCGTTGTTTCCATTTATTAATGTAGTGTTGTTTGTGTATTTTGTTTACATATACTCTTGTAGTATTGTTTGTGTATTTCTGTTTACTTATTTACCATAATTTCACCTTCTGGAAATTTCTATAATTGTAAACATCATTGTTTACATTTATTCTTGTAGTGTTTGTTGGTATATTTTTGTTTACTTGTTTACAATTTTTTTTATGCTTGTGTTTGTTGTCATATTAAGCAATACGCAAATTAGTAAACAGGTTTGTTTAATGTAAACATCGTTGTTTACATTTATTCTTGTAGTGTTTGTGGGTATATTTTTGTTTAAAAGTTTGTTTTATGCTTGTGTTTGTTGTTATATTAAGCAGTACCATAATTAGTAAACAGGTTTGTTTACTGCATTGTTTTGTTTCTGTAGCTTTTGCATATAATTTTAATGTTAAGCGACGTAAGCACCAGTATCTAAATTTTTCATTTTCGTAATAGTATGTACACATATTCATTATTTTCAGCATTTTTATATTTAAAATGATAATTTTTGTATTCATATTTTGCTTATCTGTTGTATGATGCAAAATGATATAAAAATATGGTTAGTTTTTTTCATATAGTGGCCACTAAGCCTGTTGGTCGAAATTCTACCGCAAAACTTTTTAAAATTGATTTTGGATTTTAAGCTACTCGTGTATGCCAAACATAAATACAACACATCAGCAGCAATACATGCGAAGGCAGTTAAGCCTATTAGCACCGTAAATAATAAACTTGTGGCCTTGAAGAAATCATTTGGGGTGCAAACCTGCTATAATCTATGTATACATATGTATAGTATATACATACCTACATATGCAGTGAGGTTTTGCCAGTAACAAACGAAGATAAAATATTTTTTCAAAATTTATTTAAGGGCAATTAAATATTCTGCAGTGTGTGGGTTTTGGCGACTGTCTTGCAGCAGATTTCCGGCAAAAACTCCGAGAGTAAATACAAAAATTGCCATCAAATGTTCCTTAAAAAAAAATTGGTCGTTCAGAGTCGACTTTAAACTGTAGATCTCCACATTCATGTATAAAATTAACACACACAACATAAGTGCTGTGACAAGCTAGGTCGTAATCCTAACTGAAGGGTTGTAATTACGAAAATGGAAATGGTGTTATTAAAATGATAAAAATAAGCTCCAAAAACAAAACAATGGGCTTGTTAACATTATCAACGACTAAACAATCATATGGCAACAACATTAGTATAAAAAAGATAAGGGGACAAAGAAGTAAACAAGCAACAACAAAATGCAGTATAAAAAATGAGCGGATAAACAGTAAATATGCAACAGCAACACTGCAAGCAACTTGTTTACATTTATAGAGATTTCGCGAATGCATTCTAATACAAGTGTATTCATCAGACTGGTGACCCTTGTGATATAAAAGGCAAGGCAGAGCAGGCAACGACGATCCCGTAAGAATTCGGTCAGTCGTGTGTGAAGACACGAGGATTCAGTGAGAATTCAATCGGAGGTGTGTGAAGACACGTGAGTTGAGAAAGAATTCAGTCAGTCTTGTGTGAAGAAAGTGAAAGAAAGAATAACAATTAAAGCAAATTGTTATTGTGTAAATCAAGTTCCAAAGGTGGCACACGGAATTGTGCGAACAATAAAAAATTGGTTTAAAACTAAACACAAATTAATTTTTATTTTATTTGCAACATATGAACTCATATTTATAATGTTTTTAACACATTCGCTGCCAAGCCCAAATAATATGATGTCATTCCCATTGCCATTTATATCTTGAGTGTTATTATCTACCAAAATTCTGTTATTTCTTGGTAAGAGCACATATATTATCATACATAATCATTTACAAGCACAAAACCAAAGACGAGTATACTCGTAGTTGAGTATAGGAAGGCAGAAGGACTCGATATTCTTTTTCGAATTTGCATTTAGTAGAAAAACAAATAATAAATCACACAATTAGATAAAGAATAAAACGGGACACATTGCGAAAATTGGCAACACTTAAATATCTACTATTGTCGATTGGGAAAAGAAAAAATTTTGCTAATTCAAAAGCCTGCATTTTATAATATATTTCATGTAGGACGGATATACTCGTCCTGTTTGAGGGAGTACCGTCAAAGACGAGTATACTCGTCCTTGGCAGCGAATGTGTTAAAAGGGTAAAAACGTAACAGTATCTTACAAGTCGTTTAGCAAGAATAAAATAGTTTTCACAGTTATGTGCGAAAATTGATGATTCGATGATATTTCATTTTTTTTTTTGGCAACATTTTTTACTTAATAGCCATTCGATTCACGTGGGAGTGATTAATGTATGTCTGACATCTTAAAACTGCTGGCGGCATGTCAAAACGAGTAATATCTTTAGAGACTTGTATTCATATTTTTCAATTACTTTTTTAAAGCTACAGTCCCATATGATTTTATAAAATTTACAAGTTTTGCGTGTATTTTTCTTTGTTTTCTACCATGTGGTAGAAAAGAGCTGTTCTCTGTCTGTTACGATTGCCTCGATATCCCCATGAGTAATTTCTGTTAAATTTTATTTGTTTAAAGGCCCTCATAGCACACAACTCTAACCAACAATTTGTTGAAAACATTTGTTAACAAAAGCCGTTTAAGCTGTTGCTTAATAGCTAAATGGTTCGAAGTTCTTCTATTTGTAGCCAGTCATACAAGAAAAGAAAATATATTGTACGTTTGTATTTTTCATTTCAATTCTCAAAGTATTTTATGATTGCAGGGGAGAAAATACAGTAAAACCCCGCTTAATGCTGTTTTAGTATTACTCGCTTATAAGTGAAACGGGCGTGCACCAACCAAAAGCGGTGCACTATATAGCGACGGTGTATACATATGTAGGTGTTAAGTTGCCTCGTTTAATGCTGTTTCGTTTAGTGCTGGAACTTTTTGGAACGTATCCCTCATGTTAAGCGGGGTCTTACTGTAAGGTTTAACAATATTTTTTTTTTTAAATTTCTTTTCTTTCCTCTAAAGTACATCTTCTTTAGTATTCCAAGCCTCTACATCAGTTGCTTTCATAAAGATTTTCCTGCTAAGAGGTGATGGAATGGATTTTCATATGATGTTGCCTGAACACAAACCTTAATAAGCATGTGTTAGATGCAGTGGTTCAGGACTTTGCTGATTAAAAAATATATTTCTTTAAATTTTTCTTTCTTTTTCCAACAACTCATTATTTTTGTTGAAGTTTTATATTCATTCTGAAGTACTTTTTACTATGGCAGCAGAATAATTCGTATGCCATTCAATTGGAGTTGAATTGTTGCATAGAGTATCTCATAAATACCTCGTTTCCAACTAAATTTTATATGAATTCCAATTTGCTTATCATATTTCCTAATTTGTAAAATCCTAATGAATTAAAATTGTTGTTGTTTTCCTACTTAAACAAGTACTTTAATAAAGAACTTTTCAAAATACATTTTAAAACTCATTTGAAAGCAATTTATTGGGCTTTTCTTTGGTTTTATATGAATATGAACGTTTCCTGAGTTATGTTTGGAAAAGTTGATAATCCAAAAGATAAATAAACAACAACAACAATAAAAATTCTTTGTATTGTGGTTTATATTTTACAAACTTTGAAATTTTTTCTTCTTAACGATATTAAAATGTTTAAGTGAAAAGCTGTTGGCATTGAAGTGAATCTGAATGCCTTTGATTTGTTTGTTTTTAAATTTTACGTTTTAAAAACTTTTAAAATATGAACTCCTAGATTGCAAATAAAATAAAAATAAATTTGTGTTTAATTTTAATTCAAGTTCTTTATTATTCGCTTAATTCTGTGTGCCACTGTTTACAACTTTATGTAAACAACAACAATTGCTTTGTTTGTTATTTCTCTGTTTATACCCTTTACATAAAAAATAACAATGACTAGCCAATTATTTGACATATTTTCGTAACGGAGATCTTCTAACGACGTTTACTCTTTGCAAAAACAAACCATAGCCTTCTCGAAATCTCTATAAAGGAAAATATCATTGCTGCGCATAAACAATAACAATTATCATTGTAACAGAGATCTTCTGACCACGATTACTCTTTTTGAAGACAGCGTCTTCACACAAGGTTGACTGAACTAACTAACTAACACTAACTCAGTGGTCTGCTTTGTCTTGTTTTTTATATGACAGATATGGGAAATCCGAAATCTCTATAAGTCTAAATCTATATGAAGTCGCCGTGGTCTAGTGGGTAGTGTGTTGGCTTATTAGACAAAAGGCCCGGGTTCGAATCCCAGGTCAGACATCAAAACGAAAAATATTTCTTCGCCGACTTCCTCTCAGCAGATTTCTGGCAAAGACTCTGAGAGTAAAAATTGCCATGAAAAGCTTCTCAAAAATCTGTCGTTCGGAGTCGACTTTAAACTGTAGGTCCCGCCACTCATGTATAAAATTAACGCACACAACATAAGTGGTGTGAGAAGCTAGGTCGTAATCCTGATTGAAGGGTTGTAATGGCCAATTATGTTATGTATGTGAAATCTCTATAAATATAAACATCGTTGTTTACATTTATTATTGTAACGTTGTTTGCGGATTTTGTTTACATTTATTCTTGTAGCTTTGTTGGTGTATTTTTGTTTACTCGTCTACCACTTTTTAATGCTAGTGTTTAATTGTAACTTTTGTTTATAATTTTAATGTTAAGTGATGTAAAATTAAACTAGCAGTCTTTAGATTTTTCATTTTCGTAACAATATTGTTATGCGAAGAAAATTACAATGAAATGATTCCCAAAAAGTTGTCTTCAGAGTCGACATTAAACAGCAGGTGCTGCCACTCATAGATAAAATTAACACATACAACATAAGTGGTGTAAGAAACTAGGTCAAAATCCTGACTAAATCGTTGTAATTGATTGACAAAATTTTTTTAAGAATTTTACTACGTGCTAAAGGTTGAAAGGTATAAAAATTTTTGTTTTATGGTAATAATGTTGAGTTTAATTTTATCTTCTCTGTAAACAAAATTCTTCTTCTTAAGAATTCTAGTTTATTTCTTATCCTATGAGAGTTGTACCCAGTTACTCACGTAAAGCATTTTGCAGGTATTACAGAGTAAGATAGTGGAAAGGGAAAAATGTAAATTTGATTTCGTAATTGGCAGAAAAAGAACGTAGTAAGATTTAATTAAATTCACACTCCATTGATTTGTTTAATTATGCAAACACTTTACACAAACTGCTAACTATTGTGGAAATATTTCAAGAATACATTTTTTTATAAATAATCACCGTGGAGATCTTTTTGCTTTTCATTTAAAATAAATGATTTTCTTTTATTTTCACATAAATTCTTTTTAATTGATTTACAAATTGAATTCTTAAAGCATTTATTACACTTCCTAGTGTGTTAGCTTATTAGATGTAAAGCCATGGTTCGAGTCCCAGGCCAAACAAGAAAACAAAATACAAAAAGTATTTCTTCGGCGATTTCCCCTTAGCAGATTTCTAGCAAAAACTCTGAGAGTAAATAAAATTTGCCATGAAAAAAAATTTCACAAAAATCTGTCGTTCGGAATTAAATTTAAAATTGTAGGTGCCGCCACTTACATATAAAATTAATGCACACAACATGAGAGGTTTGAGAAGCTAGGACGTTGTACAAAGGGTCTATTCGATCTCCGAATACTGTACTTGTCACAGTTGACAAACAGTTGATACTCATCAAATAACACAAATTGAGCATCGAGCTAACAACTCGGCTTCATAACAAACAATTAATTATGAACACGTAATATTCAAACATAAGAAGAAGTTTGCCCTTTAATTTCAACGCCACTGGTTTTGAACAAAGAACTTTCAAAGCAAGGGCAAGTATATAGTGAAAGGCTTGACTATATTATTGTCGTATATGGTGCCTTTTTTTGACAGCACACTCATAACCAGACGTCGGTACAAAGAGAACATGAGAAAAATTTGAGTGTATTTTTGAGAGGCATTTGTATAACCCAAAGGAAAATTGTTAGTAATTTTTTCAAGTGTAACATAATAATGTGTTTATGTAGTAGAAGATAGAAAATGTACACCGTCAAGTCCCTAAAGACTGCGTATTTAACTTAACAAATATTCTTCCAAAAATGGAGATCATTTCTTACTGTTATTAGTGAAACCCATTAGAACATAGTAATCCTACTGTAATTTTTCTTTGGGTGTATATTTGATATACCAAAATAATTTCAAAAAGAAGCGACTAGAGCCTACTTCAATGAAAGCTTCCAAGCAACTGAATGCAATTTTACGTTTTTTTTAACGAACATTGTTGATGTTCGTGCCCTATGTGTACAAAAAGCCGAAGTTGACCTTCCCCTGATGGGCACTTTTATTATCATTTCAGGGATATATATATCAGAGATCAGCAAAAAGTACTCAAAATGATTAGTAGATTCGAGTCATACTTATAATTATATACTTATACGTATTTATACTTATTTTGATATCATACTCATACTAGTCATACTCAAAGTATTCATACTTAACATTACGCATGATGTTATTGACTTCAACTCTTCTCTACTTAACAGTTACACGAAGCACAAAATAAGTATGATTCAAGTTCGAACACCACAATACTCGCTAGAAGGTTGTGTGCTTCTTTCTTCTTTGTTTGTAAAAGCAACAACAACTAAGACTGTAGATTTTGATGAATGAATCACTCGAATCATATAGGAGTATTATAAGTATTTTTCTAAATTTATGAATCAGAATGAGTAGGCGTATGAATCAAACATATTTCGAATGTTGTGAGTTTGATGTCAACGTTGTACTCATACTCATTGATACTTATACTTATAAATCAATGTTGTACCGAATACGAATGAATGAGAGTAGTTGAAATTCAATTCTATTGATTCACTCATACTCAAAACTCCATGAGTGCTTATGAGTAATGGAAAAACGATTCATTGCTGATCTCTGATATATATTATACCGCATAAAAAACTGTAACGAACTTACTATGATACGTGAGAAATGGTTGTCTTCAGCAACGAAACTCGTTTTTTTTCGCAATTTGGTTCGGAGAAAACCAGAATCGATCCTAGAACTACTCGTGAACCTTGTTTTGCACTTCAAGATATATCAATGGACCGTGAAAGATGTACTTTTTTCAAAGACCGTATTTAGTATGATAAAAAACAACAAGACTACCTTGTGAAGAATATTGTCTTGTTATTGTTTTTGACAAAATACTAAAATTAGCTTAAGTTCACAAGTATTTTTAACAAGACGAGGTTACATGCAACATGGCACAGCATAATTCATCTCATGTTATGCATCAGTTGATAGGACATCAATTTTGCGATTTACACTCACTAGTTAAATTTATGTGAGATTAAGTGATGTTCAAAGTCAATCGTAATTATAATTTTGCATGCCAGTATTTTCTCCTTAAATGCTGGAAAAAGTATGCCAAAATTAAAACTAACGTTTGGTCCACCTAGGGCATAGCCGCAAGTAATATTAACATGAAATAATCATTAAAATATAAAGGACATGCATTAGTTTATAATTTTTTATAAATATTTTATGTCCTTTATTTTATTTTCTGTGTTTTATTTAATTTCCTAAATTAAAATTGTTAAAAAAAAAACTTCTGCTACCATATTAAGCTACAGCAGAAGTGTCAGAATGTTCCCATATGGATGCAGCCCAGAAGTCAATACCGAGATTTGTTACATGAGCATACGCACTTATATTAGGAATATTCAATTAGTAACCAATGATAAATGCCATGTCAATCTCAATGTGTGACTGAGATACATTACAGGGTGGCTGATATGTATTGCAACCAACTTCAGGTTGTAATTATTTGTAAACTGCTCGTCCGACAGCTGACAGATTTATTCCAGTGACAGGTCATTTTATTATTTACAAGCTTACAAAACCATTTTGATCTATTATATTCAGAAAAAGAGTGATGGAGTTCAAGCGTGATGGTTTGATTGCTTTATATTGGGCTGGAAAACCACAGATGGCTATCGTTAGAGCCATCCAGCATTTAAATATGAATAAATCTTTTATTTCTCGTACCATACCTCGTTAACATGATACTGGCAGCGTTGCATCGCGTTCAAAAAGTGGACGAAAAAAAGACGGTAACAATACCAGAAATGATCCGAAAAGTGAAGACTGGATTTCATTGTCTTAAAGACAATATTGAAGCCCTGGGCAGACAAATATATCGGCCGCAGACCAGACTTTCCAACAGGACTCAGCACCACCGCACTCAGCACGCGTTAACCTAGAATGGCTTAAAAAGGAGGTTCGTCGTTTCATTTCTACCACACAATGGCGACCAATATCTCTGGATCTCAATCCGTTGGACTTTTGCGCCTGGGGTATTTTGCAGAGTAAGATTCTCAGTAAAAAATACTAAAGTGAATACTGTGATAGCTTTGTCGGCCGTTTGAAGGCCAACGGTCGCCAATTAGAACAAATCTAAACTGATTCCAAAATTTGTTGTTATTTTCAACATTTTTTGCTTTTGAACAATAAAATTAAAAAAATATAGCGCTTTACTTTGTTGCATTATATATCAGCCACCCTGTATATTTAGCTGTATAGCAGTATACTGCATAATTGCCTTCATATTAATTGATTTCATTTAAAATATTTACAATTTGACATACACGAGTAGCTTAGAATTTCAAAACAAAACCAAAAATCATTTTAAAGCGTAATTTATTGCGGTTGAATTGTGGCCACTAGACTGAGTGGGAATGGATGGCCAAATGATAAAATTTTACCATTTAAAGTTTAATTTTATTTCAATAATTGCTTTTATTTTAAATAATTTGATATTTTAAGTAATTAAAAATGAACATTCGAATAATTTAAACCCAAAAAAAAAAAAAAATTCTATTTGATTCTAATTAAAAGGAATTAGCAAAAAAGAGAAAATGAAATATTTTATTTTCTTTATTATAAAAATTTAATTTTAAAACATTTATTTAACAATTGAAATATACAGAATGCGCTTAAATGTTAATTAAAGAGTATTAAAATGTTCATTTATTTTTATTATCGTACAAAACTGAAACATAATTTTTAAAATTTAAATTTGTAAAAAATATTGTTTCATCTTTAATTGATAACATTATGCGACAAAATGGAAAAAATTTACTACACCCGGCTAATAATATAGTGTAGGTTTTGAGATTTGTTGAGTAGAACTCAAAAATATTTTTTTTTATATTTTTCGAACCCTCCAAACTTGTTTTATTTGACAGTTTTTTTCGATTTTACGCACAAAATTCAAGATTACTCAAAGATTTCTGATCCGATTTCCAAAGTTTAAATCTTGTTGGAAAGGGGAGAGATGGACCTTTAAAACGGTATACATATATCTATTACTCGATATAATATGCTATGAGATTTGATGAGTTAAACTTGGAAAATTTGAATTTGTTTCATATTTTTTCATATTCAAGTTTGTCCATTCATAGTAGCAAACTTTAATAAAAACATATAGGATAAATGATAATATTCTTAAAGTCTGTTCTCTTGTGAAGAGATTGAGTCATCATTGGATCAAATCAGACAAAAATTACCGTAGTTATTTTGTAAAGAGTCTAACAATCGAGTGATATTTTTTTATATATGTCATCTCATCAAATTTTTGATGAATCTTGATTGTTTATTACAAATTGTGTCAATTTTACGTTTGTACGACTTCCAGAAGTCGGCTAATATTTGTGTTTTTTGCAAATATTATTATTTCTCTTTGCGAAAACATTGGCCAACCTCTGGTGGTCGCTAAAACTTGGAATTGACAATTTTAAACAATTAAGATCCATCAAAAAGTCTGGAAAATTCAGAACTGAAAATTCATTTGATAAGATCACATATATATATCACTCGACTGTTAGACTCTTTAAATAATAACTACGGTAATTTCTGTCCGATTTGATCAAACAAAGTGTCAATCTCTTTGCAAGATAATGCACTTTCAGAATGTTACCAATTATTTCATATTTTTTAAGTAAAGTTTGCTACCATGAACGGACAAACTTAAAAAAATATGAAAAAATTTGCGTTTTCCAAGTTTACCTCATCAAATTTCATAGCATATTAAGTCGAAGAATAGATATATGTACAGCGTTTTAAAGGTACATATCTCCCCTTTCTAATGAGATTTTAAACTTTGAAAATTGGGTAAGAAACGTTTGAATAATCCAAAAATTAGTGCGCAAAGTCAAAAAAAAAGAAAACAGTTTTTGTCAAATAAAAAAAGTTTGGAGGGTTCGAAAAATATAAAAAAAAAAAAATATTTTTAAGTTCTACTCAACAAAACTCACAACCTGCACTATGGCATTAGCCGGGTGTATTAAATTTTTTTTATTTTGTCACAGAGTGTAATCAATTCAATGTCATCAGAATATCGTATTCATACGTCATTTTTATTCATAGACTTTCATATCCTGTAAAGAAGTTACCATATTAGTAAGTAATGGCTGCCAAAAATAATATTATGAGAGCTCCTCTATTTATAATATATTAGTGAAATGATATTTAAAGCCTAAATGTTGTGGTTTTTATTTCTGTGTGGAATGAAAAATGATACTCATCAGGTCGTCTATCGTTTAGGTTAGGTTAGAGGACGTGTACTTGTCAACTGTGACAAGTACAGTACCCGGAGGTCGTCCTGGCGTTTTACACCACTCCTGTTGTGTTTGTTAATTTTTATAAATGAGTGGCGGGATCTACAGTTTTATGATGACTCCGAACGATTTTTAAAGAAGCTTTGCCAGAAATCTGCTGAGAGGAAGTCGCCGAAGAAATATTTATATTTTGATGCCTGGGATTCGCGAGTTCGCATCCTTTCGTCTAATAAACAAACACACTACCTACTAGACCACAGCGACTTCCGTCTATTGTATAAAGTACCTGTTACTGTTTTCTTATTGTTACTGTTTTCTTATACAACTCAATCATGGCAGTAATAAATAGATAGGAAATACCAAGTGTGGTCACCTTAATGTAATTCAATTCATTATTTCTTTTATCTATTATTATTTATCTATTTTTTATCTATTTATATCTGCCTTCATAAAACTATAAAAAATAAACCAAAAAATTTGCATAATTTTTATAAGAATTTTAAATTTCATAACGTTCATTGTAACTACGAGGGCGGTTACAATGTTAACTAACTGAACAACGAAACAACAAATTTGAGAAAATTACTGGTGTTACCTACACACATACATAATTCCTAATTTATCACACCGCTTATTTTGAGTGTAAAAAATTAAAACTTTTTCAATAATCTCGTTGTTCGCAGTCTTTGGCAGCAGAAAGGTACGTACAGTACTTATAGGTTCTTTTGGACACAAGTGGATAAAAAAATCGCTAGGCCATCCAACGCACACTCGTGGCCATCCTTACAAAGCACAGCCCTTTTGGTGGGCATGCCAAAATATCTTGCATTCAGTCAAATAGCATCCTCTTGTCTCACTATCTTGCTTTTGCCAATAAAAGAACGAGGCTTTTATTCTCTGACATTCTGACATCCTCGACTGAGCTCTCTAATATAAAGATTTCTGGAATAGCAAGACAACTCTTGGACTCAGGTTGGCTTTCTTTAGGGAACGTTGGCCTAAGAGGAACTTATTCCTTCAAGAAGGGTCTGCCAGTTTGCCTAACTTAATCAAGCCTATGGCCACAGAGTTCCCATGGTAATTATCAGCCATAGTTTGGCTTAAGTTCTCCACAAAAATGATGCTAATTATACAAACAAAATACAATTTTTATCATTTTCTACAATGACTGCCAAGCTCAAAGTAAGTAACGCATGTTGTTGAGATTTCAGGAAGTCCCAGACTCGCCCAGATATAAGCTAACTAGAGGTAGTTTTTTCTAATGAATGAATAAGAATAAACTTTTCTAAATTAAATTTTTTCTTCTTTTGTAGTCGCATTAAAAGCTTTATTAATATTGCTATTCTTGTTTTTTCTAACAACTATTAGTAATTTTTTTCGGCTTGCTATTATTGCTGCTGCTGTTTTTTTTTTTCGAATGAATGGCTGCTTGATGACTACTTAATGGTGGTTTGCTATGTTTGTTTCCTCTATCAACTATTGTTAATTTTTTCGGATTAATGGCAGCCTGATGGCGTCTTGCTATTTTTGTTAATACTATCAAATGTTGGATAGTTTCTTCGGATTAATGCCTTGCTATTATTGTTACTGCTATCAACTGCTGGTTTTTTCGAATTAATGGCTGCTCGATGGCGTCATGCTATTCTTGTTACTACTATCAACTGGTGCTCGATGACGGATTGCTATTTTTGTTACTACTATCAACTTTGGTTATTTTTTCGGATTAATGGCAGCCTGATGGCGTCTTGCTATTGTTGTTACTACTGTCAAATATTGGTTAGTTTCTTCGGATTAATGGCTTGCTATTATTGTTACTGCTATCAACTGCTGGTTTTTTTCGAATTAATGGCTGCTCGATGGCATCATGCTGTTGTTGTTACTACTATCAACTGCTACTCGATGGGGGATTGCTATTTTTGTTACTACTATCAACTTTGGTTATTTTTTCGGATTAATGACAGCCTGATGGCGTCTTGCTATTTTTGTTAATACTATCAAATATTGGTTAGTTTCTTCGGATTAATGGCTTGCTATTATTGTTACTGCTATCAAATGCTGGTTTTTTTTCGGATCAATGGCTGCTCAATGACGGCTTGCTATTCTTGTTTTCTCTATCAACCATTAGTTGGCTTACTATTCTTGTTACTACAATCAACTATTGGTTATTTTTTGCTTGATATCTTGCTATCGGAAAAATAGAAAATCTTTTTAAATTTTTAAATAAAAATTGTTAAATAAAAAGGCGACAAATATGATGTACTTCAGTTGCTTTTATTCTTTTTTTTCATTATTATTTTTGATATAAATTTTAATGATTTCTTGTGAATATTGTCACTTAACAAAAATGATTACATTTCCAAAGAATTTATTTCATATTTGTGAAGAATAAAATGAAATTGTAATTTATTTTTCAAAAACCTATTTCTAGTCTCTTTAAGCATTTGTAAGATGCATTAATCTGATGCCGTTGTATGGCTTGTTAAAGATGAAAATTTCCATGCGTTTCTGAAGGCTGTCTTATGCGTCATGAGCTTTTCAACCGACTTGATAGCTTTGGATTCAAATTATGAATTTTATTTTTAGAGGCAATTTATAACATCAAATTTTTTTTAGTCCATATGGCGCCCAATGTCCCATTATACAGGGAATGAGGTATCTTAAGAATCTTGTTCCGTATGTACCCATAGAGGGTGAGCTTCTCTGCTTGTTCTAATATGAATTGAATTTATTGTTGAGATTGTTTGTTAACACTGTTCTTCTGTCTGAAATCTGACTTCAATTTAAAGATTTTCAAACTGTCAGATGAAAAAAAACGTGTTGTCTGATATCATTATACGATTTACGAAAACTCTTTTCTGTTTTTGCAGCGTTTATAATACCAGACATTGCAATCACCATTACACTCGGTCGATCATAGTTACTTCTGGCAAATAATATTCCATATTCACTATCCAGTTGAATTTATCTGAAACAAAAAAAGAAAAAAAAAGAAATTACACCATCATTGTATGAACAGTAGGTCCCATATATAAAATTAATACAAACAACATGGGTGATGTGAAAAGCTAGGATGTAATCCTGACTAAAGCGATATAATTATCAACTAAGTGAGTAACTTATAAAGCATGTTAGTGTTAAATGATTCTTGATAACTTATTAAAACTTACTAAGAAGAAATTTTAATAAAAACAATGCACTAAACAAACCTGTTTACAAATTATCGCACTGCTTAATATACCAACAAACAACGGCATAAAAAAATGGTAAGCAAGAAAACAAAAATCCACAAACAATACTACAAGAATAAATGTAAACAAAATACACAGACAACAACAAACAACGTAAACAACGATGTTTACATTTATACATTCGCCTTCAAGAACATTCATCAAACTGTTTATCCTGCCATATAAAACGCAAGGTAAAGCAAATGAGTGAGATAGTGAAGTTCAGTCAGTATACACAAACAACACTCCAGGAATAAATTTAAACAACAATATCTATATTTATAAAGATTTCGAGAAGGCGAAGTCATGAACATTTGCTTTCAAGAAAATTCATCAGACTGTTTACTCTGCCATATAAAAGGCAAGGCAAAGCAGGCGACTGAGTTAGTGTTTGTTAGTTAGTTCAGTCAGTCTTGTGTGAAGATGCTGTGTCTTCGAAGAGAGTAATCGTTGCCTGAAGATCTCCGTTACAATGATTTGTCATATAATTGCTTAGTGATTGTTATTGTTTATCCAAAGGAAGTAAACAACACTACCAGAAAATATGTAAACAAAATACAGAAACAACACAACAATAATAAATGTAAACAACGATGTTTACATGTATAAAGATTCCGAGAAGGCGAAGTCATGAACATACATTTGATAGACTGTTTATTTTGACACATAAAAGGCATGACAAAGCAGGCGACTGAGTTAGTGAAGTTCAGTCAGCCTTGTGTGAAGACGCGGTACGTTTGAAGAGAGTAATCGTGGTTTGAAAGTCTCAGTTACAAAGATCTGTCGAACAATTGACTAGTAATTGTTATTGTTTATGCAAAGGGTATAAACATATCTATAGGTTAGGTTAGGTTATTAAATTTCTGTATTGATATATCCAGGTTAGTTAGAGGACGTGCACCTGTCGGTCAAAACAAGCACAGTACCCGGAGGGTGAAATTGACCCATTGTACATTGTACTTAGGAGAGGAAGAAAATGAAGGATATAGGAATGTAGGGAAAGGGGAGGGAGAATGGGAAACGGAGGAATGTAAAGAAACAGACACAAAACAAAAGAGGTTTAAAGTGCAACTACACTTATGAAGCCCTAGCACCTTTCAACCAGCCCAAGCAGCTAATGAATCTGTGGAAAGCCTTGATGTCAACTCTCGACACAGAACTCAAGTTCTCAAAGAAGGCCCTGCCAAGGGTTCTCAACCTACCAAGGGCTGGGCAGTTGCAGAGGAGATGTTCGACAGTCTACAACTCCTCCTCATCGCAACATACCCTACAATAGTCCGGCTGGGATCTGTTCCAGATCCCCGTCAGCGACATAATCTCGCAGTGCCCCGTGATAAAACATAATATATGTATAACAAATAAAGCAATTGTTGTTGTTTACATCAAGTTGTAAATAATGGCACAAAGAATTGTGCGAATAATAAAGAATTTTAGTTAAATTTAAACACAAATTTATTTTTATTTTATTTACAATTTGTGAGCTCATATTTAAAACGTTTTTAAAAGGTAAAAATGGAACAGTATGTGGGCGTTAAACGATTCATAATAACTAATAATAATATACTAAAATAGTTATCGATAACTTTATTAGTAAATTATTTAAATTCAAATACTTGATAGAAAATGAAATGAAAAAGGGAAATCTGTAACACTAAATCGTACAGTCCAACGAAAAGCTTGGCCTTTTGGCCTACAAAGAAATCATAGCCACATAATTAAGATTGATGCTTGGGTCATAAGACAATATTATTTACAAATTGTGTGTGTTTTACATGAAAATACATAAAGGCATAGAATGAATATTGAATATTTATTCAATATTGTTTAGAACGTAATACTGTTTATTGCTGATGGTTATTTAATCTTCTTATGGCAATACTTACTTTGCATTGTAAACTTCTTATGGAGTGTGTGTCAGAAATTCCAAGTGTAAACATCCGGTATTTGTATTCAAAGAAGCAATCATTGTTATTGTTGTTGTTGTTGTTCAATAAAGGGACAATCTTAAGTAGCATTATGGAAACCTGCAAACAAATGTAAGAAAAAAAATCTAAGATGATAAGCAAATTATGGATTTCTTTTCTTTATAATGTAACAGAGATCAGTTGAACTGATTCAGTTGTTATGATTTAAGTTAAATCGATAACAGAACATAAACTTTACAATTTCCTACACCCTATTTACATGAACTAAAGCAACTTTCTTGGTAAATAATTACTTAGTAAAGTTAACATAAATATTTATTGTTCATATTTCAAGAAATTTCAGCTTTTCTTCAAACATACATTTTGTAAATATTTACTTACAATATGTACCATGTTTTCAAGTTACAGAAGTTTTTATAAAATTCTCTTAAACATCAAATTGTATGCTGTTTTGGCAAGAATTTAATATCCAAACGCGAGATTTTATTTTGCTGGATAAGTACATACATACATACATAACTGGCCATTACAACCCTTCAGTCAGGATTACGAACTAGCTTCTCACACCACTTATGTTGTTAATTTTATACATGAGTGGCGGGACCTACAGTTTAAAGTCGACTCCGAACGACAGATTTTTGAGAAGCTTTTCATGGCAATTTTTACTCTCAGAGTCTTTGCCAGAAATCTGCTGAGAGGAAGTCGCCGAAGAAATATTTTTTCGTTTTGATGTCTGACCTGGGATACGAACCCGGGCCTTTTGTCTAATAAGCCAACACACTACCCACTAGACCACGGCGACTTTTTTCTGGATAAGTAGTGAAATATTATTTTAGGTAGATCAATGGTAACTTCAGAATGTAGTTTAAATAGGAACTTTTAAAATTTATCAGTTGCTAAATTGCTGAAGCTATATCTCTCAAATTACAGGCATACATGAGTGGGGATTACAACCCTTTAGTCAGGCTTAGAACCTAGTTTCTTACACCACTTATGTTGTATGTATTTATTTTATACATGAGTAGCGGGACCTACAGTTTAAAGTCGACTCCGAACAACAGATTTTTCGAGAAACTTTTCATGGCAATTTCATTTACTCTCAGAGTTTTTATCAGAAATCTACTGAGAGAAAGTCGCTGAAGAAATATTTTTTCAAATTTCAGTTTTTTAGAGATGTCTGAGAGCTAGAAGACATCTGTCAAATTAATTGTCATTTATTCAGCTGGCAAATCTCCACGGAAGGATACAGTATTCAACAACCCTTGCAAATAATAACATTGTTTTACTAAAATGGAAGTTCTGTTTGGACATTGTTTTGCACTTTTTTCATGGAAAAATCGTCTTCCACAGTGATGCCCATTTCTGGATAAATGAGTACTTGAACCAACAAATTTAAGGAATTTGGAATTATCCAATCCAAGATCCGGGAGCGTCCACTGCATTCTATAAAATTCAATGCTTAGTGTGAATTTTGAGCTAGCAGTGTCATCGGTCCACATTTGTTTTTTTTTTTTTTGAGAATAACATTAATTTAGCCTCCCTGCCAATGGCGAGCACTAAAGGTCGATAATTACTAACTACTTTTGTTCTGATCTGTTCAACAAGGTGTAGTGTGCTCTTTCATTACACACTGCTGTACTCACAACATACTGCAGACATAAACAAAATCGATCAAGCCGCACTTGAATGAAATGTGACGAATGTTCAAAGGGATCATTTTGGTAATTGAGTGACATTGATAAAGTCACTCAATTCCCCAATTCAGAGACTAGATGATTGGTCAATTCTTCAAGTTGCGACTATCGAAATTAAAGTAAGTACATGTATGGAATAGGATTAAGTGAAATAGAATGTAAATTAAAATAATATAGCAAATATGTAAATTTTGGTATAAAAAGAGCCCTTTGGCCAGAAATAAAACAGATTCTAATGAAAACTCAAATCGGCAACAACTTTGCCTTGAATTTTATTAATAGATCTCCATTTGCCCTTACCAAGGAAAGATCGGCAATTGCAATAGCGTAACCAACGGCAAACTCTGCCGGTTACAAAAACACCTTTTCCTATTTATATATTTATACAAAGCTTTTTTCCACCACAAAGGACATTGAAACGCATTAAGTGCCACACAGCTCATGCCACATTGGATATACTGCACGAGCAGTTTGACAGCGTGTATATCTTATGTGCATGGAATGTGAACTACTCACTAAAATCGTGTGATTTCATCCTATTAGACGCTAAAACGAAACCACAATCACCCTCAATCACCACTTTTTCTTATGTAAACTAACATTATCCATGTCGCTGGTCAACTTTAATAGAATTTATGCATTACAGTTATGGAAAATTGACTAATAAGTTTAAAGAATTTGATGAAATCATGGGAGTCAATTGATAGGGCACAATACATAGACTGTGGCACTAGGCATTAACAGTAAGAAACGTAAAGCATTGCATTTGTATTGATAAAACAAACGAAGTCGAACAATTTCTAAAGCGGTTAATTACGGTTGATTGAAGAAAATTACGACTTCAATAGTGTGCGTAAGATGCAGCTTCGTAGTCGATTGCTAAGCCAAAAGTAACAGCAAGAAAGTAACGCTATGTGAAAAGGAATTCGGTTGGAAATGATTTATTGTGAGCAGCTACAACGTAGTAATGAAACAATTGATTCTGATCTCTAATGGCAATGATTAAGGAGATTGAATAAAATTGAATTGAAATTGATCAACAGGATATTTTCCATCTTTAGATAATCCTTTTAATAAAATACCATTGGATTTGGTTATAAATAGGCAAAATCGACACAGATTTGCTTTAATAAAGCTCGTAATTAAATTTTAAATGAAACAAAAATTTCGCAAAACATTAATCTTCTGTAATATCAATAAAGCCTAAGAGATTTCCTGATGTTTTATATGCTAATAATAGAGCCAGAAACCCCTTCCCAAAATACATTTTTTTTATTTAAAGAAAATATACTTTTAGGCTGCCCTATGATTAAAACGTTTACGTATTTGTACAGAAAAGCATTACCCCTTCAAATATAATGGCAGGAGGAACTTATCAAATAACTTTTCGAAGCTATTAAAATTCTCCGGCTTACAATTAAGATATGTCTGGAAACAACATGATGCCTTTTTTGGTATTAATTTAAATTTAAAAGAAATTTAATTGTTTATATATGAACGAGTATGTTGTTTATATTGTTACGTTTTTATCATTTCAAAAACGTTTAATATATGAACTCGTAGATTGCATCTGAAATAAAAATAAATTTGGTATTTAGTTTTAATAAAAATTCTTTATTATTCGCATATTTTTGTATGACACTGTTTACAACTTTATGTAAACAACAACAATTGCTTTTCTTTGTTATTCCTTTGTTTATTCCCTTTGCATAAACAATAACAATTACTGGACATATGTACGACAGATCTTTGTAGCGAGGTCTTCCAACCACGATTACTTTCTTCAAACACACCGAGTCTTCACACAAGACTGACTGAACTTTAGTCACTTAGTCGGCTGCTTTGCTTTGCCTTCTATATGGCAAAATAAATAGTCTGATGAATGTGCTTCGCCTTCTCGAAATCTCTTGTAGTGTAGTTTGTGTATTTTGGTTTACTTGTTTACAATTTTTTATGCTTGTGTTTGTTGTTATATTTTTGTTTAGTTGTTTACCATTTTTTTATGCTGGTGTTTGTTGTTATATTTAGCAATACGACAATTTATAAACAGGTTCGTTTACTGCATTGTTTTGTGTTTGGCTTATTTGTTTACAATTTTTTATGCTTGTGTTTGTTGTTACATTAAGCATTACGATAATTTGTAAAC
This sequence comes from Sarcophaga peregrina, assembly GCA_014635995.1. Lineage (NCBI taxonomy): Eukaryota > Metazoa > Arthropoda > Insecta > Diptera > Sarcophagidae > Sarcophaga > Sarcophaga peregrina. Next base: position 77,371,153 of record CM025792.1, on the reverse strand, counting down.
AGGTTTATTTACTGGTTTGTTTCGTTTTTGTAGCTTTTGTTTATAATTTTAAACAACGTGAAAGCAAAACACCAGCTTCTTGATTTTTCCATTTTCGTTATACAGGTATTCCCCAACTTACGACCGAGCTAGATTCCTTGTCATTAATCGTAAGTCGATTAAGTCGTAAGTCGAATTTCGTATAAAAAAGAATTTAAGAAAAAAAGTTACCTATTGTACTAATACTTCATTTGTCTTCTTTAAGTATTTTCTATGAAAAAAATTAAAAAGAAAAAATTATCGTAAGTGCGAGTATTCGTAAGTCGGGGACTACCTGTATTGTCTTAACAAAGCTCGTATATTTCAATATGTCTTTTGACTTAAACTACACATAAATAAAGAAGAAACTGTTTATGGCAATCGTAAATATTCGTATTCATTTTAAAGGATCATTGGGACTTTTGTTCCTTTTCAATAATGTTGTGTAAGGGAGTATATGCCATACACATGACAACAGACGAAAAGTGTAAAATAATTTCAAACATAAATTAAATCAAACCAGACTCTAAAGAAACTTTTTGTTTACCTGTTTCAAGGGTAATTTCACGAAATTATTTATTGTCTGCTGCTGGCCGTAATGTGTCGTCTATAAAGTATGAAACAAAAATTAGAAAGTCAATAAACCAAAGAGATATTTTTCGCAATTGAAAGTATTTTCTAACACTTTGATGAACATTTGTTTATTGAGTTATGACATTGAGAGCAGATGTTTATTTTACGTATAATTTTCGATGTGTATTTATAAGATAAGTAGACAGAAAACAATTTTGTGTACTTACAAAGCCATTCCATTCGAGGAATTGCTGCAGACTTCAACATTGTAATATTGTAAGGATTTTTTTATGATTTTTGTGGTGTGTTTTTTTCTTTGTTTGTTCTTTTTTAAGATTTTTATATTTGTATTCATTTCACATATATTTCTGGAAAATTTTTAAAATTCCATTTCATTTTAATTCTGCACAGTATACAGTGAGCAACAAAAAAAAAAAACTGTTTACCAAGGATAAAATTTTTTTTGGTTTCAATTTTTAAAACTGGCAATGAAATAATTTTAAAATAAAATTAACAGTAATTTATTAAAGTATATTTTCTCGAATGTTAAGTTTCTTCTGACACGCACTGTACTTTTGCCAGAGGCTGTTACATTTATTTGAAATTTATTTTTCTTTATTTCGGTTTTGTATTCCTTTTTAAAGAAATACAAAAAATTTAATTTCTTTTTAAATTTAAATTAATATCAATAAAGACGTCATGTTATTTCCTAGAATTACTTAATTGTAAGGCCCGATAATATTTAACAGCTTCAATAAATAATCTCATAAGGAGCCCCCTCTACTATATTTGACAGGGTGTTGCTACTCTATCCACACACATGAACTTTTTGATTATAATGCAGCCTCAAAGTGTCTTGTGTAAAATTTATGAACTGTAAACCAAAGTATTTTCCTTTTAAATATAAAAGGGTTTCTTGGGTAACGATTTCCAACATCATTTTATTGGCATATAAAACATCATGTAATCTATTAGCACATAGGAGACCATATTATACAGGCTGGCTGATATATAATGCAACAAAGTAAAGCGCTATAGTTTTTTAATTTTATAGTTCAAAAACAAAAAATGTTGAAAATAACCTCAAATTTTAGAATCAGTTGAGATTCGTTCAAATTGGGCACCTTTAGCACGAATTATGGCCTTCAAACGACCGACAAAGCCATCACAGGCTGCACGAAAACGACTCTGTGATATTTTGGCCAATTCCCGGCGAAGCGCTGTCTTGAGATGATCGACACTTTGGCATTTTTTAGTGAGAACCTTACTCTCCAAAATGCCCCACGCGCAATAGTCAAACGGATTGAGATTCGTAGATTTTGGTGGTCATTGTGCGGTAGAAATGAAGCAAGGAACCTCGTTTTTAAGCCACTCTTGGTGGTGCTGAGTCCTGTTGGAATGTCCAGGGTCTGCGACCGAAATGTTTGTCCGGTCAGGGCTTCAATACTCTCTTTAAGACATTTTCCCGATAATATTCGGCATTTATTTTGACCCCACGGTCGATGAATACGAGCGGGGAGCGACCATCGGCCGTTACGGCGGCCCACACCATTACCATCGGCGGCGCTTGAGTTCTGGTGGCCAATCGCAGGTGTAAATTTTCAGTGACCTCTTTGGCAAGTAAACCCAATCATTTTGTTTGTTTACAAACTGCTCAATTTGGAGAAGCCATTCTCATCGGAGAAAACAAAATTCGGTAACTGGCCACTTTCGTGCAAACGAAGTAACTCCTTGGCTCTCTCAAGTCTCATTTTTTTTGTCCATCTATCGTTGAGCTCTTGCAGTTTTTGGAACTTCAATGGCTTTAGTCCAAACTCATTGTTCAATATATGTTGCATCCGTTCTCGCAATATGTTCAGCTCACGAGCAATTTTTCTACCACTGCGACGTGAATTTCGATCAAATCTGGCCTACACTTTTCGGATCATATCTGGTGTTGCTACTGTTTTTTCGTCCACTTTTTGGACGCAATGCAACACTGCCAGTAAAGAGCAGTGGTACGGGAGATAAAATATTCATTCACATTTAAATGCTGGAGGGCTTAACGATAGCCACCTGTGGTTTTCCAGCCAAATATAAAGCAATCACACTATTACGCTTGAATTCCATCACGAATAACTTTTTCTCTGAATGCAATAGATCAAAATGCTTTTGTAAGCTTGTAAATAATAAAATAAACTGCCACTGGAATAAATCTGTCAGCTGTCAGACGTGCTGTTTACAAATGATAACAACCTGAAGTTGGTTGCAATACATATCAGCTACCCTGTAGGCTTTAATGATTTGGTTAAATCTGCTTTACAAGGATCATAAATAACACACTTCATTCATTTGCGTTTTGTGAAGTATTTTATTATTTTGCGTTTGGCACAGTTTGTCAAATATGTTCATCAGAAATTGTATGTACAGTGTACATACAGTACACTGCACGTACACACATTCCATAGAATAAAGGAAAAAAAATGGAAAAAATATGAAACATTGTTCCTTAAGAGAAGATATCCTACAAATTGTTTTCCCCTCTACATATGTAGAGAAAATAAAAGCATATGTTGGAAGGAAACTTTTACTCGATTACATGGCAGTAATTTGTTAAATGGGCATCAAGCCCACACAATTTCGATTATTTTCATTGTTTTCTAATTTATTTACATTGATGAGGTCCAAGTTTTATAGCCGCTTTAATATTTTATCCTTTTTTAAGAGCTTGAGTTTATTTTTATTTTTAGTCTTTGCTTTTCATATCTGAATAGCGAATTATGAAAAAAAATTTTGTTTTTAATTTATGAATTATTTTCTCGAGTTGATGCCTCCAAGGCTTTAAATCTTTTTATATTTACTTAGGATTCACATTCAACCATAATCAATAAAGGCAATGCTTTTTATTTAAATTGAAAATTGTTTCATAAATTTTTTTTTTTTTAAATAAGGACATAGAAACCTTTATAGCCTACCTACCCGATGCGCCTAACAGTGGAATAATCTTCAAAAGGAATGCATCCTTTTTATTTATTAATAATTTGATCCCGAATTAAATAGCTTCACCCCCACTCTATTACAATTCATCTAAGAAGTATCCAAACTATCTGGAAATGGAAAAAGGATAACTTTACTGGAGGGAAGCAATCAAGAATTAGCAAGATTCCCCATCAGTACAGCAAATACTCGAAGGATATTGTTTCTAGCCACCGTTCGATGGCAATCCTATTAGCCTAGAACATGCCACAGCAGAGCAATCACCTTCTTAGTTGGAACATCAAAAAAATAGATTAAAGAAACAGAAATAAAGCAGAAATAATTTGTGTTATAAGAGAGTTACTGAAAAAAATTGATTGCTGATATGCTTTAGATTACATATTACATACATAATTGGTCATTACAACCCTTTAGTCAGCATTACGACCTAGTTTCTCACACAACTTATGTTGTGTGCGTTAACTTTTATACATGAGTGGCGGGACTTACAGTTTAATGTCGATTCCGAACGACAGTTTCTCGAGAAGTTTTTATGGCAATTTGATTTACTTTTAGTGTTTTTGCCAGAAATCTGCTGAAAAGAAGTCGCTGAAGAAATATTTTAATGTTTTCGTTTTGATGTCTGGCCTGGGATTTTAACACGGGCCTTACGTCTAATAAGCCTACTACACTTACAGACTACTTACTAGATTACGTTCAGTTCGACTCACATCACCAATTCAATTCTAATACATCGAACACCAACGAACTCGTCAGTTTAGAACCAAACTGTGTTCCTTATAAAGACAGACGTTCGAGCGGATTACACGCAATTTTCGCCAGACCTCAATAGGATACCGCCTAGTAACTCGGAAGTCTCTGCCGAGCTTCTAACTGTGTTGTTGGCCAAGTATCGACTCTAAAACTTAGTTTACGGTGGAGATTGGGCACAATACTCAATGCCTTCCAAATTTGATAGAACAAATTAAGATAGTGCCATCTGTGGTAGGTGCAATTGTCTATATATATTCCCCCATTCCTTCCTTGACGTGGAAATTACTTAATTGATCATTACAATCGCTTAGTCAGGATTACAATCTTAGTCAGGATACACACCACTTTTGTTGCGTGTGTTAATTTTATGCATGAGTCCTACACTTAATGTCCATTTCCAACGACAAATTAGAGAAGGTTTAAATGTCAATTTTATAGTTTACACTCAGGCTATTTGCCAGGAGACCGCTGGGAAAAAGTCATGGACAGAAATATTTCTTTTAATATTCCGTTCAATTCGAGATGCCTGAGCCGGAGATTCGAAACACAGACTCAGCGACTTTGTGGAATCCATATTAAACTGTTGAGTCCTCTCCTTAAAACATAAGTGACAATTAACTGTACTGCTTGTCCCTGTTCGAGGCCTTAACCGCCCACTGTATGTAAGTACGTAATATACTCCGCCAAATCAAAAAAAAAGTTTGATCATTATGGTCATCATCAAAGTCTAGTAGGTAGTGTGTTGAGTTATTAGATGTATGACCACGGCCAAACATCAAAACGAAATATGTAAAAATATTTCTTCGGCGACTTCTTCTCTGCAGATTTCTGGCAAAAACCCTCAGAGTTTCTCATAAAACTGTAAGTCCCGCCACTTATGCAAAACATGAGTGGTGCGTGTGAGAAGCTAGGCCGTAATTCTGACTGAAGGGTTGTAATGGCCAATTATGTATGTATGTATGTATATGATCCCCATATTAAATTGTTCAGTTCTCTCCTTAAGAGAAGAGCTAGAGTTTACTGTAGTTATTGCCATCGTTTAACAGCTGACTGACTGGAGAAATTTGATTAACAAAAGGTTTGATCATCACGGAGTTGTTTTTAAATGCGTATGATTCACTTCCAAGCATGTAACCCGATGGTAAATTACCGTTGATTTAAAAAGATTTTCGATTACTCTGAATGTGAAGTCGCAGCAGTGTAGTAGGTTGTGTGTTGGGTTATCAGACGTAATATCATGGTTCAAACCCCAGGTCAGACATTAAAAATTAAAATATGAAAATATTTTTTCGGCGACTTCCTCTCTCAGCGGACTTCTGATAAAACTATGAGAGTAAATAAAACTGTTATGAAAAGGGTCTCAAAATCCTGTCATACGGAGACGACTGTAAGTCCCGCAACTCTTGTCATAAATTAACTCACACAACATAAGTGGCTTTTGAAGCCGGGTTGTAATCCTGACTAAAGGGTACTATTCCACCAACAAACCATATATAAAAATATTATAAAATTAAATAACATGTCAAATGCCAATGGACTGACTCGTATAATGGGTATCGTCCTCTCATTAATTATATTCAAGCATTTGGTATCCAAATGTCCATAATAGAAACACAAGCATTACGCAATTAGCGTATGAAAAAGGAAATTAATAATGTCTCCCATGCCATGCTCCATTGCCTACCAAGTTAGTGTGACATAGTGTCGAATTCCTGTGAATGTAACACAATATTTTAAACGTGCAATGAAGTAATGCGGTATGGGTCAGTTCTGTGAGTTTAATTATTGTTTTGTAATCTTATTGTCAGTGTCGTCTAGTTACGATGAAATGGCATAACCGCAAACCAACTGTCGGCTTTTAAATTGATTTTCAAAGAATTCTGTGTACTAAACTCGATAGATTTGTACTCGTACACCTAAACAAATCACACCGTATTTACAACTGTGGCCTGTAATTAATGGCTTAGGTTTAATGATGGTACTACGTGAGCTGTCATTATTAATGTTATTCTGTTTTTGCCATAATTCCGTAGAATGAGAACGAATTTATTACAGATTTACGGCAATAAGTTATTGTAACGTAAACGTATTAACATTATAAACGTATTGTGTGTAGGTAGAACTTATTAACTTAAAGGTGCTACGCATTGTAGACGAAAACACAAAGCCTTTAATGCCCTTTTTGGTTGACTAATCAAAATAAAATTTAAATATTAAATAAGGAAAAATGATTACCTGTTATTTGGGTTCTGCCATCCCTTTGGGTAGTCGATCCTTTGCGAAGAATGCTTAGAGCAGCTTTCCTGTAAAAGTAAAAAAAATTTTGAAATTTAAGCAAAGCTTCAATCCCAGTAAGACAAATTACATGTTTTACTACAACACAACACATATTTTATTTGTTTTATTTTAATAGCTCTGTAAATATTTTTATATGAAAGTAAATATTTCCATGTTTCCTGTGAAGAACGAACAGATTTTATGTACTCTTATGAAAATGAAAAAAAAAATCTAGATACTTTTGTTTTGCTTTTACATCGTTTAACATTAAAATTATAAACAAAACAATGAAATTATCGCACTGTGTAAAACAACAACAAACACCAGCATAAAAAAATGGTAATCAAGTAAACATAAATATACCAACAAACACTACAAGAATAGATGTAAACAAAATACACAAACAACAATAATGATACAATAATGTTTACATTTATAGAGATCTCGGGAAGGCGATAATACTAGCAGTCGTGTTCAAGAACATTCTTTTGACTGTTTACTTTGCAATATAAAAGGCAAGGAAAAGAAGGGTTAGTATAAGTTCAGTCAGTCTTGTGTGAAGACGCGATGCGTTTGAAGAGAGTAATCGTGGTTCGCAAATCTCTGTTGCAAAGATCAGTCGAACAATTGTCTAATAATTGGTATTATTTATACAAGAGTGTAAACCAAGGAATAACAAACAAAGTAATTGTTGTTGTTTACGTTAAGTTGATAACAGTAGCATACAGAATTGTTCGAATAATAAAAAATTTTAATGAAAACTAAACACAGATTTCTTTTTATTTTATTTGCAATTTACGAACTCATATTCTAGAATCACAATGCTCTGTACATCAGCCTGTACTAATAATGTATATCGAAGTGTTTGGCGTGAAAGAACTATATTGGGGCTGCATATGATAAGAATTATAGTCAATAAATTAGAGGTATGCGGATGGCAGGATTTCCATCAACCCATCCGAAACTACATAAGTGCCGATCATTATGAACTCTATTGCCATTGATCGTAAGCAAAAAGGCGCTTTAACTTTTTGAAGCGGGATAAGTCATTTGGACTACACACGGTCAGGATAACGCCACAAATGTGACAAGAACATTCTTTATCTATACGATGCTATTTGGTAAGGCTTGATGCTATAAACACAATAAATGCAACACAGCGAAAACAGTTATCTCTCAATAACAGAAGACATGGGTGGCAACGCGACAATAAGCAAATTGTTGTTACAAAATCGGTGTGCTAGCTGCGTTGCGTTTATTGTGTTTGTGGAATGAGGTTTAAGCCCCATATTGATTTTCTGGGCATTTACTTACGTTGTATTAATGTTTTCCATGACAGACTGTTTAAAGAAAAACTAAGTGTTGCTATCATGGAGGCAAAGACAATATGCCAATGCATAAATGAACAAATATCAGAGCATTTTTCACGCAGTTCCATTCACCCATAGTGATGCCATCATACCATTAAGAAAGGTTGCCCTCAGAATTTCCTGCGTGAACATACAGCCGGATGCTTATGTGGACTATACCGCAGAATTTTAGCATGTAAAAGCACCAACGGAGTAGGAACCAACAAGTGCAGATTTTTAAAATTCAATTCCAGTCGGCGTCTATCCGAGATTTTTTCAAGCGAAAATTCATGTCTTTAGGAGTATAAGAGGATAGTGTAGAAGCACTTAAAGCTCTTTAATCGACCACAGTCATCATGGAAATGAAATAAATTAAGAACTGTAGCCTGAATGAAAAGAAATTTTGCTTTGAATTGACCCTACGCAACACTGTGGACTTAGAAAAGGCCTATTAACGAAATACTGGAGATCTGACGAGGAAGAATATCCATCGTTTGTGTAATAATTTGAATTGTAAAGGACACCTTTAAAGACTACTGATACTGATCAGGTAGCAAAGTCTGTCAATTTCAAGATAGTTAAACTGAGAGTATAGCACACATTGTTTGTTATTGTACTGTACTAAAGCCTTGATGGCTTTGAAGTTGAGCGAAATTCTCATGTTATGAAGGGAATTTCTTAAAGATCTTAAATTTAGAGGTTAATATGCCTGTCATATGCGCAATTGAAGTACTGTCTCGTCGCGTATAGGTGGGTAAATAAATAAAGTTTTTCTCTGTAAGAGTTCTGCTGCTTAAAACTCGGCAATATTGTTACAGTTTTCCTTTTTAAAAACGTTAAAATTATGAGTTCGTAGATTGCAAATAAAATAAACATAAATATGTATTTAATTTTAGATTAATTCTTTATTGTTCGCACAATTCTGTATGCCGCCTTTAGAAATTGAGTTAACCAATAACAATTTCTTTACGTACGCAGTAACAACTGTTCGTTATTCTTTTCCGCTTACGCATATTTGTAAGCAACACCACAATATGCTTTTCACGCGCAATATTTCTGACTGAATTCTTACTGAATCCCACGTGACGTCTTCACACACGACTGACTGAATTCTAACTCTCGTCGTTGCCTTGTCTCTCTTGCCTTGTCTGATGAATGCACTCAAAAGAGAATGTCTTCGAGAAATATTAAAAAATGTAAACAAGTTGTTTTCATTATTATTGTTTGTGGATTTTGTTTCCATTCATCCAGGCATAATAGTTGTTGCTTATGTATTTGTTCTATCCGCTATTTTTTTTTATACCGCACTTTGTTTCTGCTTGTTTACTTCTTTGTCTGTTGCACTTTGTTATTGGCTGTTTACTTTTTTTTCTTATATTTTTTTTATGCTGATGCTGTTGCTATATTCTTGTTTATTCATCGATCCTGTAAACAGGTCCATTTTGTTGCTTGTTGTATTTTTTTACTTATTCATTGATCACGTGAACAAGTACATTGTTTTATTTTTAGAGCTTTTCTTCATTATTTTAATAACACCATTTCCATATTCCTAACAATATGTTTTAGAAAATTTGATCTTTTCATAAGAAAATCTAGTTACACGTTTTATAATTATCTTTGCATAAAATTATATAAAAAAAATATGTTGAATGACTTACCGAAAATTTTGTCCGCTTGCACAATACAAAACAAAATTGATGCCGAAATTCGTTATGAACAACAACTGAAAAATATATTGTAATACGATGGTTGTCTTCTCATTCGTTGATGACTGGGTCTAGGAAGAAAGAAAAAAAAAATTAAAGAAATTTTTAAATACAAATAAGTTGTAAAATCAGGCATTAAACTAGGGAACATGTAAGCATGATGACCTGATGAGGAAATATTTTGTTACTACACTATCCCGTCAAATGTCATACATTTCTGATATTCATCAGGTCAGGTATAATGACGCTTGGTATGGCATCAGGTCGTGTTTGCAGGCAAATTTCGCTAATATATTACTATCAGCGGCTTATGATTTAAGTTTATCCAACTCTAAAAAGAAAACCATCCGCTGAGAATGCAATGAAAAATGAACGTAACTTTTGACTGGTTTTGACAACAGTGCATGCAACAGTACGAGTACGATTTACTCTTTACTTTGAATGCCGTATTATATTCACTTGCCTTTGAAATGTTACTCATTCAATGTGAAGTGTTTGAACCAAAATTACTTTTGACTTTGTTTTGAAGCCATAAAGGGAGGAGTAAGTTTTCCATTTAATTTCATTAAAATTTACTTTTCAACTTCAAGAGAATTCTCTATTGAAGAATGGAATCATTGACATATTAAAAGTTCTTTCATTGACTACAGTGTACCTTTTCATAACAAAGAGATTTATTGTCGGAACATAAAATTCTTGGTAAAAACTTATTTATTTTACTGTTGTATGTCTAAGTATCATTCGCCTTTTATTGGATTTATAAATTTGAAAACTCTTGTATTGTGCATGAATACTTGAACGATTTTAATAATAATTTTGTGTATTAAAATATATTTGCAATGATTTATTATATATTCCTTCTCTTTAACATCTATTTTGATTTACGTTTTATTGTATAGGGTGGTCCATATATCGGTTTAAATTTGAACCATTGGTTATTTCGAATCTGGCAATACTTATGTCATTCTATTCTATAACAAAATTCAGCATATTATCTACACTGAACGTAATAAATCGATCCATGCTTGAGTAACATTGGGATTTATTGGGGCCACGAGGTGTCGATTTTGACAAAAAATCATCTTTTCGGACCAAGCTTATTTTCATCTTGGTGGATAGTTGTAGTCGCCTTAGTCTAGTAAGTAGTGTGTTCGCTTATGAGACGTAAAGCCCGGGTTCGTATACCACGTCAGGCATCAAAATCGAAATGTAAAAAAAAAATATTTCTTCGGCGCCTTCCTCTCAGCATTTTAATCGCAAAAACTCTGAGAATAAATAAAAAAAATTCCCATGAAAAAGATTCTCAAAAAATCGAGAACCGTTCATAGTCGACGTTTAAACTGTAGGTTTCGCCTCTCACATATAAAATTAATGCACACAACATGAGTGGAAGGTGTGAGAAGCTATGCCTTAATCCTGACTGAAGGGTTATAATGGATATATGTGTGTGTGTGTTTAATATTTGGTCTCCGAAAATTCACTTGCGGACTTAACGAAGCCATTGCCTTTATTACAAGCGACAGTAGTTTGATGTCGCTTGTGGACCGGAGTCATTATTGACCTATGTTTCTTTAACATATTTGCTGCAAAGCCTAAATTATATGAAGTCATTCAAATTGCCATTTATATTTTGAGTGTTATTGTTGACCAAAACCCTGATATTTCTTGGTAAGAGCACTTATATTATCATACATAATCATTTACAAGCAGAAAACCAAAGACGAGTATACTCGTCGTTGACAATAGGATGGCAGAATTACTCGATATCGTTTTTCGTATTTGCATGCGTTTTAGTAGAAAAACGAATAATATAAATCACGCAGATGCATAAAATAAAGAAAATGGAATAAAATGAGACACATTGCGAAAATTAGCGACAGTTTGCTAATTTGCTAATTCAAAAACCTGCATGTTATAATATATTTAAAGTAGGATGAGTATAATCGTTTTGGAAATACGGGATACCGTGTATCATTCATTGCCAAGACGAGAATATACATGTTATAATATATTTAAAGTAGGATGAGTATAATCGTTTTGGAAATACGCGATACCGTGTATATTCCTCCTACTTTAAATGTATTATAAAATGCGGGACACCCTGTCAAAGACGAGTATACTCGTCCTACTTTAAATATATTGTAACATGTATATTCTCGTCTTGGCAATGCGGAATACCCTGTCAAGACGAGTGTACTCTTCTTGGCAATGAGGGATACCCTGTCAAAGACGAGTATATTCGTCCTTAACAGTGAATGTGTTAAACATGAGGAGAGCGCAACCATTACGGTCAATGGAGACACCTATCGCACAATGATAACCTCTTTTTTGGACCCATTATTCATGGTATTGATGTGAACAATGTTTGGTTCCAACAGCACCATGCAACTTGCCATAAATCTCATGCCACAATCGAATTTATTACGTCAAACGTTTGTTGGCCGTTTAATTAGACGGAATGGGGATGTTAATTGGCCGCCAAGAAGGTAAAATTTTACTATTTTCTGCAGGGCACCGTTAAAGAAAAGTGTTCTGCCGAAAAACCAAAACATTTGAAGGCCAACATTTGTAATGCAATTGCCGAGATACGACCCCATAAACTCGAAAAAGTGCACGAAAACTGGTCACATCGAATGAGATACTGTGAGACCAGCCGCTGCAGAAATTGTATTCCATTTCTAACCTGAACAATTGCACTTCACAACAAAAAAAAAATTATTTTGACGAAATTTAAAATCGTTTTTAAATTAAAATTTTTAAATGGCTCACCCTATATAAATTGAATACGAAATATAATCATAGACTGTAGAGTTCTTTGGTAAACTTTTAATTCAAAATTAGTTTCAACAATTTCCTGAATGACCAACTAAACTCATTGAAAACCATATCCAATCAGAGTATCTTGTTTATTATTTGCTCTTCTGCAAGCCAAATGCTGAGTTTTGATTTTCTTCCAAGTTTATTTTTCAAGTACTTTATTGAATAGACTATGTCAACAAGGTGTTGTTTTTGTTGCTCTTTTTTATTTATTTTAAAAATTATTCAAGTTTAAGTAAAAGTAAACAAAATCTTCTTACCTCCAGGTATGTAATCATTCTCATGATAAAACTTGGCAAATTTAAACACACAAATACAGTGGAGACAATCAGTAGCATCTTGGTAACCTTCATTTGTGTTGAATTTGTTATTTTTCTCTTTCCTGTTTACAATAACGAAAAAACAAAAATTGAAGGAAATAATTTAATGTTTATTGTTGTTTGTTCTTAAGTAAATAAATAAACTAAAAAAGGTAAAGAAAAATAATTTTTATGGCATTATTCTAAGGCAAAGATGAACTAAATTGATAAGTTAGACTTGAGGGAAGTTTGTGAGACTATTAGCGTATGGGTTGTGGGTTCAATTCCCAACAGAGGCTCTGGTTTGTTACACTACATCGAACATAAGGTCTACGTTACTCAGCTTGCAATAATTATAGAATAGTTTGTAAATACATTCTAATTAATATTGTCGCCGTAGTTTAGTTGGCTTTCTAGGCCATGGTTCAATCCCCAGATCAGACATCTCTAACTATAAAACGAAATATTTTAAAACCGTTTAAAATATAAGCTCGTAGATTGCAAATAAAATAAAAATAAATTTGTGTTTAGTTTGAATTAAAATTCTTTATTATACGCACAATTCTGGGAGCTACTGTTCACAACTTGATGTAAACAACAACAATTGCTTTTTTTGTTATTCCTTTGTTTACACAATTACACGGAAATCTTCAAACCGCGATTATTCGCTTAAAACGCACCGCTTCTTCACACAAGACTGACTGAACTTCACTCACTAAGTTGCCTGTTTTGCCTTACCTTTTACATAGTAAACTAAACAGTCTGATGGATGTTCTTGAAGACGAATGTTCAAGACGTCGCCTTGTTGAAGTTTTTAGTAACATAAATGTTGTTGTTTACATTTATTATTGTAGTGTTGTTTGTGTATTTTGTTTACATTTATTCTTGTAGTGTTGGTGGTGTATTTTTGTTTACTTGTTTACCATTTTTATATGCTTGTAAACAACAAGAATTGCTTTGGTTATTATTCCTCTATTTACACCCTTTCCATAAACACTAACAATTACTAGACAATTGTTCAACAGATCTTTGTAGCAGTGATCTTCAAAACTACAATTACTCACTTCTAAAGCACAGCATCTTCACGCAAGACTAACTGAAATTTTACTAATTCACTCGCCTTTTGTATGGCAGGGTAAACAGTCTGATCAATGGTTTTAAAGGCGATTGTTCGTAGCTTCGCCTTCTAGAGATCTCTATAAATGTAAGCATCGTTGTTTCATTATTGTTGTTTGTGTATTTTGTTTACATTTACTCTTGTAGTGTTTGTTGGAGCATTTTGTTTACTTGTTTACCATTTCTTTATGCTGGTGTTTGTTGTTGTTTTACGCAGTGCGATAATTTCCAAACAAGTTCATTGTTTTGTTTATAATTTGAATGTTAAGCGATGTTAAAGCTAAGCAACAGTTTCTAGATTTTTCATTTTCAAAATTTTCAATATTTCTTTGGTAACTGGCTCTCAACAAATTTTTGGCAAAAACTCTGCGATTAAATAAAATTGCCATGAAAAGTTTCAAAAAAAAATCCGTCATTCGGAGTGGACTTTAAACTGTTGGTTCCCCTTCATGTATAAAATTAAAACACACAACATAAGTAGTGAGAAAAGCTAGGTCGTAACACTGACTGGAGGGTTAAAAGAATTATGAATTGATGTATGTATGTATGTATACGTTCGCAATTGTTCCAATACTACGTTAAACTAATAAAAAAAATTACCAAAACTACTTCAAAAAAATTGATAAATCCTTCTTAAACCTTACTTTTCTACTTCACTTTAAAAGGATTCAACAGAAAAAGAAGGAAATGAAGTAAATAAATTGCATTGTCAACTTACTTGATTTTCTTAAGAATATCTCTCCATAATCTCTACTACCCGTTGTATTATGTTTTACAATAGTCGCCCGATTGGTATCTGTGTGCTGATGGTTATGATGCTGATTATGATGGGACATCATATTCTCTTCATTCACAGTATATTGATGCAGATGCTTAGCGTTATTATGATAATGATGTTGACCATTCAAGTGCATTGCCGTTGATGTTGTTGAGTTTTGTCGTTTTAATGACGACATCATTGTCAAGCGATATTGTGAAATTCCTTGCTGGCCATTTGCAGTAGTTGTTGATGCAGTCGTTGTGGTGGTAGCCAATGAGTTAGATGTTGTCATTGCATTTGCCATTGTTGAGGACTCTCGTTGGCAAAATGTAGATGGAGATGATGACATTGTACCATTTGGTGACAAGTATGAAGTTGTCCTAGAATAAATTAGAGGGTATAAGATTTGTTTAAAAGATGATTTGGTTAAATTAAATTTAAATCAAATTTAAATTAATAAAAATGGTTGCAATGATACGACATTGAAAGCATGTTTTTTCGATGGCTTTAGTAGGTTGAAAGCTTTGGGACTTCTGGTCTAAATACCCGGAGCGACTTCCTTTCAGATCTCTTGCAAAAACTCTGAGAATAAATAAAACTGCCGTGAAAAAGATCCTCAAAAATCGAACTGTAGGTCCCGCCTTTCATGTATAAAATTAACACACACGACATAAGTGGTGTGAGAAGCTAGGTTGTAATCCTAACTGAAGGCTTGTAATGATCAGTCTTATGAGTATGCATGTATAGGGTGTGTTTTCCATACAGTGGATCATTATTCTTTGGCAAGCATCGCAATCTATTTTAAGGAGCGGAATTTTTCTAAAAATCTTTGCATTTAATCAGACAACTGCGATTAAATGCCTAACAAGTGTAGTTTCAACGTCCTTCCTTCACCATGAATACCGAAAATTTCTAGAAGAATATGTCACAGGCTGCAAATCTTGCCTTCTAAGGAGTATGACCAATCTTTTTGGGGTTGTCTATCTAAACTTGATTAGATTTACTGTACTTTTGTGCAAGTATCCAAAGTTTTAAAGCTTGCTGAGCATGTGGGCACGCCGGCATATATGACACTAGCTCACGTGTCAAACGAGGTCCCAGTCGGGAGCTTGGACGGAAGGAATAATGGAGACAATTAGAATCTCCCCGGCCAAAGGGCCAAAAGGGCTCCACTCCGAAGTAATACCACCGTAGTTCCGGAGTGGTCACAACAGTCCACGGTACGAGGGGGATTTAGTGGGTGAATTCCCCACACACGGAGGACGTGACGACTTCCTCTATGGTGCGGTTAGGTACATTTGCCCCTTCTCGGCGTAAATAAAAAAAAAAGCTTGCTGGTTGTTGTTTAAGTTAATTTGAATATTGTCTGCTTCTGCTACAAATAGGCTCATTCTCTTTGGCGGACATGTTAGGACTGGAAGAGGGCAGTCCATATGTCTATCTAACC
Organism: Sarcophaga peregrina; assembly: GCA_014635995.1. Taxonomy (NCBI): domain Eukaryota; kingdom Metazoa; phylum Arthropoda; class Insecta; order Diptera; family Sarcophagidae; genus Sarcophaga; species Sarcophaga peregrina. The sequence goes on along the minus strand of CM025792.1, from coordinate 77,355,062 downwards.
TTATTTAGATTTACTTTGAAATTATGCAAATTGTAGTTCCTGGAATAGCAAATCAATTAATTTTTTTTACTACAGTGCCCTCTCATTGAGTGACTCTCCGCAGCTAAAAACCGTCCCTTAAGTCAAGACCAGTAATCCTGACTGCCGCCTCACTTTTAGATATTATATTAATACCAATGCCAAAGGATATATCATACTTAATAAACATCACCACAGCATGTTTGGCTCACAGTTCCTCGTGGAAGCCACTGCAAATCCATTTTGGGGCGTCCGTAAGAATTTGTTCGTTTGCGTTTAGCGACGCCACATAATGTATATTCCTATCTATTAGGAAAGAACGCTATTATACCTAGCATTCGTAGGACAAGATAGATCTTACAACTGCTTTATAAATTCAGTGGGTCATCCTAAACCCAAAACTTGAATCTAGTTTTGTACTTACATTTTTTGCATCGTTAAAGATCTCCGTATTGTAGCAAATCTCCAAACCGTACATCCGGTAAAAGCATTCAATACAACAATCGTTGTGAAGGGTACAGCAAACACAATAAATGTATCCCAATAATTTAGAAGCGTTATATATTCCTATAATAGTGGAGATAATAATAGAAATAGAATTAAATTTACGTAAAAATTTTTATGGTAGAGCACTTTAAAGATCAAAACTAATAAAACTGATTATATAAAAAATTAAACACATCCATGTAACTAGTACCTAGTCTAAGTTGTACTCGAAACTTGTTTTATTTGACAAAAACTGTTTTTTTGAACTTGGAGCACAAATTTCTTGATTACACAAACATTTCTGAACCGATATCCAAAATTCAAACCAAATTAGAAAGGAGAGGGATGACCCTTTAAAACGATGTACATATAAATATTACTTGACTTAATATGCTATTAGGTTTGATGAGATAAACTTGACAAATGCGATTTTTTTCCATATTTGTTCAAGTGTATCCGTTCATAGTAGCAAATTTTCATTAAAAAATATGAAGTAAGTGATGACATTCTGTAAGTGCATTGTCTTGTGAAGAGGTTGACACTTCGTTTGATCAAATCGGACAAAAATTACCTATGTACACGTATTTATTTCACTCATTTCTTCAATACAATTGTCACCACCTCTACGTACCCTTCTGTAGGTAAACATGCTAAGATCGTACCAATTTTAAAACAGGATAAAAGTTTTCGGCCTATTGCTATATTGCCTTATTTATCGAAGGTCTTTGAGAAATTAATTTATTTGCAAATTAGTATGTGGATTATCTGTATACTAACTCGATATTGACGAAAAGGCAATCCGGATTTCGACCACAACACAGCTGCCTTAGTGCCTTGGTTGACGTAACCGAGGAAATTAAGTTCCAGATTGATAATCGTCACACTATGTTATTTCTTGTAAAGGGTCCGCCATCTAACATTTTTTTTCAACTAGTGCTTATTTCGTGAATGGTAACACTTAGCATATGTCTGATTTGACAAATAATTAGTTTTATCCTTCCGATGAACGAATATGGTTGTGTATACGCTTGAACAATTGACCACCCAATGCGTTTTCGCTTCGCTAAGTGGGCCGATCGACTTACAAAAGATGCCGATTTTGGCAACAAAATCATCTTATCAGATTTTGATCTTGGCGGGTATGTAAACAAGCAAAATTGTTGCATTTGGGGCACAGAAAACCCGCACGCATGCATTGAAAAGCCGACACACCCAAAACGAGTCATTGTTTGGTGCAGATTTTGGTCCAGAGGCATAATTGGGCCATTTTCCTTCGAAAATAAGCAAGGAGTGGCCGTTACAGGCAATAGCGATTGATATCGGGCCATGTTGAATGAATTTTTGTTCACAAAAACTGAAAAGAAGGATATTGGCAGTATTTGGTTTCAACACGACGGCGCTACGTGCCACACGGCCGAAGCTACACTCGATGTTTTGCGCCCTGTTTATGAAGATTGTATTATCAGCCGCACAGCTGTTGCCGTTTGGCCACCTCGGAGCTGCGATTTGACACCGTTGGATAAGTGTTACGCCGACAAACCAGAGACAATTGACGCTTTAAAGGACAATATTCGTGAAACCATTAGGGAAATACAGCTGCATACAATCGATAATGTGCTTAAAAATTAGACCGATAGTGTGGGCTACTGCATGGCAAGCCGAGACAGCCATTTCAATGAAATTATTTTCCATTATTAACCGGAAGGATTGTACTTTCAAATAAAAATATAAATTTGAGAAAATATTCAGTAGTTATTTTTAGAGCATTTTCAAGAAAAAAAAGTTATTTGGCGTGCCTTTTACTACTGGATTATTCTAAGGCATTTGACACTGTCCATTATTCTATCTCGAAACTTAAACTGAAATATGTGCAAAATTTTTTCTCAACAGCACTAAAACTGATCTCCTCCTATCTAGGCGACAGAAGTCAAAGCGTTAGCCATAACTCAGTTATATCCAGGAGCTGTTCAATGGAAAGAGATGTGCCACAGGGCTCTATAGTTGGCCCATTGTTGTATTTGATTTTTGCTAATGACCTACCGTTGCAGATAAAACATTGTCAAATACACATGTACACTGATGACGTACGACTTTAAACTCTCAACGTATTTTCTCTCTCTCACTCACTAATATACAAGCACAAAATTCCTGGTCTAAGTATAAATCCCAACAAATCAATGGCGTTAATTGTTGGATTACCTGAAAATTTTATCTTGAATCTACTGCCAATTCAAAATAATGGTTCGAATATAGGATTTGATAGAACGGCTAAAAGTCTTGGCGTAACTCTGGATAGAGAACTAAATTGGTCGGATCACGTGAAAAGGAACTGTGGAGAAACTTTTGCGATGCTTCAAAATCTCTGGATGTCACAGTATTTCACATCAACTAATATTCGAATGCTATTAGCGAAGACATATTTACTACCGACTCCTATGTAAGGATGTGAGCTAGTTGGTAACTGCGATGCAGTTAGTAGACGAAGACTTAACGTAGCTTACAATGCTATAGCACGATACATTTTTAGCATGAGGAGAAATAGGAGCTTATCGCACTTCGCCCGACTAGTGTATAATGTCACATTGGACAATTTATTACATTGCCGGACTCTGCTATTTCTATACAAACTTATTTGTATGAGAGATTAATATTTTCTAGGTCGAATGGAGGGAACCGGATAAACTCTATGAAATATAACAAGGCCTTCACTCAACAACCATTTTTTTTATTCACACCATTTCTCTCTGGAAGCAACTTCCTCCTCAAATACAAATCATCAACAATACAAAGCATTGTAAAACTGCCATTTTCAAACACTTTACTTAGTTAATGTTCTCTAAATTTGTTTCCCCTTAGTTCTGCTTTTAATACTTTTGTGATAACAATTTTTCATTTTCCCCTTTTGTCTGTACTTACCTTATATTCGCTTCTAATATCACATATGGGTGTTTCAAATTGTGGCGAATAAACCAGTGTTGATGATATCCAAAACGGTGCACAATGGAAGCAACCCAATATTGTTAATGCAATTAAAACTAGTTTAGCCCTCTTGACGGTGCACATTGTTTGACGTTTAAGCGGATACATGACAGCAATGAAACGTTCCACTGTAAAGGCTACCACAAACCAAACGGAACAAAAGCATGCCAAATTACTAAAGAACGTAAAGAACTGGCAAAAATACTCGCGATTATAAATGTGAATATCAACGAAATTCAGCCATTGGGCAAAAAGTCCCAACAGAAAGCAAGTATCACTGACAGCCAAAGCGGCCAAATAGAAACTGGACGAGAGTTTGCTTAATTTGGTTTTAAAGAAGACGAAAACTGAAAGTATATTGCCTATGGAACCAATGCCAACAATAATTGGCACATAATAGAAGCTCAGTACAGCGCCGATCATCTCAACTGTACATAACATGCCGTTGTTATCCTCCATGGCGTCATCGTCAACATACGTGCGATTGTGAAGATTGGCGCGGCTGGTAGCGTTAATAATTTGCTGCGGGCTTGTTAACATATTAAACGATGTGGAGTTCATATTGTCACTTATGGTGCTGGTAGATACTGTTGTGCTTATGATGGCACTGCTAGGATTTCCATTCACAGTCATTGTCATAGTCATAGACGTCACAATAATGTCTTTATAATTTTTTGTAGAGTTTTGTTTGTCATGAATAATACTGAAAGTGTTGTTTGTAATATTTCTTTGGAGATTTGTTATTACGTGCTTCACCGAATTGTAATTTTTCTTTATTGAATCCCACGTTTATTATATTCTTTGTTTGTTTCAATTTTATTTTTATTTGTTTAGATTTTGATTTGCTGAATTATTACGTATTATTTTAGATCGCATTGTATTCTTTTGTATTTGTTTTATCTTAGCCTTGTTCGTGAGTAATATTTCATAAAGTTTTCATGGCTTTATGTCGGATTTCCTTTTCACATCAACTGTCATATGCAGTTCTATATAAATTTCCCACACAGTTATTGTTTTTGTTTGGCTTTTGTAAAGCACTTATCGTAACTTTTATAAAAGATTTTGGAATTTTATTTTCCCTTACAGTTGCTTCGTTTACAAAGGATTTTCTAAAAGTTTTTACATGTTTTTTGAAAATTTTTATTATTTTTATTAAAGGAATAAACAATTAATTTCACGGTACAAGTCTTTTGAATACTAAATAAAAAATAAATAAAAATTGTTTCAATTGCTTCGTAGGAAATTATAAAGTTACTAGGGGACCCGGCGAACTTCGTCCCAGCCAAAATTGATTTTTTTATTGCCCAAAACAGGTCACATTATATATTTATTGTAATACCCTGCATAAAGCGCTAATGAAGTTGTAGTTGTTGTAATTGCTAGAAAACAAAAACTAACAGACCATCGAATTAGCCGAATAATAGGTATCTCTTAAAGGGGGAGGAATGCCACGCCCATTTTTGGTGAGTTTCGATTCTACGAACTTACCCACCAAAATGCATTCGTATATGATTATTATGTCCCTAAATATTCAATTTTAAAAATTTGCCACGCCTACTTTTTGCTATATCGAATTTTTTTTGAACCATCTGAACCTAATAAGCATTCGAATAAAAAAAGAATGGTTAAAATCGGTTCAGTAGTTTAAAAATTATAGGTATCACTTGAAGAGGGAGTGTTGTAACACCCATTTTTGGTGGGATTGTCAATATGTTTCTTAATATTTAATTTTAACGATTTGCAGCATCCTCTTTTCCAATTGTCAGACCTTTCCGATATGCACACAAAATTTCAGTCGATCCATTTCGGAGGAGGAGAACATTCAAAGAGAACTCTTATATAAAACCGGAATCGTTCGAAATTACATTGCTGATGAGCTAGTCGGGGTATGTTGCGATGAGGAGGAGTTAGAGACTGTTGAACATCTCCTCTGCAACTGCCCAGTAGGTTGAGGACCCTTGGCAGGGCCTTCTTTGAGAACTTGAGTTCAGTGTCGAGAGCCGACATCAAGGCTCTCCACAGATTCATTAGCAGCTGGGGCTTGTTGAAAGGTGCTAGGGCTTCATAAGTGTAGTCGCGCTCTCACCCTCTTTTGTGACTATTTTTTTATGTAATTCCTCTGTTTCCCATTACCTACATTCCTATATCCTTTATTTCTTTCCTTCCCTAAGGACAATGTACAATGGGTCAATTTCGACCTCCGGATACTGTGCTTGTCGTGACCGACAGGTGCACGTCCTCTAACCTAACCTAACCTAACCTAGTCGGGGTCAGTGCGGAGAATACAATCAACGATATGTTATATGATATATGTATTCCGTTAGCCTCAGTTAATTTGATTATTGTGCTCATGTCTTACAAGGAAGCTTTTTTTCGTTAGCGGCAGGAGGATACATGAAACATTGCTAGGCTTGGCTAGACACGTATGGACAGGAAGAGGACCAATTTAGTTGTGCTCTTAAAATGCATGGCCATCAACCACACAATAGCGATTCATAAAGGCCACTGATTTTTTGGTTGGCATGACCAAAGACTTGGCAGACCGATGAATAACCACTGCTGGAGTCCGTGGATCGTAGGAGGAGGAAGAGACTGTATTTCACTTCTTGTGTGAAACCGCCGTGGTCTAGTAGGTAGTGTGCTGGCTTATTAGACGTAAAGCCAGTGTTCGAGTCCCAGGCCAGACATCAAAATAAAATAATTTTTCGGCGATTTTTTCTCAGCAGATTTCTGGCAAAAACTCTGAGAGTAAAAAATTGCCATGGAATGCTTCTCAAAAAATGAGTCGTTCGGAGGCGACTTTAAAACTGTCCCGCCACTCATGTATAAAATTAACACATACAACATAAGTAATGTGAGAAACAAGGTCAATAATCCTGACTGAAGGGTTGTAATGACCAAATATGTGTGTATGTATGTATGTGTGTCCCTAAATCGCATGGCCATCCATCGCACTCTTACAGTTCGATGTTCTTTTGGTAGAAATGCTGAAAGACTTTGCATTCCGATGAATAAATTCTGTAGCAGCTGTGGGTCTGTGGATGGGCCTCACGAAATTTTTTATCTCTTCTAACATTCTTTACGAGCTCAATAATACAATGACAGCTGCAATAGCAAAATTTCTTTTGTACTTGGGATGTTTACCTTTAAAGAATGTTTGATACACGGACAAAATAGATTGTGCTATTACAAGGGCCTAAGTGCTGATGTATGTAGAATCTCTCCTTGAAGGAGGGACCGCCACTTTATATAACCTAATCTAAATTATTCTCACTTATCTAGGCCTACGAATGTTTTAAATTGCCATGGAAAATCTAAAAGTAAGTAACATAATTTTACTTGGTCGACAATAACTGTCATAAAATTAAAAATATTTCAGTAATAACAAGATGTTATCGAATATTTGATTTCTAAATAAAGGAAGTTGTTCAAAACGTTTTTTGAAATTTTGCATTGTAGCACGTATTATCAGAAATATTTTTATTTTAACAAAAGTAAAGCAGTCATCAAAATAAAAACAATTTTCAAATCCTTATTTGTAAAATCTTTTATTAGCTTCATTACAAGCATTTATCCTTGGAGAGGATATAACAAAAATTTATGGTGTTTCCTTCATGCACTTTATGCACGTATTTTTAAGACTTAAAGTCTGTTTGAAAGCACAATTTTGCTATGTGTTGACGTTGATAGATTCATTCTAAATTTGAAATTTCATTTTCATTTTGTTATCATTTATACTCAAAATTTCTTTTTAGAAGCAATGCCATAACATAATATCTGAAAATGCACTCTGTTTTTATATCCTTTGACTGGTTATCACAGGCAAGGTCACGTACGATATTTTTTTTCTTATTTTGTTTCTTCAATTGCTTTCGTTCTTGGAACTATTTTCTGGATTAGAACACATTTTATATAATTTATCACAGTTTTCATTCCTTTTGTCGTTTTTAGTTGAATTAAAAACTGAAAGTCTTTAATGCTAAAGGAAACAAAAATTCTTTCTGCATAGAGAACTTATAACTTTAAAAATACATTTAAGCTGCCAATATTGCGACTCTTGCAATATATTTCTCATCAATTTATTTTCCATATGGGCAGTTGAAAAAAAATTGTTAATACGATTTGCTACGCAAAACTTTGTGGATTTCTTTATCGTATTTAATTTATTATAAATTATTTTATTTATTTTTAATTATTATTTAATTTAATTTTAATTATAGTCGTAATTTTAATTGTAGTCGCCGTGGTCTAGTGGGTAGTGTGTTGGCTTATTAGACGAAAGGCCCGGGTTCGTATCCCAGGTCAGACATCAAAACGAAAAATATTTCTTCGGCGACTTCCTCCCAGCAGATTTCTGGCAAAGACTCTGAGAGTAAAAATTGCCATGAAAAGCTTCTCAAAAATCTGTCGTTCGGAGTCGACTTTAAACTGTAGGTCCCGCCACTCATGTATAAAATTAACGCACACAACATAAGTGGTGTGAGAAGCTAGGTCGTAATCCTGACTGAAGGGTTGTAATGGCCAATTATGTATGTATGTTTTAATTATTTTTAATTACTTTTAATTTTTTTAATTATTATTTAATTTGTTTGTTTGTTTTTGTAATCATTTTTTTTTTTTGTATTAATAAAACAACAGTTTTTTCTCAGATTGTTTAAATGATTTACACAACATTTTTATGTTTTAAATTCCATGAATTATTAAAAATAATCCGTTTTAATTTTTTCTTTCGTTTACGTTTTCTATTTAATCAAGAAAAAATTTTTTACATCCATGCATACATTACACGGTGCGACAGTGAAAATACACCCGAGTAACTCCATAGCCCAGGTTGTTCAGTTAGTTGAGTAGAACTCAAAAATAGGTTTTTTATATTTCTCAAATCCTCCAAACTTGTTTTATTTGACAAAAACTTTTTTTTTTGACTTTACGCACAAATATCTGGAGTACTCAAACATTTCTGACCCGATTTCCGAAATTTAAACCTTATTAGAAAGGAGAGGGATAGAGCTTTAAAACGGTATACATATATATATCATTCGAATTAATATGCTATCAGATTTGATAAGGTAAACTTGGAAAATTTTTCTTAATTTCGTATTGATTTAATTTTTATTCAATTTCTTTAACGATTAGCATTTAAGAAAAAAATTTTTTTGAAATTTTATTTCTTGTTTTATTTGGATTTTTTTTTTTTTATTTTATTTCAGAATTTTTGGATTTAATTAATATTCACATTTTTTATTTAGTTTTTTAAGTTACATGAATAAATATAATCCTTCCTTTACTTTATAACTTAATTTCACTTTACTTTACAGTTTATTTTATCACTAAGATTACTTTCATTTAGTACTTCAAGTTTACAACGAGATAGCGCGCCAAAGACTAAAGCAATTATGCCAGTTAATATTACTTTTAAACATAAAATTTCGTCTAAATTTCATCTTACTTCCAGTTGAGTTTCAATGGTTTAGTAAACAAGGATGTACTGCTAAATGGGTGTACATTCTGAGCATGTCCGAGAGAACATCCTCTTTCTATGTTAAACACACGACATAAATTCATTCATGAAAATGAAATAAATTCTTAAAGCCGGCATTTAGGTGGAAACAATAAATACCATCCTCTCAACAATGAATCACATTAGTTTGTGTTTGCAAGCCATAGGCACTAGATGGACGAGATATTTGACAAGAAAATTTAAAGAAATTTTAATCAATTTGAGTTTTACGAATCAACACCTCACCCGAATTTAGTTCCTAGTGCCAAGTTTGACTTCAATGATGGAACCACCTAAAAAACCTACAAATTTTTGGCTCTCAGATGTTCTGCCAAGCCATCCAAGCATTATTAATTTCGAATTTTGTTTGGTTTGAGATATCTGAGCTGGGGTTTGAACCATGGGTTCTCGCCTGGTAAGCCAACACACTATCAAGGCTATAAAGACTTTAACTAATAATGGCTAGGATTTAAAAAAAATATATTTCCGCAAATATGACTGCCACGTTTATCTACAATAGAGCAGAAATAAAATATAGTGTCCGCTTTGCAGTTAAATTTTGTGATTTTTAGTCGAAATGTAGGCGAGTTTTTATGCCACCTCATAATCATAGTTCAGAGGTCAAACATCAGCTTAAAACAATACTAACACTAAATAGAGCCAAGAAATGTTTGTCAAGCCGTCGATTCTTTTGTTTGGGAGCACATGGAAGCACAAGGTAAACCAATTAAATGGATGGGGCTCATGAATTAGTTACTAATTCGGGAGCTGTTGGCACAAGCAAAACTTCTTGAAGTTAGACATCTAGTATACATATATACGAGTACATACATAATTGGCCAATACAACCCTTTAGGTTAGGTTAGGTTAGAGGACGTGTACTTGTCAATTCTGACAAGTACAGTACTCGGTGGTCGAATTGACCCATTGTACTACGTCCTAGCTTCTCACACCACTTATGTTGTGTGCGTTAATTTTATACATGAGTGGCGGGACCTACAGTTTTAAAGTCGACTCCGAACGACACATTTTTTAAGAAGCATTCCATGGCAATTTTTTACTCTCAGAGTTTTTGCCAGAAATCTGCTGAGAGGAAGTCGCCGAAGAAATATTTTCAAATTTTCGTTTTGATGTCTGATCTGGGATTCGAACTCGGGTCTTTCGTCTAATAAGCCAACACACTACCTACTAGACCACGGCGACCTCTTTCTTTCTTTCTGTACAACCCTTTAGTCTGAATTACGACGTAGTTTCTTCCACCACTACATGAGTGGCGTGACCTACAGTTTAAACTCGACTCCGAACAACAGATTTTCGAGAAGCTTTTCATGGCAATTTTTATTTTACTCTCAGAGTTTTTGCAGGAATCTGCTGAGAGGCAGTCGTGGAAGAAATATTTTTTTACAATTTCGTTTAGATGTCTGACCTGGAGTTTGAACCCTGACCTTACGTCGAATAAGCTGGCATCACTACCTACTAGCCGACGGCGTTTGCCTATAATAGATGCGAAATACAATAGTGTGTCTGTCTTGCAGTTGAGTCGTTTCCTAAATGTTGTTCAGAAGTCAAACTTCAGCTTAAAACAATACTTTTTTCAGGGCAAATTGCCACTAAGTTAAGCCAAGAAGTGTTTGTCAAGGCGATTGTTTTGTGTGGAAGCACAAGTTAAAGCAATGAATGGCGAATATAATGCTTACATTAGAATAGAATGACGATTTCAAAAATCAATAATGCGGCAGAGGTTGGCACAAGCAAAACCTCTTGAAGTCAGCTGCCAAATGGGATTGATTTTTAAAAATTCCGGTATTTGGGAAATAGGATTTTCCTCATCTAAGAAGCTATTGTCGAAGTCGAGTGATATAGAATTTTTTGCAGGACCGTTTGCAGAGTCAAAATACATATGAATTCACAATCCCGAAAAACCTGAAAAATCCCGGGACAAGTTTTTAAAAATCTGGGGATTCGGGATTTGTGAATCCCGGGATTTCCCGATTGGCATCCTTATCTAGTAAACATGCTTTAGACCCATTAGTCTGGATTACAATCTATCTTCACACAATACTGATGTTGTGTTAACTTATACAGTGAGTGGCACAGTCGACTCCGAACGACAGATGTTTTTTGATTTTTTTTTGAGAAATTTTCCATGGCAATTTCATTTACTCTTAGAGTTCTAGTGCGAAATCTGCTAAGAGGAAGCCGCTGAGGAAATATTTTTCAAATTTTCGTTTCGATGTTTGACATGGGGTTTGAACCGAGACCTCATGTCTAATAATCCAACATACAATCTATTAGACTACGGTGGCTTAAGACGTCTAGTGTAACTGCTTTATATTGCCATTTATCCGTTGCCATCAGAAAAGGTAACGGCCTCACAGACCTATTTGCTTAATTCTGCTTCTGTAGTTGTTATTATCTCATGCATTAAACCGGCTGCCTATAGAATGCGCAGCAATAAAGTTATCTTACTTACTTACTTAATTGGCCGTAACAACGCGATTAACGGATTTCAGCCTGCCCCAACATATCCTTCTAGACACATCCTTCTTCTGGCGCGCCTACGCCTGTTGGTCACACCAATCGAAGACAGGGATTCCTTGATTTGGTCCTTCCAACGGATACAAAGTCGTCCTATTCGCTGACTTCCGTAGATCCCTGAAAAGAGGTCTACATAGAGGCTATTGTTAAGGTTTTCATTAGATGGAATTTTACGTGGTGGGTTCCAAGCCCTACGCACAACCCGCATTTAACATTCAGGGTGCTAGAATGCTATCCAGCAGGGACCACTAGATGGCTGAGTGTCAACTTGTATACAGCAAGACAAGGACCGTCCTTGTGGTCGCCATGTTGGCCATATTCAGAAACTTTACCTTGTTTGCATGCATTCCATCCCTTCCAATAAAGTCGTATGTCTGTGGCATATCTCGCTTACCAGTTGGTAAGGCATCCTTAAGAAATATATTCTAGAAAGATTTCTTTGTAGAAAGATTGAGTGAGTATTCTGTTGAAAAAGCTAAAATGATTTCACTACTGTGGTAGAGCATTGCTAGTTAATTTGAATCGAGAAGTGAAGTAAGTCAATTTTATATCGTATTTCTATGACCATCTGAATGTTTATCCACAGTAAACTTCGAATTTTGCTGTGCATTAGATGAGTTCCACAGTAATCTTACAGTGAGTTTCGCAAGGGAATTTGAAGTCTTTCAATTTAAAAACAATTTTAAACACATACTCTGTAATGTGTATCTCAGAAATGTAGGTGAATGCAGCCATTAGTCCTCAAGTGCTTTTCAATGTCTAACAACCATCAAATATTTTAGAATTCCTTTCTGTTAATGTTGAATTTTTAAAGAATTTTTTAAGTCCTTTAATGGAAACGGCCAAAGGCAAATTCTTTCATTTCAATTTGTTCTGTTAAAGTATTAAAGTTTTGTTTGCCCACATCAATCATTGTTTTATTTAAGAAATTTATACGAAAAGTTTCTTTAAAAAGAAAATATTTTCTCAACATAAAGTTTGTAATTTTTACAAATATTTAAATAATAAACCGCACAATAGAAAGTCATTATTTTAAAAAATGTTCCATGATTTCTTTTTTAATAAAAAAAAAAATAATTTACGAGACTTTTAATTAATGTTCATGGGAAAAGATAAGAATTCTTTCAAAATAAATATGCACATGAAATGATATTTTGTTAATATTTTATACTGGTATACTACAGTCAAACCCGGTTATAACATACTCTATGGGACCAGCAGAAATAGTTCGTTATAGGCAAAGTTCATAATAAATGGGGTGAAGTCATAGAAGAAAATATAAAATTTAAAGAATTTTTTTAAATTTTTAAAAACAAAAACTATTTCTTTTATTACAAACCAAAAATATGTGTTAATACTTTTTACCTCTCAACTGATTAAAAGATGTTGAGCTGCAATTAAATGTTGCCATATTAAAAAAAAAGTAAAGAAGATTGCCTAACTTCAAAGTTTTTTCTGAGGGTTCGTTAAAATGTATGAAATTTAATTACAGGAACCATTTAAAGTAGTTCCTTTTAACCGAGAATTCGTTATAAACAAGTTTGACTGTATATAAGTCAACATTCGGCATGTTTTAAAGTACAATTGTATGTGTACATAAAAGTAGAAAAGTCATTAAAATATTTCCATATTCCATATTTAAATGTCACATAACCTTCAAAATCCCTTTAATTTCCTTCGGGAAATTGAATAAATTTTGAAAACATGTGTGCATGTGGCAGCATCATTTAAATATGTTGCACGCATTTGTTGAATGAATAATATTCGTTACAATATATTGATAAGCATTTATTTCTTCTTATTTTAAGAATTGATTATTGGGAATCAATTCATGAGACTATACACTGAATTTCTTGCACTATACACCTGCCTTCTTATTCATTACAACGCTCATGTTAATTAGGTTTTGTAAACATTAAAGTATTGAAACTCAACTGCAGTGGTTTAGATCGAGTGCATAGCTCCTACCATACGTCCGTACCTTTCGTTGCACATAGTCGGTAAGGGAATTGTTACGAAGTTTTGAAGTAGCCGTGGTCTAATAGGTAGACCACGAAAGGCCCGAGTTCGAATCACAGGTCAGGCATCAAAACGAAAATATGAAAATATTTCTTCGGCGACTTCCTCTCAGCAGATTTCTGACAAAACTCTGAGAGTAAATAAAATTGCCATGAAAAGTTTCTCAAAAATCTGTCGTTCGGAGTCGACTTTAAACTGTAGGTCCCACTACTTATGTATAAAATTAACGCACACAACGCGAGTCTTGGGAGAAGTTAGGACGTTGTACAAGGGTCAATACGACCTCCGGGTACTGTACTTGTCACAGTTGACAAGTGCACGTCCTCTAATATAACCTAATCTAACCTATCGAAGTTTTGCTTTTACATCGCTTAATATTAAAATTATAAACAATGCAGTAAACAAATCTGTTTACAAATTATCGTACTGCTTAATATAACATAAAACACTAGCATAAAAACAAAATGGTAAACAAGTAAACAAAAATCTACAAACAAAACTACAATAATAAATGTAAACAAAATACACAAACAACAATAGTGAACATAAACAGTGATGTTTACATTTATAGAGATTTCTAGAAGGCGAAGTTACGAACATTCAAGAACATTCATCAAGCTGTTTACGTTTGCATATAAAAGCCAAGCCAAAGCAGACAAGTGAGTTAGTTAAGTTCAGTTAGTCTTGTGTGAAGACGCGGTGTGTTTGAAGAAAGTAATCGTGGTTTGAAGATCTCCATCACAAAGATTCGTTAAACAATTGACTAGTAATTGTTATTGTTCATGCAAAGAGTGTAAACAGATGAATAACAAATAAAGCAATTGTTGTTGTTTACATCAAGTTGTGAAGAGTGGCGCACAGAATTGTGGGAATTATAATGAATTTGAATTAAAACTAAATACAAATTTATTTTTATTTCATTTGCAATCTACGAGCTCATATTGCAAACGTTTTTAAATGGGAGAAACCTAACAATATTCTTCATTTTATCGGGTGGACAAGTCAACAATTTGATTTTCCGTCATTTAATCTGCGAAGAGCCATATAACTACGATAATTATGTCATCTTTGAGGACACAACTTGATCGCATAACTAAATAATTTTCCATTGCTGTTATGTTTTCTCAAACCAAGTAGAAAGCACAACTTTCCATGACCTCAGCCTCAGTTCTGCGGGTGTATAGACGCCTATAGGAGAAGAATATATTAATACAGTGAATGGGAAAGTGAAGTGTCTTGCGTGTATATCTCTGCCATAACATAAGCAAGAAGTTTCTAGTAGGTAATGTGTTGGATTATAAAAAGAGAGCGTGTGGTTCAAACCCTGTCTCAGATATTGCGAACAAAACGAAGTATGAAAAAATATTTCTTTTGCTGACTACTTGCAGCAGTTGTCTCGAAAAAGCTCTAAGAGAAAAATAAAACTTACATGAATAGTTTCCCAAATTTGTCGTATGGGGCCATCATAGATAAAATTAACATTCACAACAAAAAAAGTGGTGGTGTGAGAAGCTAGGTTGTAATCCTGACTACAGGATTCTAATGAATGTAAAAAAAATACCGTAAGCAAATAATATTGTCACGCATTGCAGTCTCTAAGACAGTCAGAAGCACTAAAAGAAGTGTGAAATATTGTATTGAATGGCCGTCGACTGAATAGACGTGACGTACCTGAAAGCTGTGATACAAAGTATTGAAGATTTCCACAATTTGCCAAATTTCGGGAAATAAAAAAAATGTTTCAACATTTGTCAAGGTCAATTAATTTTGGCACCACCCTTGTAACAATTCCGCAACAATTTTATCAAAATTTGTGAGGAATTGCCTGGAGCTGTCATAAAAATGTTGTGGTGGTAAAAGCATCGTAAAACTTTTCTACAACTTTCCCTTTTTTTATAGATGAATAGGGAATAATCTAAATGAATTCATTTGTTTTGTTTTATTTTATTTTGTTTAGTCTACAATTTTTCACAATTTTTCACAATTCAAAGGCACAATTTCATTTTCATGAACGATTTTATGGCATTCCTTTAAACAAGCTTGTCGAATTTTGAAACACGTATTCAGTTAAATATCCTGTTTAATGTTTGCGAATTTTAATTTTTTTTTAAATGAAATTTAATTGCAAAGAATTAAAATAAAAGAAATTCAGCCTTAAGGTTAAAATAATAAAGTCCTTAGAGTGTTTTCCTGATGGTTTAGAAAAATTCTCCTTTAAAATCGTAGGATGTTAAATGAAAATTAAACTCAAACAGGAATTAATTTGCTCGAGAGTAAATGTAAATTACTTTTACAACAGGAAAGAGGAATATTAAACAGGTAAGAGGGATATTTATGTCTTAATACCTTTGTGTGTTCAATCGCACCTCGTTCACAACCATTTATTTCACTTCTACTTGTTACTCGCCATGTTTTCTTTAGTTGGTTTATTGTCAAGCTGGTGTCGCCACGTGTGGCCTACTGGTTCTAGTCAATATCATCCAAAAGCTTTCGTATTTGTTTACATAAGTATATACAGTGGACAGCAAAAGTCTTAATACAGCAACATGAATTTAACAATTTCATCAATTTTTACAGAAAATATATTTTTTTATTAATTTATTTCTGTTTTATTGTAAAACAAACAATTTTTTATTGTTTTTCCTAAGTGAATTTAAAATTCAAAGGCCTAAATATGAAAACTAGCTGACTCGCTTAACTTCGTCCCGCCCAAAAAATTGATTTCTTTTATTGCCTCAAAATAGGTCTCATTATATATTTATTGTAATACGAAATTGCAGTTGTTGTCGCTCTAAAACAAATATCGAATTAGCTGACTTATAGGTATCTCTTAAAGGGGGAGGGTTGCCATGACCATTTTTGTTGAGTTTGTCGATATTGACTCTACGAACATACCCCTCAAATTACATTCGTCTACGATTAGTATGTTCCTAAATATTCAATTTTAAAGGTTTGCCACTCCTACTTTTTGGTATGTAAAATTTTTTTTAACCATCTAAACTTGATAAGCTTTCGACCAAAAAAGGAATGATTAAAATCGGTTCAGTAGTTTAAGAGTTATGGGTATCACTTGAAGGGGGAGGTTGTCACGCTCATTTTTAGTGGGACTATCGGTATCGAATCTACAAACTTACCCACCAAATTTTATTCTTCTACGATCAATATGTACCTAAATATTCAATTTTATCGATTTGCCACGCCCTCTTAATATTTAGGGATGAGAAGTAGATGTTGTCCGATTCTCAATCCTAACCGATATGCACTCAAAATTTCATGAAAATCTGTTGATAGAAGGAGTTGAACCACTAGCACCTTGACACGAGAATTTTATACATATGTATGTACATATTAGGGATGTCAATCGGGAAATCCCGAAACTCGAAATCCCGGGATTTTCGAGATTCACAAAATCCCGAATCCCGGGATTTTTAAAAACTTCTCCCGGGATTTTTCGGGATTTTCGGGATTGTAAATTCATATGTATTTTGACCCTACAAAAGGTCCTGAAAAAAAATTCTATATCACTTAATGTTGGAGAACAACAAACTAATAATTAGTATTTATTATATTTAAATTTATTTTATTATGTACTAATGTTTTTTATATTATCATTTCTAATAATATTCTTAATGTACCACTGTACTTGCTATAATTTATCTATTTTCTATATTCTTTCTTTCCTACTTCTATTTTACACATACATACACATATATATGTAAAAGCTTTGTCAGGCGATTTTCTACCTGCTACTAAGCTAACCGGTTTTTGTACACATCCTTGTTAGTGTAAAGAACCCTTTTTTATTATTTGTTACAATTTTGTAAAAATATAGAATTATTTTGCTTTGCCTAAATTTTGTAACAAATTATTATAATTCTGATCGTTAAAGCTATAACATCACTGCCTTGCTGCTATTTATATCATATAGCTAGATCATTGAAGCTATAATCATACTGCCTTGCTGCTAATTTGTATTCAATAATAAGTTCAAATTAAAGTTAAATTTGTTCATTAACAATAATAAGTTTTTAAATAATAAATTTTAATTTAATAAAATTTAAATAATAAAATTAATAAAATAAAGTGAATTAAAACCTCAATCTTAAACATTGGTGCCGAAACCCGGGAAATATTGCCTATTGTGGAATATTGCCTTTAATTTTATCTACATTAAATATTGCCTATGCGGAAATACTGCCTGGTCTTGCATATTGCCTATTTTTGAATCTTGCCCATACTGGACTTTTGGCTATTTTTTGGAATCTTGCCTATTGGAATTCTGTCTTCACTGTGACCTTGAACAACATTCATCGCCTACTATATCTCTGGCTTGGAACTGCTAATTGGATGAAATCTGGTGGATACTTGGACTTAATACTTGGGTTTGCATTCTGTTAAGTTAACCTGCGTTACTACTGCCTTACTTTGTGATCAAATCGTATGTATTAATGAAATTTATTTAGAAAGTGTGTTTTTGAAAACTATTAAGTGAAAGAAAATTAAAATGGAAAATTTATCGAAACTAATAGACGAACAACGGTTATTGTTGAAAAATTTGCAACGTACTGCAGAAGCATACCAGTCGAAAACTAATATTACACGAGGTTATGCTCAAGGTGTCTTGGAAGAAATCGAGTCTTCTTCCACTCAATTTAAAGATGTGCATAAACAGATTTTGGAAATTATTCGTGAAAATTCGTTTAATATGAGTGACGTACCTTACTTCTCTGAGGACGTATATTATAATTTTCAGAACGAATTTTTATTATTAAAGGGTCAGTTAATTGATACAATAAATGAAGCTAGTAATCCTCATGTATCAACTTTCCATTCAAGTACGCTTGCAAACTCAACACATAGTAGAAACGAAACTATAGCAGTTGAAGCTCGTTTGCCTAAAATAGATCTACCGGTATTTAATGGAGATTACCTCTCTTGGATTTCTTACAAAGATATGTTTATGTCGTTAGTTCACAATAATCAGTCGTTAAGTAATGTTCAGAAGTACTACTTTTTGAAGAGTTCGTGTTCAGGTATTCCTTTAGATATTGTAAATGAATACCCTGCTTCAGACGCTAATTATAGCTTGGCTTGGAATGCCTTAAACAATCGTTATCATAACAAAAGGAAAATTGTCGATATGGTAATGAAAAAGTTGTTTTCAATACCTTCTTGTAATGGCTCAGCTGAAAGCATTCAGATTCTTTTAGATACGACGCGTAATAGTCTTGCTTTGTTGCGCACATTAGGAGTCAATTGTAATGGTTGGGATGCAATCCTAATATATATGTCCGTTAATAAACTCGATCATCAAACTCGTAAGGAATGGGAGCAATCTTTAAAAGCTTCTACTGAAGTTCCATCCATTACTACCCTTTTTGAATTTTTGGAAACATCCTTCAGAACTTTAGAAACAATTAATGATTCTCATTCGTATTACAGCACTAAATCTAAAAATTTATATCAAACAACAAACAAAAAGGTTTCTAAACGTACTGTTCATGTAACTGCAACTGATAATGATTCAAATTGCCCTTGTTGTGACAAGCGACACCCTTTAATCAAATGTTTTAAATTCACAGCTATGTCCTCTGAGAATAAGCGCAAGTTTTTAAGCGAAAAGAGGATTTGTAGAAATTGTTTAAATATTGGACACTTTAGCGTCAACTGTCGTTTAAAATCAAATTGTCAAATTTGCCAGCAGAAGCACCACACCACTGTGCATAAGGAATATGAAAAAGTAAATAGGGCTGATAATAATTCATCTGATAAGGTCATTGAAAACTTAGTATGCAACTGTAATGTTCTAAAAGACCAGCCTCAAGTACTCTTAGCTACAGTGCGTGTAATAGTTAAAACACCCAGCGGTCTTTTTCATTTAAGAGCAATTCTTGATCAATGCGCTCAGGCTTCATTTATTACTCAAAATGCTGCTGAAACTCTAAAACTACAAAGTATTAAAACTCATGCTCAAATAAGCGGTGTTTGTGGAAAGGATTACACCGCCACTAAACTAGTTCAAATTAGTTTGTCTTCAAATTTCGAGCCTAATTTTGAGATGGCCTGCCAAACCTTTGTTTTACCTAAAATTACAGCTTATCAGCCTCAACCGATAGATTCGAAAATGTTTTCAAGTTTAAGGAAACTTAATCTGGCTGATCCACATTTTACTGAACGTGGTTCAATAGACTTACTCTTAGGTGGAGATGTCTATAGTAATATAATTTTACCTCAGCAAAGAAAGATTAATAACTGCTTATTTTTACAACTTACTCATTTCGGTTGGGTAGTTTCTGGGCCTATATCACAGGTCTCTTTTCCGAAAAACAATATAAATGTCAACGTGTGTGCTTTGGATAAGCAACTTCGTGCATTTTGGGAGCAAGAAGAAATAATAGAAAAACGAGTTCTTACAGAAGAAGAAGAACTTTGTGAGAAGTATTTTCAAAAGACCACTACTCGTGACTGTACTGGTCGTTATACTGTTTATTTACCCTTTAAAGCTGCATTAAACGGATGTCCTTTGCCAATCTTTAACCATACTGATTATAATGCGCTTTCTCGGTTGAAGAATGTTGAAGCAAAATGTAAAAGGAATCCGACGTTTGGTAAACTCTATGAAAACTTCATAAAAGAATACGAAGAGCTTGGTCACATGGTCAAACAAGGTAAATACCCAGATAACTTAATTAGGAATAGTTATTTCTTGCCGCACCACGGTGTGCTACGAGATAGCAGTACTACGACAAAGTTGAGAGTCATTTTTGACGGAAGTTCTAGGAGGATACTTCAACCTTCATTAAATGAGGAACTGTCTGCAGGACCCGCTCTGCAAAATGATCTTCCTACGATTATAACACGATGGAGACGTTATCGTATTGGATTCACAGCAGATATAGAAAAAATGTTTCGCCAAATCATCGTAGCTAGCGAACACCAAATATATCAGCAGATATTGTGGAGAGATGCTGATTCTAATGATATCAACATATACAATCTTACAACCGTAACCTACGGCACTAAACCAGCTCCATTCCTATCAATTAGAGTACTTCAACAATTAGCACTGGATGAAAAAGAACAGTTTCCTTTCGCCTGTAAGGTACTCAATACGGACACTTATGTAGATGATGTGATTTCTGGAGCTGATGATTTGGCTCAAGCCATAAATATTCATTCGGAATTGTGTAAGCTATTGAATAAAGGTAAATTCAATCTTCGTAAATGGTCTTCTAACTCTATGGATCTCATGGAATCTATTTTGCCCGAACTACGAGCAGATTCTAAAATTTTTGAAATTGAAAATGATAATTTCATAAAAGCTCTTGGTCTTGAATGGAATATCAAAGAAGACTACTTTTCTTTTAAAATGAAATTTGAAAATAGTGACGAGAAGGTCACTAAGAGAAGTCTACTGTCAGATGCAGCAAAGCTATATGATCCTCTAGGTTGGCTTTCGCCAACAACAATTTTAGCGAAAATAGAATTTCAAAACCTATGGTTGTTAGGAATTGATTGGAATGATTTTGTTCCAGAAGATTTAAATAGAAGATGGATCGAATATAGACGCAATTTAAAGGAGCTAGAAAGAATAAAAATTCCTAGATGGATCGGACTTTCAGCCACTAGAAAAGTTGAAATTCACGGATTTTGTGATTCTTCTAAATTTGCATTTGCTGCTGTTGTTTATGCTAAAGTCATTTTGAATAATTCTAGCGTGAAAGTAAACTTACTACAAGCGAAAACTAAAGTAGGACCACTAAAACGACTAACTATACCTCGAATGGAACTCTGTGGAGCAACATTATTAGTCAAGCTTGTTAGCAAAATAACCTCTTCACTTGATAGCGAAATTACGAACATATTTTATTGGACTGATAGCACCACAGTACTTTCATGGATTAGAGGTCAGTCATCCAGATGGCCAGTTTATGTTGGAAACAGAGTAGCAGAAATACAGAGAAGATCAACGAATAATCAATGGCGTTACGTTTCAACACGAGATAACCCAGCCGATTGTGCATCTCGAGGAATTTCAGCAACGGAACTCGTTAACCATGATCTATGGTGGAATAGCCCTAAATGGTTGGATGAAATACCAGAAAAATGGCCAAAACAACCAATTTTAAAATTTGAAAATTCTGATTTACCAGAAGAACGTACATGTTTAAATATACATTCAACTATTGCTGAACTAGAATATCCCGAAATTTTAACACGCTTTTCCTCTCTTAGTAGACTAATACGAGTAACTGCGTACATACTTCGGTTCTCTAAAAATTCGTTATACAGAAAACAATCACAAACAACAGGTAGTAGTAAGATGACAGGTTTTCTCACCAGTAGCGAGCTTAATTACGCCCGTATGAAACTCATCATAATTTCACAACAGGTTGATTTTTCGAACGAAATTCTTCAGCTCAGAGAACATGGTCATATTAGTACAAATCGGACAATTGCTAAACTGTGCCCTTTTTTTGATTCTTTAGAAATTATTCGAGTTGGCGGTAGAATTCAAAACTCAGATTTAAATTATTCTTCTAAGCATCCAATTTTACTCTCGAAAAGAAATCCTATAACTTATCTTATATTTTTAGATGCTCATAAAAGAACTTTACATGGTGGTTTAATTGAAATGCATTCATTTGTATCCCGAGAATACTTCATTTTGTCAGCTAGAAATATAGCGAAAAAGGTTTTACGGCAGTGTATGGATTGTTTTAAATACAGTGCAAAAGCAGCACAACAAGTTATGGGTAGCTTACCGAGTGTTCGTCTTAAGCCAGCGCGACCTTTCAAGCATAGCGGCGTAGACTATGCAGGACCAATAACCATAAAACAATCAACTGCACGAAATTCTGTCACCACAAAAGGTTATATTTGCTTATTTATTTGTATGGTGACCAAGGCTATACATCTGGAAGCTGTGACCAGTTTATCTACAGACTCATTTCTAGCGGCATTTCGACGCTTTATATCCAGACGTGGAAATTGTACCAATCTGTATTCTGATTGTGGTACGAATTTTGTTGGTGCTCAGAAAGAACTGGAAGTTCTTTACAAGAACAAATCTTCTTTACCTAAAGAGCTCGCTGAACTTCTGGCCTCTGATGGAGTTACGTGGCACTTCATACCACCAGCATCACCTAATTTTGGAGGACTGTGGGAGGCAGGAGTTAAATCTACGAAACACCATTTGCGCAGGGTTATGCATAATCGCATTCTTACATTTGAAGAGCTTACGACGCTTCTTACACAAATCGAGAGTTGCCTGAACTCTAGACCATTGTGCCCTCTGAACAACGATCCTTCTGATGTTAATGCTCTTACACCGGCACATTTTTTAATTGGCGAGCCGTCTGTCTGTGTACCAGAAGAAGACTTACTTCAAATTAACATCGATCGTTTATCCAGATGGAAAGTCGTCGAGAAATTAAAGCAACATTTTTGGCGCCGCTGGTGTCGCGAATGGCTTTGTCGGTTGCAGGCTAGACCTAAATGGCTTAAGGTCTCGAGAAATGCAAAAGAAGGCGACTTAGTAATTATATTTGATGAACGTTGTCCACCCGGACAATGGCCTTTGGCTCGAGTTCAAGCCGTACATCCTGGTAGTGATGGATTCGTAAGAGTAGTGACACTGTTATCGAATGGAAAACTTTTTAAACGTCCTATTTCTAAAATAGCCTTTCTACCTAATTCAGATCCTCTCTGTGAAAATATGTAACACTCCCTTAAGTTAAACACTATCGTGCTTAGGGGGGGAGAATGTTGGAGAACAACAAACTAATAATTAGTATTTATTATATTTAAATTTATTTTATTATGTACTAATGTTTTTTATATTATCATTTCTAATAATATTCTTAATGTACCACTGTACTTGCTATAATTTATCTATTTTCTATATTCTTTCTTTCCTACTTCTATTTTACACATACATACACATATATATGTAAAAGCTTTGTCAGGCGATTTTCTACCTGCTACTAAGCTAACCGGTTTTTGTACACATCCTTGTTAGTGTAAAGAACCCTTTTTTATTATTTGTTACAATTTTGTAAAAATATAGAATTATTTTGCTTTGCCTAAATTTTGTAACAAATTATTATAATTCTGATCGTTAAAGCTATAACATCACTGCCTTGCTGCTATTTATATCATATAGCTAGATCATTGAAGCTATAATCATACTGCCTTGCTGCTAATTTGTATTCAATAATAAGTTCAAATTAAAGTTAAATTTGTTCATTAACAATAATAAGTTTTTAAATAATAAATTTTAATTTAATAAAATTTAAATAATAAAATTAATAAAATAAGGTGAATTAAAACCTCAATCTTAAACACTTAACTTCGATAATAGCATTTCAGATAAGAAATACCCTCCTTCCAGTCATAAAAATCATTTGATGGCATCAAAGAATGCAAAAGCCATATAAAACGAATTAATAGAGTAACTGATTTAGTTACTCAACTATCCAAAGAAATATATTTATTTAGATCAGGATGTGGTAGAGGTAAATATTTACAAGCTGCATAGGGCTATGTTGGAACTATTTTACCAGCAAATGCTGATTGCGAGAAGTGTTCTTCAAAGGTAGGGTATTTTGGCAACAAAATGCGTTCAAGCCTATCAGATTACATGTTAGATGCTTTAACCTTTTTGTTGGAATCGATATAATTTTCTCAAAACTAATGAATTTGCATATGTATAAATAATTTTTATTTTTGTTAATCTACACTTTTTTGTTACTTTTTGTCTTTCTGTTTTTATATATTATTTTTAACGATATATAATTCTGATATACATAATTGGAATACAAATGATTTTGTTAACAAAATATTTTTATTATTAAGAGAATTTTAGGATCCCGAATTATCTCGAAATATTCCGGGATTTCGGGATCGGGATTTACAAAATCCCGAATCCCGGGATTTTTAAAAATCGATCCCGTTTGGCATCCCTAGTATGTATGTATTCATATTAGATAGGTACTTATTCGAAGTGTTCATCATAGCGTATGATCAATATTTAATAATATAATCTAATATTACTCATACGCTTGCATTAACAAGTGTCATTAAAGTGTAGCATATTTATCAGCTGAACTACATACCCAATCGACAGTTATGTACATACATAATATATTGTATGGAATATATTGTATGGAATATGGATATTAAGCTTGTGAGGACTTTTTATCAATATATATTGGAGTACAACGAGTTTTGCTGTAAACTGTACATACATATATAATTGATCATTACAACTCTTCAGTCAGGCTTACGTCTTACCCTCTTACACCACTTATGTCGTGTTTATTGATTTCATACATGAGTGGCAGGAGCTACAGTTTAAACCTGATTCCGAAAGACAGAATTTTTGAGAAACTTTTTTATGGCAAATTTATTTTACTTTCTGAGTTTTTGCCAGAAATATGCTGAGAGAAAATTGCCGAAGAAATACTTTTCGAGAACATTTACTAAGTAAAGTGCTTGAAAATGGCAGTTTTGCATTGCTTTGCATTGTTGATCATTTGTATTTGAGGGGGAAGTTGGTTCCAGAGACGAATTGAGTGAATAAAAAAATGGTTGTTGAGTGATGGCCTTGTTATATTTCATAGAGTTTATCCGGTTCCCTCTATTCGACCTAGAAAATATTAATCTCTCATACAAATAAGTTTGTATAGAAATAGCAGAATCCCGCAATTCAATAAATTGTCAAATGTGACATTATAAATTAGTCGGGCGAAATGCGATAAGCTCCTATTTCTCCTGATGCAAAAAATGTATCGTGCATTGTAGGCTACGTTAAGTCTTCGTCTACTAACTGCATCGCAGCTAGCAAACAGCTCACATCCGTACATAAGAGTCGGTAGTAAATATGTCTTCGCTAATAGCATTCGAATATTAATTGGTGTAAAATACTGTGACATCCAGAGATTTCGAAGAATCTCAAAAGTATTTCAGGTAATTTTCACGTGATCCGACTAATTTGGTTTTCTTTTAAGAGTTACGCCAAGACTTTTAGCCGTTTTAACAAATCCTATATTCGATCCATTCATTTGAATTGCTAATAGATTCAAGATAAAATTTTCAAGTGCTCCAACTAGTAACGCCTTTGATTTGTTGGGATTTATACTTAGACCATTTGCAGAGGCCCAAAAATAAATTTCATTCAAATCCTGATTTATCAAACGGATGCAGTTGGTAGCATCACTAGCACTACAATCCATGTATAGCTGCACGTCATCAGTGTACATGTGTATTTGGCAATGTTTTATCTACAACGGTAGGTCATTAGCATAAATCAAATACAACAATGGGCCAAGTATAGAGCCCTGTGGCACACCTCTTTGCATTGAACAGCTCCTGGATATAACTGAGTTATGGCTAACGCTTTGACTTCTGTCGCCTAGACAGGAGGAGATCAGTTTTAGTGCTGATACACATATTTCAGTTTAAGTTACAAGATATAATGATGGACAGTGTCAAATGCCTTAGAATGATCCAGTAGTAATGTGCTCGCCAAATAACCGTTTTTTTTTTTTTTTGAAAATGCTTTAAAAAAATCTTCTGCAAATTTTCTCAAATTTCTTTTTTTATTTGAAAGTACAATCCTTCCGGTTAATAATGGAAAATAATTTCATTGAAATGGCTGTCTCGGCTTGCCATGCAGTAGCCTACACAATCGGTCCAATTTTTAAGCACATTATCGATTGTGTGCAGCTGTATTTCACCAATGGCTTCACAAATATTGTCCTTTAAAGCGTCAATTGTCTCTGGCTTTTTGGCGTAACACTTATCCAACGGTGTCAAATCGCAGTTCGAAATGGCCAAACGACATCAGCTCTGTGACTGATAATGCGGTCTCCAAAAGCAGGCCGCAAAACATCGAGTGTAACTTCGGCTGTGTGGCACGTAGCGCTGTCCTGTTGAAACCAAATATTGCCAATATCCTCCTCTTCAATTTTTGTGAACAAAAATTCGTTCAATATGGCACGATAACGATCGCCATTGCCTATAGCAGCCACTACTTGCATATTTTCGAAGAAAAATGACCCAGTTACGCCTCTGGATCAAAATCTGCTCCAAACAATGACTCCTTTTAGGTGCGTCGACTTTTCAAAGCATGCGTACGGGTTTTCTGTGGCCCAAATGCGATAAATTTGCTTGTTTACATACCCGCCAAGATCAAAATGAGCCTCATCTAATAAGAAGATTTTGTTGCCAAATCGGCATCTTCTGTAAGTCGATCGCAGGCCCACTTAGCGAAGCGAAAACGCATTGGATGGTCAATTGTTCAAGCATATACACAACCATATTCGTTTAGTGGAAGGATTAAACTAATTATCCGTCAAATCAGACATGAGATAAGTATTATCATTCATGAAATAAGCACTAGTTGAAAAAAGAATGTTAGATGTCGGACCCTTTACAAGAAATGACATAATGTGACGATTATCAATCTGGCATCTAATTTCCTCGATTACATGAACCAACGCTCTAAGGCAGCTGTGTTGTAGTCGAAATCCGGATTGCCTTTTCGTCAATATCGAATTAGTGTACAGATAATTACATACTAATTTCCAAATAAATTAATTTCTCGATAAATAAGCCAGTATAGCGATAGGCCGAAAACGTTTATCCTGTTTTAAAATTGGTACGACCTTAGCGTGTTGCCATATAGAAGGGTTCGTAGAGGTGGTGACAATTGTATTAAAGAAATGAGGGAAATAAATAAGTGTATATGGGAGCGTTAGTCTAATAAATTTTGAAGGCATACCATCTCATAGCCAATAGCATTAGATTTAACGTGAATAGATGACCTCAGTACTTCTTCCTGCCTAAAATGCATGAAATTGAATTCATGCGTTTGTCGTTGATCTAGTCCAATGCTGTCATAAAAATTTATGTTTATAGGTGGCAATGGGGTGTTTGCAAATTGACGCTTTACCTGGTCTAAGTCAATTTCCTGGAAATCATCACTGACACGTTTTTATGAATGAGGGTGTGTTCGGTGATTTTTTTTTATAGAATATATCCGGCATTCTTCTCAAGCATCGATTGTCGTATAGATGGTACAGGCTTAACACAATTGTTAAATATTTTTTCACGTTTAGTGGATATGCGGATATGGCTTGATTTCCCTATTGACGTTTATTTAATCTACTTTGAACATTCTCTGGAGGGCCACCCTCTTTATTAGTAACAATAATAATCCATTAATCTGTTAATGAGAATGTTTCGGATTCTGATTGTTACAAAAAAGTATCATTACCATTAGATGGAATACAAAAGACATAAAAAAAGAAAATAAATAAGAGAATACATTTTCAGGAAAATATTACCTGAAGTGTAGTAACTGGAAATTAGAAAATATAATATCGTAGTCCAATATTATAAACAACAACATACAAATAGAAATTCTATTGAAATTCCCATTAAGTTGCCTTAATAACGCTCGTTTTATTCTTATTCGTATTGAGATTGTAAAAACACCAGTTAATGTTAAAGCAAAAGCAAAAACAAAAGGGAAACAACAAAAGAAAACTCATTGAATTTTGTTAATTTTGGTAATTATTTTAATAAAAAGCTTGCCTTATCAGATTTTTAACAATCAGATTTTCTTCGAAATACTTTTCAATTTGATTCCCTTAATCTTTTCGAAAAATGTCTAAAGCGTGCTTAAATTTTCAATGATTTCGTAACCTTAATTAAACGCCAATTAACGCAACAACAACAACAACAGCAACAGGAAATTTAAATGAAAAGAGCAGAAAAGTTAATTAAAAGGGTTTCATGTCCTTTGAAGTACAAAGAAAATGTCTGGCATTGTTGAAAAATTAGTACACCAGCCTTGTACTAATTCAATTTATTTTTAAAAATTTATAAAAAAAAATAATAAAAACAAGAAAACAAATTTAAATTTAAAGCCTTTAAAGAGCATACGCCCTACGTTTTATGGTTGGAAGTGGCTGAACTGCAATAGATTGCAGCAAACAGGATAATAGTTTTGATCAAACAGTAGGTATGATATATAATGCAACAAAGTAAAGCGCCATATTTTTTAAATTTTCTTTTTTTTAATTTTATTGTTCAAAAGCAAAAATTTTTGAAAATAACATCAAGTTTTAGAATCAGTTGAGATTTGTTCGATTTGGCCACCGTTCAAACGGCCGTCAAAGACATCACAGGCTGCACGAAAGTGTCTCTATGGTATTTTGGCCTATACCCAGCAAAGCGCCTTCTTGAGTTGATCTGCACTTTGGTATTTTTTAGTGAGAACCTTACTCTCCAAAATGCTCCAGGCGCAAAAGTCCAACGGATTGAGATCCGGAGATTTTGGTGGCCATTGTGCGATAAAAATGAAGCGAGAAACCTGCTTCTTAAGCCATTCTTGGTTGACGCTTGCTGAGTGCGGTGGTGCTGAGTCCTGTTGGTATATCCATGGTCTGCGGCTGAAATGTTTGTCTGCCCAGGGCTTCAATACTGTCTTAAAGACATTTTCCTGAATGTCTATGCGATATTTATTTTGACTGATAAATACTAGTGGCAGGCGACCATCAGCCGTTAAGGGGGCCCACATCTTTACCATCGGCGGCGCTTGAGTTCTGGTGGCCAATCGTGGGTGTAAATTTTCAGCTAACCTCTTTGGCAAGTACACCCGATCATTTTGCTCCTTCACAAACTGCTCAATTTAGAATGGCTTCTGATCGGAGAAAACCAAATTCGGTAACTGGCCAATTTCGTGCAAGCGAAGTAACAACTTGGCTCTTTCCAGTCTAACTTTTTTTCCATCTGTAAGCTCATGCACTTTTAGAACTTCAATGGCTTTAGTCCAAGCTCATTTTTCAATATGTGCTGCATCCGTTTTCGCGATATGTTCAGCTCACAAGCAATTTTTCTACCACTAAGGCGTGGACTCCGATCAAATCTAGCCTGCACTTTTCAGATCATTTCTGGTGTTGTTACCGTTTTTTTCCTTCCACTTTTTGGACGCGATGTAACACTGCTAGTATCATGGCAACGAGTTATGGTACGAGAAATAAAAGATTTATTCACATTTAAATGCTGGAGGACTCCAACGATAGCCACCTGTGGCTTTCCAGCCGAATATGAAGCAATCACACTATCACGCTTGAATTCTATCACGAATAACTTTTTTTCTGAATGCAATAGATCAAAATGCAAAATGCTAGAATAAATCTAATGACAACAACCTGAAGTTCTCATCGCTTCTTTTTGAAATTTTTTTGTATATCAATTATACACCCAAAGAAAAATTACAGTAGGATTCACTAAGAAAGAATACTTTCACTTTTCAAGTTAAATACGCAGTCTTTAGGAATTTGGTGATACACATTTTGACTTCCACTACACATTTTTCGGAACGACTATCTCTTATAACGATGTGGTGAAATAACAAAGAAATTTCCCTTATTTCAATTATTTGTCAATGAAAATCTGTTTAGTATCTCATTGTATCCAATAATTCATAAAAACGTCCCCCCGAAGTCATTTGTATGTTTTGATTTCATTTTCATAAGATGGATAAGTTTTCACCCAATGGCCTATACATCGCCATCGTCACTTGATCATCCTTATACTATGTTCAGACAGGTACTTCTATTAAGTCAATATTCGTTTATTTGGAAGTTGCCGTGGTCTAGTTGGTAGTGTGTTGACTTATTATACTGAAGGACCGAGTTCAAACCCCAGGTTAGACATCAAAATCAAATTATTTCTTCAGCGACTGTCTCTGCAGCGACTGGACTCCAGTTGATAATCGACTCCTTATGACAGATTTTTGACAAACGTTTCATGGATTTCAACTTTAAACTGCAGGTGCCGCTAATTATGAATAAAATTAACCCAAACAACTTAAGTGGTGTGAGAAATTAGGTCCTAATCCTGGCTAATTGACCAATTATGTATGCGTGTCTGTAACTAAACACTGAGACACTTGTTTGAGTATAAAAAAAAAAATTATTTTTTCCTTAAGTACTGTGTTATATTTTCATATCAATTTACGTCATAGATTTTAAGTATAACGTGTACGAGAATATTATTAAAATAAAATTTTAACCTTGCAAACTTTGCAAAAATAACAATATTTTCTTACGAGTCCTATGTAATCATTAAAAATAATTTATTCTAATATGTACTCATCATCATTGCAGTACCTTCTTAATTTGCGAATGTGATACTCCAAATTCATTTCATATTTTACCAAAGTAAGGCTTTCATTTTAAATTTTGTTTAAAGCAGACATCAAGGACATTCAGAAATTATTAGTGTTGCTTAATAAAACAGTAGAATTAATTAATTTATAATTTAATTTATATTAATTTCATAAAAAGAATTGGACCACCTGGAGATATATCACTGGTACGCATATCATTACATTGTTTGCAATCATAAATTTCCATAAAATTAATTTCCATTCTATTATTCGATTGGGTATGGTAATTAATGAAATTCTATTAAAATATTCGATTTATTATTCGATTAGGTATTTTAATTAATTAGTTATTCGGTGGTGAGTTTTTCGTTTAACTTATTACTTATGCCATTGAGAAAATAATTTCATCAAGTATATGAAAACGAATTTTATTGTTTGACAGTTTAATGTTAATTTTCATTGCTGTATTCTTGAAGTCAATAAACCTTTTAAACTGTAGATCCCGCCATTCACATATAAAATTAACTCACACAACATGAGTAGTGTGACAAGTTAAGCTAAAGTATTGTAATGGCAATTGGCCATTATACATACATACATAATTATGTATATATGTCTCAGAGATTAGCAATGAATCGTTTTTCCGCTACTCATAAGTACTCACGCAATTTTGAGTATGAGTGAACCAATAGAACTGAAATTCAACTACTCTGATTCATTCGTACTCGCCACAACATTGATAAGTATAAGTAGCAATGAGTATCAAACTCACAACATTCGAAATATGTCTGATTCATACGCCTACTCATTCTGTTTCATGTATTAAGAAAAATACTTATAATACTTATAAGTGATTCAAGTGATTCGAATCATTCAGTAAAATGTACAGTCTTTGTTGTTGTTGCATATACTATCAAAGAAGAAAAGAAATACAAAGACAAGAAGCAAAGCATACACAGTATTTTCTTGCGGGTATTGCAGTACTTGTAGACGAATCATACTTATTTTGTGCTTCGTGTAAATGCTAAGTAGAGAAGAGTCGAAGTCAATAACATCAATTGTTAAGTATGAATACGACGAGTACTTCCAACCTTGAGTATGAGTAGTATAAGTATGATATCAAAATAAGTATGAAATTATGAGTATGACTCGAATCTACTCATCATTTTGAATACTCATTGCTGATCTCTGGTATATATGTACATATATGGTTTTCGTGACATAGGGATATCATGGGAAATTGCATTGCTGATCAGCTGAAAAGAACTGCATAGTTCTCTCAGTTAGTTTACATCAGAAAAGTTCGCAAGTGGTATATGAAATATTTCTATATACGTATGGTTAAAAAAAGGACCAACTTAATTCTGTCCGTTAATCGCATAGCCATCCACCTCATTATAGCAATTCAAATGAGCCACTGTTCGTTTGGTAGACATTGCCTTCCAGCAAATAACTGCTGCAGTAGCTGTAGTTCTGAGGCACAGGAAGAGACTGTTGTGTAAATAAAAATAAAAATCTATCGGGTCCGCCATCGTGAATGGTAACACTTAGCTCATGTCGGATTTGAAAGATAATTAGTTTTATCCCTCCGCTGAAAGAATATTGACCATATAATGCGTTTGCGCTTCGCTAAGTGGTCCCTGAGATCGACCTCCAAAAGATGCCGATTTTGACAAAAAAATCATCTTTTCAATTGAAGCCTATTTCAATCTTGGCGGGTATGTAAACAAGCAAAATTATCGCATTTGGGGCACAGAAAACCCGCATGCACACATTGAAAAGCCGACGCACCCAAAACGGGTCGCTGTATGGTGCGGATTTTGGTCCAGAGGTATAATTGGGCCATTTTTTTTTCGAAAATAAGCAGAGAGTGGCCGTCATAGTCAATGGCGATCGTTATCGGGCCATGTTGAACGAAGTTTTGTTCACAAAAATTGAAGAGGAGGATATTAGCAACATTTGGTTTCAACAGGCCGGGGCTACGTGCTAGATAGCCGAAGCTACGCTTGAACTTTTGCGCCCTGTTTTTGGAAATCGTATTATCAGCCGTTTGGCCACCTCGGAGCTAAGATTAGACACTGTTGGACTATTATTTGTGAGGTGCCGTCAAAGATAAGTGATACACCAATAAGCCAGAGACAATTGACGCTTAAAAGGACAATATTCGTGAAGCCATTGGTGAAATACAGCTGCACACAATCGATAAAGGGCTTAAAAATTGGACCGCTCGTTTCATTATTAACCGCAAGGATTGTACTTTCAAATAAAAAAAGAAATTTGATTTTTTTTGTAGTTTTTTTTAAAGCATTTTCAAAATACAAAACAGTTATTTGGTGGACCCTTTACATAAATTTATTGTAATATTTATGGAAATATTGTTTTAAAACTTTAAAGCTGCAAAAATAAAATAAAAAAATTCAAGAAAACTTCTATAAATATACATGACGCCTCATGGAATGTAACAAACCGTCGCAAATAAAATTAATTCAAAATGAATTCATATTAAGAAGGTCTTAACTTCCGTTTGGGATTGCTTTGGTAAAGAGATGAATAAAAAAAAAAGTATTTTTAAATAAATTTTTATATTTTTGGATAATGCCTTACAGCACATACATACAAAAAAAAAAAAATTGATTTCATTTTCCTTTGAAATTCTAAACATAGTAGCATGAAATGAGAGAGAAAGTGGTGTAATGAATAATTTAAATGTCATTCTTCATGCTGGCTGGCTGGCTGTTTGGTAGGAGGATTTGAATAAATTGGAAGTTTTTGTTTGATTTTGTTTTATCAACATTTCCTTTCATTGAAAAGCCATTAATACAATATGGCACCAAAAAGAGGGTAAAGAAGGCTTAAATAGATTATGAGGCAATAAATAAATTACATATAAAGGATGGAACATGCATACGGAAGATATGTATAAATTATGATATATCTTGTCTAGTTCGAATAACAGTAATGTGTACATACAGTTCGCATAAAATGAATGCCATTGAAATTTCCTGGTGAGGCAATGTTGAATAATTTAGTGTGTAATACCTTTTTTGAGATCAACACTCAGAAGATGACCTGCATTCTGTTAGAATACAGGAAATATAATTTATAATCACACCACTTATTATGTGTGCGTTAATTTTATACGTGAGTGGCGTGACCTACTATTTAAAGTCGACTCTGAACGACAGATTTTTAAAAAACTTTACTTTATTTACGATTTATATTTACTCTCAGAGTCTTTTTCTAGAAATCTGCTGAGAAGAAGTTGCCGAACATATGTTTCTTTATATTTTCGCTTTGATGTCTGACCTGGGGTTTGATCTCGGGCCTTACGTCTAATAAGCCAACACTCTACCTACTAGACTACAGCGACAACATAACAAAAAAAAACAATGTTGTCGAAACAAACAGCTGTCAAACGAATATTGAATAAGCAGCTGAACCAGGTACATTATTATGTTTGAACGCTTAAAATATTGTACTCAATCAACCGAATATTGACTCAATAAAAGTGCATGTCTGAACACAGAGGACCCCCCAAATAACTTTTTTTCTTTGAAAATGCTTTAATTAACTACTGAATATTTTCTCAAATTTCTTCTTTTATTTGAAAGTACAATCCTTCCGGTTAATAATGGAAAATAATATCATTCAAATGGTTGCCCTTCCTGGCCCTGCAGTAGCCTACACGAGCAGTCCAATTTTTAAGCACATTATCGATTGTGTCTTCACGAATGTTGTCCTTTAAAGCGTCAATTGTCTCTGGCTGGCTTGTCGGCTTAATATTTATCTTTGACGGCACCCCACAAATAATAGTCCAACGGTGTCAAATCGCAGCTCCGAGGTGACCAAACAACAACAACTCTGCGGCTTATAATGCGATCTTTAAAAACAGGGCGCAAAACATCGCGTATAGCTTCGGCTGTGTGGTACGTAGCGCCGTCTTGTTGAAACCAAATATTGAAAATATATTACTCTTCATTTTTTGTGAACAAAAATTCATTCAACATGGCCCGCTGCACACAATCGATATTGTGCTTAAAAATTGGACCCATCGTGTAGGCACTGCATGGCTAGCCTAGGCAGCTATTTGAATAAATTTATTTTCCATTATTAACCGGAAGGATTGTTCTTTCATATAAAAAAAGTAATTTGAGACTATAACAGAGTACTTGTTATTTGGCGGACTATAACAGAGTATAGTAATATTGCACGTACCACTTGCTACTATCGATTTTGAGCCTTTTTGAAATAAAAATCATTTATTTGATACAATCTGTGTCAACTATGCCCTGTAAAATGTCGGAGATAGATTAGCTCATTAGCAATGAAATTTCCAAAGAAGCTCCTAAATCTCAAAACCCATATTGGAGGGACTCTTAAGTGATGCGAAATTTCACGACAAAAAACTCATCTCTCGAGACAAAAATTGAAAATATATAGCTTCGTTAGGGACATAACTGTGGCATAGAAATTTTCAAAGTAATTTGTATTTCTGAAAACAATGGGGATGTTTTCAAAATTACCATGTCAGCCACCTGGGAAAAATTGCATTTCATGGGTATAAAATGAGCAATGAAAAGCTAACATCCTATAAAATCTCCAAGTCCTGATAGGATAATAGCAATGGATTTATATGTAGATTAACATTGATACTCTCAAGCTGTGGATTCTGATAAATCGGAGAGTAAGCTAACATTTATCTTGTTTGCTAACGAAGAGAATTGTTTGCAAGATTGTGTTTATTTTCATTGAATCATTAATTATCGCCGCTAACCAGAAACGGCTTCAGATACTTTAAGTGCTATACATATATAGGGTGATTTTTTAACTATTATCTTTTTTGCAAAACTGGTTTAAACAGCTCACGCACGTTTCGTGGTTTGTTTCACTGTCAAACATGTTCACTTTGGTCTATAATTTAACCATGAATCGTCTTACAAACGAACAACGCTTGCAAATCATTGAATTTTATTATCAAAATGCGTGCTCTGTTAAGAAAGTTCATCGCGCGTTTCTTCCATGTTATAGTCAGTCTAATCGACCCACTGAAGTGGCTATTCGGGCTATTGTAACTAAATTTCGCACCAAATGTACATTGTTGAACATTAAACCAAACCAAAACGCTTACGTAGAGTGTGAACTGAAGAAAATAGCGCATATGTATCGGCCAGTGTTAACGATGATCATCGATTCATCGCCGTTCGTGGCAATTGGGCCTCTGTTACTTAACAACGTGGAAAATTTTGCAGAATATTTAGGTGTGAAGCCTTTCAAAATACAGCTGGTGCAGGAATTGAAGCCGAACGACCTACCACAACGCAGAATTTTTGGTGAATGGACTTTTGAAAAGTTGGCCGAAGATCCATTTCTTTATCGAAAAGTTGTGTTCATCGGCAGTGAAGTCGCCGTGGTCTAGTGGGTAGTGTATTGGCTTATTAGACGAAAGGGCCGGGTTCGTATCCCAGGTCAGACATCAAAACGAAAAATATTTCTTCGGCGACTTCCTCTCAGCAGATTTCTGGCAAAGACTCTGAGAGTAAAAATTGCCATGAAAAGCTTCTCAAAAATCTGTCGTTCGGAGTCGACTTTAAACTGTAGGTCCCGCCACTCATGTATAAAATAAACGCACAAAACATAAGTGGTGTGAGAAGCTAGGTCGTATCCTAACTGAAGGGTTGTAACGGCCAATTAAGTATGTATGTATGATTCCAGTGGATCTATATGTGTACTCTCAAGCCGTGGATTCTGATAAACCGGAGAGTAAGTTAACATTTATCTTATTTGCTTCCGAACAGAATTGTTTACAAGATTGTGTTTATTTTCAAGAGGCCTAAAACATTTCACACTTTGGCTAAGTGTTCAGCCCATGTTATTTTCTATTAACGACGTTTTATTGAATAATTAATTATCGCCTCTAATCAGGAACGGCTTCAGATACTTTAAGTACTAAGCATATACAACGTGAGCAATGTTTTTCAAATACTAAGTACCCACTAATATATCTCGTATATATTTTTTAATTTATAATTTCCTATTTTATTTAATTTTTTATTAAATTTTTTTTCTATTTCAATTTCAATCTGTTACAATCTGTTGTTTGCATGTCAAATAACATTGTATTGAGTATTTAGCAAATAAAACAAGAGTGTAAACATATTTGAAAATCACTTTAATACGATACGAATCGATTTGTAAATAAAACTAAAGTGGTTTTTAATTAAATTCATATGCAAACGCCTAAATATGTATACTCAAGTGCTTTTGATTTGTGTATGAATACATCGCAGCATTAGAATCATGCTGCAGTATTGACTTTATTGCTTTTATCTTCTCCAAATAAATAATAATAATACGATGAATTTTATAGAACAAAGAAAGAATAAACGAAATACGAATTTTGGGTAATTTTATTAAAACTGCCCTCAAATTTCTATTATAAAACCGACAAATTATGTGGCCATTAAAGTCGTCTATAAATATTACGTCGCGTTAAGGTGCTTCTCTGTCGTTTGGAGTCGACTTTAAACTGTAGGTCCCACCACTCATGTATAAAATTAATGCACCCAACATGAGTGGTGTGAGAAGCTAGGTCGTAATCCTGACTGAAGGGTTCCAATAACCAATTTTGTGTGTAAGAGACTAGAGACAGATGTGTACAGGCCTGTGGAAGATTCAATGTACGCTCCGTTTTCAATATTAATTATCAAAAAAAAGAAAAAATTCTTCAGTGATTAAACACTCACTCGGTGTTTAAATTATAAAGTATTTCGTGTAAATTTTCAAGTCCCAAACATTGAAGTGAAATAACGTGTGTTCAAGATTGAGTAATTGATTTTTTTCCCCCTTTCCAATAATTATTTTTTACTTTCATAACAATGTAAATGTAAATTTAAATCGATGCAGTACGACATTAAATTCCAATATTTCTCTGCTATTGAATTAACTACTAACCTTTAAATCCTGTCCACATGCAAATATTTTAGAATTACAAAAAAATAGTTTTTGCAATAAATCCGTTTTTTTTTTTGGCAAATATTTATTGAAGGAAATTGAAAGTAAATATCATGGCAAGTGTTATAAATGTCAACAAATTTCCTCCATCTCTTCTCTATTCCTCTCTTCTACTACACGTTCTAGCAGTGACAATCAATCTATGGGAACCATATCATCACCATCACAAACCATCACTTCACTATGGAATTAGACGAAGAATAAATGAATTTGTTTAGTGGCGAAATATCAGTGAATTTAAAATTCAATTGATTGAATGAAGACGTCAATGAGTACATGCACATACATACATATGTTGACATTCTTGAAGTTATTCTTTTTTTTCATGGGTATGAGTCAATGTATAAATATTAAGTTTTGATATTCTATTACGACAGCAGTTCCATCCAATATTAGCCGAAATTATATGATAAGTCAGTACACATACCGCCTTCATTTGCTCTGCGATGTGGTATATAGTGTATAGGCTTATTAGTTTTGATTTATACCAAATGAGTAAAAATTTAATACAATTTAAAAAGGCGTGGTTATCGGATCCAGTGGGTTGGATAGCTATTGGACCGAAGATCTCAAGGTATAGATGAAAACACAAACGTTTCTTTTAAATTAGCAAAAAAAAACCCTTCTCTATGTACTTACTTACTTACTAAATTGGCCATAACAACTCGATTAACGGATTTCGGCCTGCCGCATCACATCCCTCCAGGCGCCTATGCTTCTTGCGCGCCTGCATCAGTTGGTCACACCAATCGATGACAGGGCTTCCTCGATTTGGTCCTTCCAACGGATTCAAGATCATCCTCTTCGCTGACATCCGCCGATCCCCGCATCAAATAACTATCTCGCCGGAGCATCTTTCACCATACGAACGACATGGCCGAGCTGGCGCAGTTGCTGGATATTAATACGCTGTACAACGTCTATGTCGTTGAGGAGTTCATATAGCAAACTGTTGCATCGGATGCGGAAATCACCGCCAACTCGCACTAGACCGAAGATCTAACGTAGGACTTTTGTCTCGAATGCTCTCAAGGCTGCTGCATCATTTGTTAAGAGGGTCCATGCCTTTGCGTTATAAAAAAGCACGGGTAAGATGAGCGTCTTGTAGAGTATTAGTTTAATCTTACGAGAGAGGTCTCTGCTACTCATTTACTCATTGAGACCATAGTAGCACCTGTTGGCGAGAGTGATCCTGCGTTTGATCTCCAAACTGACATCATTTTTGATGGTAACGGCGGAGCCAAGATAAATAAATTCCTTGACTGTATCAAAAGTATAGTTAACGGCCGTAATCTGTGCATTGAAACGCTGGACGTCTCTACTTGTCGATAACATATACTTCGTTTTGCCCTCATTTACTGTCAGACCCATCTTAGTAGACTCCCGTTCAATAGCACTAAAGGTAGCAGTAACATCTCGCTTGGAACGCCCTATGATGTCGATGTCGTCAGCGTACGCAAGTAATTGGACACTTTTTTGAAAAATAGTGCTATTGCGATGCACTCCCGCCTTTCGAAGAACACTTTCCATGACGAAGTTGAAGAGGTCGGCTTGTCCGAAACCTCGCACGGTATCAAAAGGTTCGGATAGGTCCATTCCTACCAAAAAGGGTTTCCTTATGGTCGAGCATTAATTGGGACCGAAGATATATGCTCCAATGCCAAACTGTTTTCTTTAAAAGAGTACAAAAAATTCTTTATATAAACCGTTCAAAATTATTGGTGACTTGCACTTTTTGTCGAAGGCTTGCAGTTTTTGGTTGATAATTTGCATTTTCTTTGGTGGATGACTTTTATTTTTTTAGTTTATGATTTGAATTTTTTGGTCGATGACTTCCAATGACTCGCATTTTTTTGTTTGATAATTTGCATTTTTTGGTCGATAACTTGAAGTTTTTGGTCTATAAATTACATTTTTCTAGTCGATGGGTTTCCATATTCTTGGTAGTCGACTTGCTTTTTTTGTGGCAATGCCTTGCATTTTTTGGTCGATGACTTGCATTTTTTGGTCGATGACTTACAATTTTCTAGTCGATGACTTCCATATATTTGGTAGTCGACTTGGTCTTTTTGTGGCAATGACTTGCATTTTTTTGGTCGATGATTTGGATTTTTTGGTCGATAACTTGCATTTTTGTGGTCGAGTATAAAGATATTAGCTTTAGCACCTATATCGTCACCGATATCTCAGGTTGTAACAAAAACTATTTTGGAATCCTTGATACCAAATACATTTCAGTAGTTATTCCATTTCCATCAGTCTTTTTTTCTTATTTATCCCGACTTATGAAGAGCATATTTGGTGTAAAAATTCTGTTCTTTCAACTTGGTTATCTATAATTAGCAAACTGTTTTTTTCATATTTGTTTGTTTTGTTGGAAAATTTAAAGGTTATCCTTCGTCGACTTGGGGGAACGCTTTTTTTTTTTCATTTGGTACAGAATATAGCAAACAATTCACTTTAGCGTACCAATGGTCATTATCAAATTGGGTCACACTAATGGAATACCTTGCACAATCTGTAAAAACATTTTTTGTTTTTAATTTCAATTATACTGATACGGGAATCAAAGCAACAATAAAAATTATTTTTTTGTTAAAACAAAGAAAAATATTTCCTTGCGTGTAATTAAGCGTAAAGATAACAATTCTCACTGTAATGTCTAGCTACCATAAATACAATGAAAGCAGTCCCCTGTTTAATGTAAACTTAATTACACGTCTATACGACTATTTGAAAACAACAAACAACAATTGCCATAGGCGACCATGGCAACAAAAACAAACGAGAAATGAAATGAAATTTAAATAAACAATCCTTATTTATTTGTCAAAAACATAACACAGCGACACACAGACAAAAAACCAAAATATATTCATACGATGGAAAATAACCATTTTGGGGACACAGATGACTATCGTAATTCGTAGAATAGAGTTTGTGAGAATACGATATAAAATTGGCGCCCCCTTATTTTTTGTTTTTTTGTAACAACGTCAACAATGTAATCATTTGCATAGTTATGTCCACAAGGCTGCTAACAACGTGGCATTGTTTGAAAACAACATAATGATAACGACGAGAGAAAAATAATTTCTCTAAAAGGCCTATTTACAATATGTATGAGGCGGCTACAGGCAACCATCCATTATGACACAAATTCTAAACAGTTACAGAAGTAATAAAATTCCATAATGTGTTGCTGTGTGTAATGCCCTTAAGGACTGTAGGGTTTATGAGGCATACAAACATCACGTTACCATATACTGCTACACTCTCACAACATGCTCTCATACCATATAAGCTCTAAAG
This sequence comes from Sarcophaga peregrina, assembly GCA_014635995.1. Lineage (NCBI taxonomy): Eukaryota > Metazoa > Arthropoda > Insecta > Diptera > Sarcophagidae > Sarcophaga > Sarcophaga peregrina. Next base: position 77,314,014 of record CM025792.1, on the reverse strand, counting down.
TTCGAATTATACATGCTTTATATGGTGTTAATTCCATTTATTATCCCATCTGAAGTCACCTCTGCTAACTTGAATTACCAGTACATTCAACGAAACTAAAAACATACAAAACATTTTTAAATTGTTGTCTTCTTTAATAGATTTTTGGAGAACTTAGTTCCTGCTCTGTTGTCTTGGCAGTATAACTTAAAAGTTGGTAACTTTTATTGTAAATAAATTCAAATTATTGTTCATCGACGTCGCCGTGGTCTAGTGGGTAGTGTGTTGGTTTATTAGACAAAAGGCCTGGGTTCGTATCCCAGGTCAGACATCAAAACGAAAATATGAAAATACTTGTTCGGCGACTTCCTCTCAGCAGATTTCTGCCAAAGGCTTTGAGAGTAAAAATTGCCATGAAAAGCTTCTCAAAAATCTGTCGTTCGGAGTCGACTTTAGACTGTAGGTCCCGCCACTCATGTATAATAAGTCAACACACTATCTACTAGACCAGGGCGACTGCGGAAATGACAGGTTATTAAGATATACAGTCAAACTCGTTTATAACGAACTCGGTTATAACGAATTCTTGTTTATTACGTACATATTTTCAAGTCCCAATGTTTTGATAACAATTTTCATACAAAAAACTTCGTTTATTACGAACTCGTTTATAACGAATTCTCGGTTAAAAGGAACTACTTTAAATGGTCCCAGTAATTAAATTTCATAGATTTTAACTTCTTTATAACGGTTATAACGAACCCTCAGAAATAACTTTAAAGTATGGCAATAGTCTTTACTTTTATTTAATATGGCAGCATTAAATTATAACTCAGCCTCTCTAATCAGCTGCTAGATAAGAATTAAATCATATTTTTCGTTTTTAATAAAAAAAATACTTTTTCTTTTAAATAAATGAAAAAAATTCTTTGTATTTTATATTTTCTTCTATGACTTCACCCCGTTTATTATGAACTTTGCCTATAACGCACTATTTTTTCTGGTCCCACGGAGTTCGTTATAACCGGGTTTGACTGTAATATTAAGATTATCACGTATAAAAGGCCGCGGCTTTGATCCAAAATCTAATTACACGGTGCGACAGTCTAAGTTATTCAATAGGTTGAGTAGTACTTTAAAACCTTTTTTTTATTTTTCTCGAACCCTTCAAACTTGTTTTATTTGTCAAAAACGGTTTTTTTATCATTTCACACAAAATTATTGATTACCCAAATATGTTTAAACCAAGTGAAGAGATTAGCCTTTAAAACGGTGTACATAAACGTTTTGTGCAAACTTAGTCCAACAAATAATAGTTCAACGGTGTCAAAATACAGCCCTGAGGTTGCCAAACGACATCAGCTCTGCGGCTGAAAATGCGATCTTCAAAAACAGGACGCAAAACATCGAGTATAGCTTCGGCTGTGTGGCCCGTAGCGCCGTCCTGTGGAAACCAAATGTTGCCAATATCCTCCTCTTCAATTTTTATGAACAAAAATTCGTTCAGCATGGCCCGATAACGATCGCCATTGACTGAAATGGCCACTCCTTGCTCATTTTCGAAGAAAAATGGCCCAATAATGCCTCTGAACCAAAATCCGCAACAAACAGTGACTCTTTTTCGGTACGTCGGTTTTTCAATGTATGCGTGCGGGTTTTCTTTTGTTTTTTTATTATTAAAACTGCACCCAGAGGATGACCTCTACTCATGCAGTGCATTGTGCTGGTTTAGAAAAGGTGGAAAGAGGGAAGATGCGAACGGTCAGGATACGGTCATCATTAGACAGTCTACAGCAATCGTCTCCAAGAAACCCGCAGTTTCTCACACCACTTATGTTGTGTGTGTTAATTTTATACAGAAGTGGCGGGACCTACAATATAAAGTCGACTCCGAACGACAGATTTTTGAAAAACTTTTCAAGAAGAGAATGAGAAGAAATCGCCGGAAAAACTCTTTTTGCATTTTTTGATATTTGATGTCTGGTCTGGGACTCGAACCTTGGCTTTACGTCTAATAAGCCAGCACACTACCTATTAGACAACGGCGACCCTCAAATGTGCCCCAAATGCGACAATTTTGCTTGTTTACACACCCGCCAAGATCAAAATAGGCTTCATCTGAAAAGATGATTTTTGGGATTTTCCGGATTGGATGGTCAATTGGCTTCAACTCGTGAACCAATTGGACTGTGTATGGCGTCATAACAAGGTCTTTATGCAAAATTCGTCTCAATGATGTCTACGAACGACGGTGAATTATTGTTGATGGCGCTTCATGCACCTTCTGAGACAGCAGCAATATTTTCAGGTGTACGCACTGTTTTTGGTTTTCACGCTTTGATTTATCTATGAGGATGTGGGTTTCTTTCACTTTTTTCACAAGATAACGAACCCACGGAGCTGACGGTGCTTCTCTTCTTCCAAAATCCGTACGCATTTTATGCACACATTCGGCATCATTACCATGATTTTCAAGGTAATGTCGCAAAATTTCCCAACGTTGTTCAAGCATATAAACAACCATATTCGTTCAGCGAATTTTTTTGAGTTCTACTCAACTAACTGAACAACTTAGCTAGTTTATAAGTAGTTACTCGGGTGTATTTCATTTTTTTGTATTTTGTCGAAGAGTGTTTTTCTTAGAATTTTTGGATTTTTACAAAAGACTTCTAAATTGAATTCGATTTTTTCATTTCCTGCACTCATGTTTTAAATGAATTTTAAATTCTATCGCTTCCTCATGTACTCACTGAAATAAATTGATTTTAAGGGCTTCAAGGTCGTTTTAAAATACAATGTGTATGCAAATGACGGAAACCGCCATAAAATAAACATTTTTCTTTAGCATTTCATGGCATTTAATCGAAAGAAAATAAGCCAACATAGTCCTTCGTCCTCCTTTCCTTAGCCAAAATGTATCAACAATAACGGCATTTATTGATTTCGTATTTATTTAGATACTCAGGTTTCCCTTCCATGGATGTTCTTTAAGTTTATTTTAACAATGAAACTTTTAAAGGGAAATGAATTCTCAAGAAATTCGGAATTTTATAAATATCCGGCCAAGCTTATGCAACTAATAGGGATCATTGTGGGAGAAAATTTAAGATACGTTTGTAAAGTCTTTAGGCGGTATTTAAAAGCTTTTTTTTTTTTGCATTGTAAATGCTGTCACTATATGGCTGGAATGAATGTATGTTTTAAAGCCGTCTATACATTTTGCTTCTGGTAATTCTTTACATGCGGCCAATACTACATCACTTCAACAATATCTTGTTGTTTTGAAAATTCTCCGAAACAATATGAAATTCTTGTAATTTTGATTTCAATTGAATTTTAAACGGAATTTAATTAGTTTCACCTGTTGTGTGTTTAATTAAATAGATGGAATAAGCAATTGTACCTGAATAAGTGTGTAAGCACTTGATTAGCATACCTTACTTTGAGGTTTTGCGTTTTTACGTTCGAAACGAAAGTATTTTTGATGTAGAAAACATTTAAATGCGAAACCGTTTATTAGGTTAGGTTAGAGGATGTGTATTTGTCAACTGTGACAAGTACAGTTACCGAAGGTCAAATTGCTCCATTCTACAACATCCTAGCTTCTCATACCACTCATGTTGTGTGCATTAATTTTATACATTAAGTAGCGGGACCTACAGTCTAAAGTCGACTCCGAACGCGAGATTTTGGAGAAGCTTTTCATGGGAATTTTATTTACTCTCCGAGTTTTGCCAGAAATCTGTTGAGAGAGAAAGTCGCTGTAGAAATATTTTCATATTTTCGTTATGATGTCTGACCTGGGATTCGAAACTTAGCCTTTTGTCTAATAAGCCAACGCACGGAAGTCGCCGTGGTTTAGTGGGTAGTGTGTTGGCTTATTAGACAAAAGGCTCAGGTTCGAATCCCAGGTCAGACATCAAAACGAAAAATATTTTTTCGGCGACTTTCTCTCAGCAGATTTCTGGCAAAGACTCTGAGAGTAAAAATTGCCATGAAAAGCTTCTCAAGAATCTGTCGTTCGGAGTCGACTTTAAAAGTGTAGGTCCCGCCACTCATGTATAAAATTAAAGCACACAACATAAGTGGTGTGAGAAGCTAGGTCGTAATCCTGACTGAATGGTTATAATGGCCAATTATGTATGTATGTACTACCTAATAGACTACGGCGACTTGACCGTATATTAACGATAATAACCAATTTTTCATGACTCATGTCAAGTTTGATCGATGACATGGGTTATATTGGCTTTTGAGAATCGCTCCCAATGGTAGTTCATGCCCATACATCACTTGAGAAAACCACACAAAAAAAAGTATTACGAGGCGAATTGTACTATTCCGTTGGTCAATTTACATCACGTTCTACGTGTGTTAATTATGCCCTCAAATCGCTGGTAAAGAATATCTGATGTGGCATGAAATATAAGCCACATAACGCAATCCTATTCAAAACAATATGTGGTTGGTGTCTGGATTATACAATTCTGCCCAAGAAAAGTTGGTATTCGTCAAACTATCGCCCTCATCGTAAAGAGCCTGGCTATCGGCGTTCTCAAATAAATAAGGACTGCTGGTGGCGTTAGCAAAAAATCCACAGCTGACAGTAAGTTTTTCAGGATGTATTGGATGTTCTGGAATCTCATGTGGTTTGGTATAATCTGAAATTTAAAAATTTTGTATTACTTTGTTTATTAAATGGGTCTGTTGTCTCCACGTATAATTCTAATAAAGAATTTTACATTCTGGCTTTCTAATACACATATATCTTGTTACGAAAATGGAAACGGTGTTATAAAAATGATAAACAAAAGCTCTAAAAACAAAAAATAATGGACTTGTTTACATGGTCAATAAATAAACAAAAATATATCAACAACATCAGTATAAAACAAAACACCGCACTGTTCACGTGATCAATGAATGAGTAAAAAAATATAGCAACAAAAATAAAGCGCTTGTTTACAAGATCGATGAATAAACAAGAATAATGGATAGAAGACGTAAATAACCGGCAACAAAATGAATGGAATAAAAAAGTAAACAATCAACAACAATGTGCAATATAAAATAGCGGATAGACAAATAAATTTAGAACAACTAACCTGCCTGAACGAATGTAAACAAGAAACAACAAAAATGAAAAGAGAGAGAGTTTACTTTATTAAAATGTTCCCGAAGGCCGTCATCATCCTTCGAGGGCATTCATCACACTAATAATCCAGTAATATAAAAGGCAAGACAAAGCGAGCAAGGAAGATTCAGATTCAGAGTTTGAATTGAATCAGTCGTGTGTGCAGACGGCATGTTGTATTCGGAATTTGAATTAAGCTAGTCGTGTATAACGACATTACGTTGGTTGAAGTGATAAATCAATCGGTTGTGTGCAGTCACGAGATCGAGCTATAATTCGGTTAGACTTGTGTGGAGACAAGTTGCGTCTGAAGGAAGCAGTTGTTAGTGTTGTGCTTACAAAAAGGTTGTGAGCGAGGAATAACTAACAAGTGTTATTGCTTAAAAAAGGTTGTAAGCAGAGAATTATTACGAATAAACACATATTGCGATAATTTTCGTTGTATACGTGGAATAAACTAGAACAGTGACATAAAAGCTCTGCAGATATTAAAGAATTGATAAAAATTAAACACATATTTATTTTTATTTTATTTGCAATCCACGAACTCATATTTTTAACGTTTTTAAAAGGAAAAACGTAACAATATATTGAAACAAAAAATATTTCAACTTTTCGATTTCGTCAATGTAGCCACTTTTTACTATTCACTATTACGTAAACTTTTTCAAAACGAATTTACAATAAAGAATATTTTTAAAGTATTGCATAAAAGAATTTTAATTACATCGATTTTCTATTCGTGTTCAACTTTTTTGCCATTGAAAGCAATTATGAAAATTACTAGCATCTCTACTTTCAATGTTACTTTGTATCACCTTATATCACCCAATATTATGTAGTATTGGCTTGAGTCATTGGGAGTGAAATGGAATTTAATAACACTCGCGTAGAGGGGTATATATACGCATTTACATTTTGGCTGAAACTAGTATAATTCGTCTCCAATTTATCCAACCAACCTTATGTGCGGTTACAATATTATTCGTATTGAATTTCACAAGGCACGCGGTGATTTTTATACAAACCATGAAAGTCATTTACATTTTAAGTCTTTTTTTTTTTGGTTTAATGTGGCAGTTTAAAGTTGTTACAGTAGCAGTTGGTGATGTTATAAATGACAAAAAAATTGTTGAATAAATTCGGTTCACAAGGCAAACGGCATTAGTAAATGATATCCTATAGAGGAAACAGGAAACCTCTTAATGGCAATCCCTAATCGCTGTAATCGCTTTTGTATATTGGTTTGTAATTATTGCCGCACACTAGCCACCAGCTTTTTTCTTCAATTTTAAAACACAAATTTTCTTTAATATTCTGGGTGACATTGCTAACCATTCATATTTATTTTATTTTCACTAATAGCCGCCATATAAATTTCAATGTCTATGGCAGAATGTAACTGTTGATTTCCGCCATTTTTTCTTCTGCTAACAGACGCCCATGTTATGTGTTTTCAAGTGTGTACAAACAAAGTATTAAGAACGCCATCAATCAAAAAAAATTTTCCAATGAAACTTTATCTTTTGCGTTCTGCCCGACTAATTTCATAAATTGTTATTATTTTTTAATTTAATTTATTTTATTTTTCTTTTTTTTTAATAGACCACATTTCTGAGTGTTAAAAAATTTTATAAGTGCGAATGTATTTTATTAAGTCACGAATTTACGAAAGTTTGTTTTCAAAATAAAAATAAAAAAATTTCTTAATTTTGTGTAAACATTTGGCGTTTGGCCATTTTATTATGCAGTCTGATGGTAACAATAAAACCTCTCGCAGATTTTTTTTTAACGAAGCTGTATTATCGTATAATAGAATAACGTTTAAATTTTTTGCTGAATTTGTACAATGTCTAGCATTAGCTTTAGGCTCATTATTGAAACTTGTCGTTAAACTTGGGTTTATTTAAAGGTACCTTTAGCTAAAGGGAACCTTTAACTTATTTTCGTTATTGTAACTTACAGATAAAATAAAATATGGCAGGGCCAGAGCAATTAATAAATGAATTTTAAACGCAGTGGCAACGACGGGCTTCGTTTTTTCGTTGTATATGCTCAATTTGTTTAAATTTAAAGTTGCCATATTAAAATAATATATAATATGACATGCTTAAACAATAACTTAACTTTAAAAGTTACCTGCTGGATGAACCTCCCTTTAGCTTAATGCTTACTTGTTCACTTGAAATAATGAAAAACCAATTTATCTGCCCGTTAAAATCCTCTCTTTAGTTAACGGCAAGTTGTAATAATGGCCCTTAGACTTTTAATTGATTGATAAGAATAAAAAATTTTAACAGCTAAGTTTGAGAAATTACTTCGTACTTGAAACGAAAAAATTACTGGGTACACCGATAGAGGGGTGGTATGCTAAATGTTTATTACCAAGGTTCAGAGTTCGATTACCACCCGAAACTTCAATACTAACAAACGATCTATTTTTTTTTTTAGGGGCGAAGGTGGGAATCTTTCACAGACATTTTTGTCTCAACAAAAGAGTGCACGATTCATCAACACTAGTGACTGCCTACTAAACCCAAACCCCGTTATTCAACCACTCTCCCCCTGCTGGAGTAGCGTAAGGTATTACTTCGCGAAGGGCTGATTAGTTCTAAAGCCATCGAAATCTCTGGCAGTATGTTAAAATATGCTTGGCATCTTCCTCCTCATCTACACAGTTTTGGGCATATAGAGGAAGTATCATGTCCAAATCTGTGCAGGTACTATAGCCTGAAGCATCCATAACCAGTTAGAAACTGGGTCTCGTAGTGATTCAGCTGGCAATGTTCGTTCTCCATCCAAGGCGATACATCAGGGACTAGCGTAAGGTATTACTTCGCGAAGGGCTGATTAGTTCTAAAGCCATCTAAATCTGGGGTAGTATGTTAAAATATGCTTGGCATCTTCCTCCTCATCTACACAGTTTTGGGCATATAGAGGAAGTATCAAGTCCAAATCTGTGCAGGTACCATAACCTGAAGCTCCCATAACCAGTTAGAAACTAGGTCTTGTAGTAATTCAGCTGGCAATGTTCGTTCTCCATCCAAGGCAATACATCAGGGACAAGGAGAAATGTTCATCTTTATTTTAAACTGTTCTCGCCATCGTGGCTGCCATTTCTACACTTTTATAGCTACTACTTGTGCTGGATACTCGAGACGGCGAAAGTATATCCACCTTCTCTCATCCGTCAATATGTCTATCGGTATTGCCTTTGTCAATATCAGTTCCACTACACGATACCGCGTTTAGACGTTACTACCGAAGAAATTATCTTCCTTGTCGTCCCCACGGAGAATGCTTCCATATTGGGCCAGCAAATAATATTATCGACGTTACTACCGAAGAAATTATCCTCCTTTTGAATGCCCTTGGCCCTCCAAAATTTGGCATCATTTTCGCCAGTGCTTTGTGTCTTATAGATTTCTTTTCGCCGATGTCTTTCATGTGGTCCATAAAACACAAATTGTCGGTATTTTATTGCTCTCTTTGGTTCGATCTTTGTGTCTCCAATGGTTACTTCCATCTTCTTTACTATCATTCGGGCGCTTATCAAGACGGCCTTCGTTTTATGTGCAGCAACAGTTAAAACTGCCTCATCCAGCCATGATCCAATGTTTCGAATCGCTGTGTTAGTTTTCTCCCCTATTTCCCTTACCATTTTAGCTACCAATGCTATGGAAATGTCTTTTGGAAAGTCCACAATTGTAGTTCCGTTTGGCAATCGCAATTGAAGTACTCCATCGTACATAATGTTCCATAGTAGTGGCCCAAGTACAGAGCCGTGCGTGACATTTGTCTTCAGTAGTAGAAATATGCGAATGGGGCGGATTGTGCACGAGATCACAATCATCATTATTTTCGTATTTGACATGATACATGCACCAGAATGAATTTCTCCAAAATAATTAGAAGCAAGAAAATACACACAATTCTTGTGGCAATTAGTGAGTGTATTACGAGCTGTGATTAATTTTACTGAATGTTATTTACGTTGCTAATAGAAATTCATAATAAGCGAACAATTGTTAGTAATTAGTGGAACTTCTTCCACATTTTTTGCGTTTTCATGCAGTATGACTGATGATATGAGTAGCTCGTATAGAAATATTCACAAATTTTACATTGAAATTATGCTGAATTATGAACTCTTATGCTTTGCTTGACCAGTGTGAATAAAATATTATTTTATTCTATTGAGGATATATCTTGTTCTGTTGCCAATTAAAAAAAGAAAGATAAAAATAACAGTGATAACTAATGATGTACAGTGAGCGTCAGAAGAAACTACACAGAGCACTCGCGGTAAAGTGAACTAATTAAAATCACGAAAGTTCACGTTAGCGATTGTCAAATCAACAATGCAATCGTCGTCTTCACTTTCTTCGTTTCGTACAATTTCATGAATTTCAGGCGTGTCATTAACACAATAATCATTATTCCACACTTGTACAATTGCCAGGTATAACTAAACTTAAAAACACATGTTTTTTATTTAAGGGGATTCCCAAACTTTAAAATTTGAATGTAATGTATTCTGGTGTTGTACTGAAAAAGAATGTCCACTTTATAGAGATCTCTTATACCATGTTCAGACAGGCACTTTTATTGCGTAAATCGCAATAAACGCCATTATTGAGCTCAATATTTCATATAAAATAATTTCAATTAATTATTATGCAATAAATGCGCAAATTGTTCTAATATTGAGTAAGTCGCCGTGGTCTAATATGTAGAGTACTGGCATATTAGACGTAAAGCCAGGGTTCGAGTCCCAGGCTAGACATCAAAATAAAATACACACAAAGTATTTTTTCGGCGACTTCTTCTCTCAGCAGATTTCTAGCAAAAACTCTGAGAGTAAATAAGCATGCCATGAAAAAAGTTTCCCAAAAAACTCTGTCATTCGATGTCGACTTTAAACTTTGAGGTCCCGCCACTTATGTATAAAATTAACACACACAACATAAGTAGTATGGGAAACTAGGTCAATAATCCTGATTGAAGGATTGTAATGACTAATGATGTATGAATGTATCAGAGATCAGCAATAAGTATACAAAACGATGAGTAGATTCGAGTCATACTTATAATTTCAGATACTTATACGCATTCACACTTATTTTGATATCAAACTCATTCTACTCATACTCAATGTTGGAAGTACTCGTCGTATTCATACTTAACAATTATCACTATGTTATTGACTTCAACTCGACTCTACTTAACATTTACACGAAGCACAAAATAAGTCTGATTCGCGTACGAGCACTGCAATGCTCACAAGAAGATTGTGTGTATACTTTACTTGTTATCTTTGTCTTTCCCTTCTTCTTTGTTTGCATATGCAGCAACAACAAAGACTCTAGATTTTAATGAATGATTCGAATCAATCGACTTACTTATAAGTATTATAAATATTTTTCTAAATTTATGAATCAATACGAGTAGGCGTATGAATCAAACATATTTCGAATGTTGTGAGTTTGATGTCAACGTTGCTACTTCTATGTCATTGCTATTTATACTTATAAATTAATGTTGCAGCAAGTACGAATGAATCAGAGTAGTTGAATTTAAATTCTGTTAATTCACTCATTTTTAAAATTTCATGAGTGCTTGTGAGTAGCGGAAAAACGATTCATTGCTGATCTCTGGTATGTATGTATGTATATTTCATATAAAGTATCAATTAATTATTGCGCAATAAATACGCAAATTGTTATAATATTGAGTCAAACTTTAAATACAGCACTGTCATAAGTACGCTCAGTGAACATATTAAAATTTTTGGGTACAATTCAAATGTAAAAAAGCATTACCGTTGAAAGAACAAGCTATTTTGTTTACCAATGTTAAATAAATATTCCGTATATTATGTGTCTGAACACTTAAAGTATTGTACTCAAATAAACGAATATTGACTTAAAGTTCTTTCGGACACTCTCCTTAAGTGGTAAAAGTTGAGTTTGAGGATTGTAAGAATTTTATTCATAGTGTACAGTTTCTTTTGATGCTCACTGTATATATGTATGAATATAAAATTAATGGTAATAACAACGCTATAGGATATGTAGTCGGGCACTTTTGTAGTTAAAGCAACTGAGTCACGACGTTCTTTTGGAGCACCAAAGTATTATAAAATATTTTTGATTTTAAAATTCTATTTTGTTTTTTCATTTTTTTTATAAATAAATATCCACATTTTTCATTTCACATTCAATCTGTCTGTTTCCATTTTAATTTTGCTAGATTTCCATTAAAACACAATCTTTTTTATGATTTTTAAGTGCAAATTCAATAAAAAAAAGTACACTCGTGATGAGTTTCTTTGCATATGAAACGTTGTGTGACTAAATAATCGAGACTACGTATGCAGAATTTTCAATTTCACTCATATCATCGCTTCTATCGAATATTGATTAAAAATATCATGTGTGCGTATGTAAATTACTTAAACGTAGATACACGTATGGATGGTATTCACTAGAAAAATCGAATTTTAATGAAATTCATTTAAAACCGCAAGATACTAAAGCAATTGGATTTTGCATGAATATTTATGTCTTCTCAGATTGAGAATTTGTCGAGAGGAGTTAAGATGCATGAAAATGGAAACGTATTGGCTTCAACCGTTATGCGATGTATTTGAATTAGTTGCTAGGATTTGTAATGCAATTTAAGAACCAATTCTGGTTTCTGGTGTGACAAAATATTGACACTATGATCTGGAATATACATAAATACATACATAATTGGTCATTACAAGCCATCAGTCAGGATTTCGAACTAGCTTCTCACATTACTCATGTTGTTTGCGTTATATTTATACATGAGTGGCGGGACCTACAGTTTAAAGTCGACACCGAACGATAGATTATCGAGAAGCTTTTCATGGCAATTTTATTTACTCTCAGAGTTTTTGCCAGAAATCTGATGAGAGAGGAAGTCGCCGAAGAAATATTTTCATATTTTTCGTTTTGATGTCTGACATAGGGCCCTACGTATGATAAGCCCACACTACTAGGTTACGGCGACTTCATAAACATAAATATTGCCTTTACATTGCTTAACATTAAAACTATAAACAAAAACGCCACAAAAACAAAACAATGCAGTAAACAAATCTGTTTACAAATTATCGTAACGGTTAATGTTAAGATTTACTGTACAAAATGTAAGATTATGAAATATTTTTAAGATAAACTGTTTATAGAATATTAAAATGGCGCTTCACAAAAACAGTTACTCAAACATAAACACGTAACGTAATGTAACAACAAACGCCAGCATAAAAACGGTAAACAAAAATACACAAACAACACTACAATAATAAATATAAACAACGATTTTTACATTTATAAAAATTTCGAAAAGGCAAAGTTATGAACATTCGCCTTCAAGAACATTCATTAGACTGTTTACTTTGCTTTATAAAAGACAAAGCAAAGTAGGGTTAGTAAAAGTTCAGTTAGTCTTGTGTGAAGACGCAAAGCGTTTAAAGAGAGTAAAGTGGTTTGAAGATCTCCGTTACAAAGATCTGTAGAACAATTGAATGGTAATTGTTATTGTTTATGCAAAAAATGTAAACATAACAAACTAATTTTTGTTGTCTACATAAAGTTGTGAACAGTGGCAAACAGAATTGTGCAAATAATAAAGAATTTTGATTAAAACTAAACACAAATTTATTTTTATATTATTTTCAATCTACAAGCTCATATTTTAAAAACACTACAAACAATATATACATACACAATTAGTTATTGCAAACCTTTAGTCAGGATTACAACTCAGTTTCTCACACCACTTATGTTGTATGAGTTAATTTTAAACATGAGTGGCAGAACCTTATGTCGACTCCGAACGACAGATGACAATTGTATTTACTTTCAGAGTTTTTGCTAGAAAATTGTGTGGAGGAGAAGTCAACGAAGAAATATTTTTCATATTTTCGTACTGTACATGATGCTTAACGTGGTGTTTGCACCATAGCTTCACGTCTAATAAGCCCTCAATCTAGCTACTAGACTACGTCTACTATACGGCGAAGACTAGCATTTAGAATTTACAATCAAGTCAAATTGAAAAACCTAATGTCTATTGACATACACGTAAACGATCGAGTATACTTTGCTGTCTGTTCCCAACTTTCTATTGGAAGTCTGTAAAAATTTTCTCCGGTTCTTTCAGTCCATCCCTCTAAGAATTGTGTCTGGCATAGTGAAATATTTGGATCACTACGTTATGTTTTCACATACTTTTTTAGCTTAATCTTCTATGCAATGAAAGGTGTTGGCGTAACCAAGCTTATGGTATGCAGTACTCTCCAGTGGCTCTATGGGACAGAATATTCGTTTCCTAACTTCCTTAACAGTCATTTAATATGTTTTCATTGTAAGCACATCAACAGTGATGACGCCCCTTGTAGGAGTAATGGATACATGAACAAAAATGTCACAAAATTTGGAAGTTATGCCAATCCACATGAGATCCTAGATCATAAGATCAATACACTCTGAAAAAGTCACGGTTTAAACTTACAACATCATTGCGCCGTAGTTCTTTGAGGACAATATAGGCCAGGCCATCATTGCCAAGGGCGAGCACTATTACCCGATGATTAACAACTCCTTTGGCCACTTTAATGATGTGAACATTACTTGTGATTTTAATAGGACAGCGCTATTTTCCACACAACTCATGGCACATTGAATATTCTTCTTCAGCGGTTTGAGGATATGGTTACCTTATATGGAGGTGACATGAACTTTTGTCGGAAAATGTGAAAATTTTACGTTTGAGCCACCACCAGAAGTTGGCCAATGATTGCGCAAAGAGAAATAATAAAATTTACAAAAAAGAAAAGTATTAGCCGACTTCTAGAAGTTCTGCAAACGTTTAATTGACACATTTTGTGTTAAACAATCAAGATCCATAAGATGTTCTGAAAATTTCTAAACTAAAAGTTCATCACAGATCATTCGACGATTAGATAATAACTATGATAATTTTTGTTCGCTTAGATCAAATAATGAATCAATCTCTTCACAAGAGAACATACTTTAAGAATATTATCACTTAGCCTATATGTTTTTAGTAAAGTTTGCTGCTATGAATGGACAAACTTGAAGAAATATAAAAAAAATTTGAATTTTCCAAGTTTACCTCATCAAATCTCAGAGACAGAAATGTTTTTCACTGTCGTACCCGGTTATTATTTCACTTCTTGCTTTAATTTGGTAATTTCTTTAACAGTTGCACAATTAAATCGGAAAATTTTTGTTGCTATTTAAAAATATATTGAAAATTTACACAAAAAAATTTTTTAAATAAAAATCGTTTGTAGTACGCAATTACATACAATTTGCCAATACAAATGTAAAGAAAATTGAACGTAGAAAACCTTTATGCATTGGGTACCCATGTACAAATTATGATTTTTATTATTGTCGAAATTTAATAAAAATTCTATTATTTTTAGCAAATGTTACAAACACTATTCAATATTACTCGATAATATTTTGATAATTTGTGTACAGAAAAATAGAAAAGAAATGAAATAGAAATCGATTGCGTAGTTTTCACAAGAACATTAGAGCAATATGTGCTCTTTAGACAATTTAAAAGTGGTGATTTCATTCACAGCAGAAGGGTATCGTATTGTATGGGGTCTGTCATTAGGCATTTTTTATTTTTAAATGAAAAATGTGTGTGAAATTTCATTGACATTTTTCTTTTCGTTTGAAAAACCTTCTCTCCCAGTTTTTGTGGCAAATAATATTTTGTTCAATTGTAAGCCACATCCTTTCTAGTTGGAACGTATCTGAAATGCCGCATTTTCTACAAATCTTGCCCAAACATAAGGCTGAATTTGATAGATGGCATGGTTTATGTGACGTATGAGGACAGATACGCAGAAACCTGCGTCTGAGGAAACTCGCAGAAGAAAAAGTTTTACAAAGACAAATGACATAAACTAGACTTTACATGGGGTCGCCGTGGTCTAGTAGGTAAAGCCAGGGTTCGAGTTCCAGGCCAGACATCAAAATAAAAAAATACAAAAGAAGTATTTTTTCGGCGATTTCTTCTCTTTCTATTCTCGAAAAGTTTCTCAAAAATCTGTCGTTCGGACTCGACTTTAAACTGTAGGTGCCGCCACTTTTGTATAAAATTAACACACACAACATAAGTGGTGCGAGAAACTGCGGGCTTCTTGGAGACGATTGCTATAGACTATCTAATGGCGAAGGTACAGCACTGGCCATTTTATAGTCACCAGCAGCAACTCGTATCCTTACCGTTCGCTTCTTACCACTTTCCACCTTTCCTAAACCTGCACAATGCACTGCATGAGTAGGGGTCATCCCCTGAGTGCAGGTTTAATAAAAAAAAAAAATTTTCTACAACGTTTCTCTCTTTCTAGACTTCAAGCGAGTTACAGACTATGTGTGTGATCTTTCGTTGCCCCGATAAAACACAATTCCTTTCCATTTATTGAAAGCTGGATGCTTATAACTATTTGTTACCTTTAAATAATTCAATGGTGACGAGTTCCATGATCTCGACGTGAGAAGACCATGCCCACAAATCACAATACATACATACATAATTGGCCATTACAGCCCTTCAGTCAGGATTACGACCTAGTTTCTCACACCACTTATGTTGTGTGCGTTAATTTTATACACGAGTGGCGGGACCTACAGTTTAAAGTCGACTCCGAACGACAGATTTTTGAGAAGCTTTTCATGGCAATTTTTACTCTCAGAGTCTTTGCCAGAAATCTGCGGAGAGGAAGTCGCCGAAGGAATATTTTTCGTTTTGATGTCTGACCTGGAATTCGAACCCGGGCCTTTCGTCTAATAAGCGAACACACTACCCACTAGACCACGGCGACTTCACAAATCGCAATAACACTGTTAAAATTACGTGTCGTTGTTGCATTATTCAATTACGGAATTTACAGTTTAACGTCAACTATAAACGACAGTTTTTTGGGATGGATTTCATTGTAATTTTATTTACTCTGAGAGTGGTGGAATCTACAGTTTAAAGTAGACTCCGAGCGACAGTTTTTTTGAGAAACTTTTTATGGCAATTAAATTTGTGATGAGAGGTTTTGTTGCCGAAGAAATATTTTTTCATGTTTTCGTTTTGATGCCTGACCTGGGATTTGAATCCAGGCCGTACATCTAATAAACCAACATAATACCAACTAGACTACGATAATTTCACAATCACGGAATTGATTACCACAGATTAGACAATGGGCCCGAATTTATGCGCCGCATAGCGAAAAGATTTCACGCGCAATTTGTTGCACGAATAAAACAACCACACGATGTTGAAACAATTTTATTATTTTCCCATGTTGTTGCATTCATTGCTCGTTTATGGTGATTTAGGAAAATAGACTGAAAAAATAGGAAGAAATTTGATAGACGATAGCTTCAACGAAATGGAACTACCTTTTTAAAATATCGGAAGCCCTTGTTGGAATAACCTATTTATAGAAATTGAAAGAATTTCATAAAATGAAACCATTTGTTCTTCGTTTTGTAAAAGAAAATTCATTTTTATTATTTTCAATATTTTTTCATTCACTATTCATATGTTTGAGTGTATGCCGAGAATTTTGTTCTTACTTTTCATTTTGAATATACAGTGTATAGCATAAATTTAGGTACGCTAATTTATGTAAACAATTCTATAATTTTTTTAAAGCACAAATTTGTTAAAGAATCTGAAAAAACAAAATTGTTAATACATTCAACAAAACAAAAGAAAAATAAGAAAAACAATCTGGTGACTCTATAGTTTTGCGCTGTCAAAGTTTAGGTACCCCTTAGAGTAACAAAGTAAATTTGAAATTCAATGGCCATGCAAATACAGCCGTACACTGTATATGTATTGATACTTATGTTCTCATTATAGTGAGCACTTCAATAGAGATAAATGCCAGTTGCAATCAATACCGGACATGCTATGCACCACAACAATATCAATAAAGACCGCCACATAATAATTAATTAAATTGAACACAAGGAACAGAAGAAAAGAGAAACTCAAGCGGAAATATTTTAAAGCCTGGATATCAGCTTATAAGTGCAATTAATTGAAGCCATTAAAGGTAAGACAAGAAAATGTGAATAATTTTCCTTGTTTCATTGCTTCTTTGCCTTTAACATGCCGATGGAAGTTGTTTAAAGGCCAACTGCTGAGAATTTCATAATTACGAACAAAACCATCATCCAGCTTCAGAGAAACGTAATTTGAGACTCTTTTTTTCTTGCATTAAATAATAATGAAAGTATTCGTTAAGATGAATACATTGTAATTATACGTTTGAAAAAAAGTAATTTTAAATTTAATTCGATTTCTTACCCAAATAAAACTGTCCATTAAATAATTTCATTTTCAATACATTACTGGTAACGTATGAGTAATAAATAATTCGTATACAATATTACTCATACTCTCTCTTTTTAGATCTACATGTGGTGGTCATTGGTAAATGAAATGTATACTCACATTAAATATTGATTTATCTTCAAATGAAAACTGCAATCATGAATTTCACTTGAAATTTTTGCTCCAATTCACTGGAAAACATTTTTATTACATTACCACTAATGTGAAGCCACGACAGGACTATCTGAGCCGGGCATCGACTGACAGGGATATGATGGTTGAAGACCAATAAGAAGAGATTCTCTGCAACATCATTCGAAAATCAATTAATATTGGATATCGTTGGTGTTTCTGAGAATAAACGCAGTCAAGACCACCTTAGTACAATTTACAGGAAGCTAAAAACTGTTTAAATGGAAGAGCAGAGAGATTCAGTGATAATAATATCACGTTTCTATCCTTTATAAACGTTTAAAATATGAGCACGTAGATTGAAAATAAAATCAAAATAGATTTGTGTTTAGTTTTAATTAAAATTTTTTTATTATTCGCACAATTTTGTGTGCCACTGTTCGCAATTTGATGTAAACAACAACAATTACCTTTGTTGTTATTCTTCTATTTATACTCTTTGAATACACAATAACAATTACTAGAAATTTTATCGATTTGTCTTTGTAACGGAAATCTTAAAATCATGATTATTCTCTACAAATACACCGCATCTTCACACAAGACTGACTGAACTTCACTAATTGAGTGGTCTGCTTTGCTTTTTTCATAGCAGGGTAAATAGCCTTCCTCTCAGCAGATTTCTGGCAAAGACTCTGAGAGTAAAAATTGCCATGAAAAGCTTCTCAAAAATCTGTCGTTCGGAGTCGACTTTAAACTGTAGGTCCCGCTACTCATGTATAAAAATTAACGCACACAACATAAGTGGTGTGCGAAGCTAGGTCGTAATCCTGACTGAAGGGTTGTAATGGCCAATTATGTATGTATGTATGTAAATAGTCTGTTAAATGTTGTGATGACAAAAGGCGGAGACCTTGTTTTTGCCCGCACCATATCGCTGGATGATATTTATAATTTAATGTATTGTTCATTTTCTTTTGCTATAGGAATTATTGTAAATAAAAGGATTGTAATTATTTATAGGCTCAACAGTGCCTAGAATATTTAAATCAATTTTTTCTAAGCTCTTGTGATCTATTTTTAGAAATATTATTATTCTTGATAACGGTTGTCGTACGACTCACATTTGACTTACAAGACCTCACTGTTGAATTCAGTTGATGCTTGCTCTCACATTGGTAAGTTATAGAGTAGGCCACAACATGCTTGCTGTTCGATCATGTTTTGATCTGTTATTCGTTAATTTTTGTTGAATAAAAGCGAGCATGACTTTAGCAGTTGGTGATGAGTTGCTAGTAAGGCAGGTCGACTGTTGCTGAAAATATATCAAATCACAAGTGGTGTGGTTGCCCCCACTAGTAAGATATTTACAACCAGCAAAACGTTGGAAACTGTGACTGGACAGACACCGGAGACCTCAGAACCACAATCATCCTGTCCGTAGGCCGTTTGATTGTTGCTCTGACATCCATTTTTGGTTGACTTGACTGGCTTACTCAACCTCCCTCTTGACGGTTTCGGCAATGTTACTTGACGAACCGTTATTTTGCCGCCTTATTAGCTAACATTAAACTAAATTTTTCTATGTGGCCCTAAAGTATTTTAGTACGTAACCTATTTTACCTATTGTTAATAAATAGCTTAGAACTTTCATTAGAAGTGTTTTTTTTTTCGTGTAACCACTGGATACCGCTGATCTGCCCCAGCACCCGAGTGGAAACGTGTCGTTACAATATTCTAATATATTAAGGCGAATGTTGTTGTTATTATTTATCGTTGTTTATATTTATTATCGTAGTATTGAAGATAATATTAATAATATTTTGTTTACATTTATAATTATAGTGTTGTTTGTGTATTTTTGTTTACTTGTTTACCTGTTTTAATGTTGGTGTTTGTTATTATATTAAGTAGTACGATAACTTGTAAACAGGTGATGTAAAAGCCGGATACTAGTAACTAGAATTTTTTATTTTCTTAACAATACATTGAGATAATTTTGCTTAAAATAATAAACTTAAGGTTCCAACTTTATTAAAAACTAAAATGAATATTTCAAGCACTCTTTTATATATTAAGTGTTACATTCTCACACATATTGTACATCCTCAAAATAATACAAGAGTTAAACCACGAAAGAGAAACGGACTAACAGCCTAAGGAATTACGGCGGAATCTCTTTGTGTGTGAAATAAAAAAAATATTCTGAGTTTGACACGTGTATCAATATTACGATATAAAATTTCTTATTTTTATAGATAACAACTAAACACACGATATGAGAACCGCACTGCATTCAACAAGTAGGGGAAACAACGCTTTGGCACTTTCCAATAACTGCACAGATAATAAGAGAACAATGTAATGTTAAGCTAATAAGGGAAATATAGACTAAAAGGACATTTAAGAGAACACTTTGGTACTATGTTTAACATAACATACAGAGCATAAGAAAAGACTCTCTTATATTTTATCTAAATGAGCAACAAAATCTCTTAAAAGTATAAACGTTCACATTCATACAATATGTGCAATAAAAACACTTGTTTTTGTAAATAACGACACTTTCCTTGAAGGAAGTACTTGTGTTTCTGTCGATTAGTACTTATGATTAGCAGTATAAAAAACAACTGTTACTTTACATCATGGTTCTGAGCATAATAGTTGATGTTGCATATCACAAAAACTTTTTTTTTTAACAATTTAAATGAAATCTAACGCAATGTGCAGGGTGACTGATATGTATTGCAACCAACTTCAGGTTGTTATCATTTGTAAACCGCTCGTCTGAGAGCTGTCATATTTATTACAGTGGCAGTTCATTTTATTATCTACAAGCTTACAAAAGGATTTTGATCTATTGCATTCAAAAAAAAAGTTACTCGTGAAGGAATTCTAGCGTGATAGTGTGATTGCTTTATATTTGGCTGGAAAACCACAGGTGGCTATCATTAGAGCCCTCTAGCATTTACATGTGGATGAATCTTTTGTTTCTCATACCACTGCTCGTTACCGTGATACTGGCAGTATTGCATTGGGTCCAAAAAGTGGACGAAAAAAAACGGTAACAACACCAGAAATGATTCGAAAAGTGAAGGCCAGATTTGTTCGAAATCCACGCTACAGTGGTAGGAAAATTGCTCGCGAGCCGAACATATCGCGAGAACTAATACAACACATATTGAAAAATGAGCTTGGACTAAAGCCATTGAAGTTCCAAAAAGTGCTAGTGCTCACCGATTGACAAAAAAAAGACTGGAAAGAGCCAAATAGTTACTTCGCTTGCACGAAAGTGGCCAGTTACCGAATTTGGTTTTCTCCGATGAGAAGCCATTCCAAATTGAGCACCGCCGATGGTAATTGTGTAGGCCACCGTAACGGCCGATAGTCGGTCCCCGCATTCTCTCGTGGGGGTCAAAATAAATGCCGAATTTTATTGGGAAAATCTCTTACAATGACAGACAATGGACATTCCAAAAGGACTCCGCACCACCGCACTCAGCACGCGTTAACCAAGAATGGCTTAAAAAGTAGGTTTCTTGCTTCATATCTATCGCACAAAGGCCACAAAAATCTTCGGATCTCAATCCGTTGGACTTTTACGCCTGGGGCATTTTGGAGAGAAAGGTTTTCACTAAAAAAATACCAAAGTGTTGATCATCTCAAGACTGCGCCAAAATATCGCAGAGCTACTTTCGTGCAGCCTGTGATGTCTTTGTCGGCCGTTTGAAGACCATAATTCGTACCAAAGGTAGCCAATTCGAACAAATCTAAACTGATTCTAAAATTTGTTGTTATTTCCAACATGGTTTGCTTTTGAATAATAAAATTAAAAAAAAAAAATTAAAAAAGTATAGCGCTTTACTTTGTTGCATTATATATCAGCCACCCTGTAGATGTATGTAGATAGATAGAGCAAAAAAGTTTAAATGATTGTTAAAGAAAATTATTTATAAACGTGGGAAACAGCGCCAGTGAATATCACAAATGAAAGGCAATGAAATATTGAAAAACTCCCGCTGAGAATACTGAACCTACACGTCAGCTTACCAGGGCTGAGATAAAAAATATCTTTAACCATCGCTTGAAACAATAAACTGGTGTTTGCCTTTAAGATGCTGTTTTCCGTACCAAAGTCTAACAGATTCCCTTCCTAATTGTAGGACGCAATGAATTTGAGAGCGGCCCAAGGATAAAAACCTAAATATTCTGTAATATATCCTACTCATTCAGCAAGAGTTCTATCTTTGTCTTATCCGCTGATCGATTAGCTCAAGGATACATCCCAGAAAACACGGTTACATAAGTTTTATTTGAAAAATGTTTCGAAAAAAAATTATAGTTTAACACATAATCACCAATTTAGTGAATATAACATTACATCGTATCGAAACGAATTAAAAAATGGAAAAAAATTTATTTTAATTTTTGTTTTTTTCCAATTTTATTCCTTACCCAAATAAAACTCTCCTGCAACTAATTTAATTTTCAATACATTACCGGTGACGTATGAGTAATAAATAATTCGTATACAATATTACTCATACTCTCCCTTTTCGCGTGCTTTATACGTTTCATATCAAAACACCACCACTATCGCTGTGGTAAAGGAAATTTTTTTTTTGACATTCAATATTGCTTTCCCTTCAAACGAAAATTGCAATGCTGATTTTCAAGTAAAATTTTTGTTTCACTTAAGTATTCACTGGAATGGATTTTTACCGAAAATTAAAAGGCTGTAATTAGCAAGAATTTAATTTTGAACTCTTATTTACTGCATAAGAGATAAGAAAAATAGAAAATTCTCTGTATTATGCCTTAAAATAATATGGAATAGAAAAGGGAAAGGAAATCAAACTGAAATAATGAAAATGATGTCGAAATATAGATGAAAAATAGAAAGTTCAGGAAAAGATGTTGATACTGAAAACATTTTACCACCCCAATAATAATAACTCAGATTAATCTCGTGAGTTAGTAGAGGTAGAGGTAACCTTTATACCATCATTTAAGAATTTCAAACTCTATAACATACAGTACGTTACATCGTCATTAATCCAAGGCAGTGACTAAAGATATGTAAGAGCACCTCAAAAATCTTTATTGTCAAGGATACCTAGTATTCTTCCTCACAGCAGTGTTTCCGTTCCGAAAACCTATAATGCTCACAAGACGCTTCATACTCAGTTTCAGAACTACTTAATTTTATCTTAAGAATTTTGAAGCAGGTGCCATAATTGATTGGGTATTATACGTACTCCTATATACAAGCCTCACTCAAAACAAAAGGTCAGTACAACTCTTCTGTCACAAAACTTATTTTATGTGTGTTCATACATACATACATAATTGGCCATTACAACCCTTCAATCAGGATTACGACCTAGCTTCTCACACCACTTATGTTGTGTGCGTTAATTTTATACATGAGTGGCGGAACCTACAGTTTAAAATCGACTTCATACACACATACATACATAATTGTCCTTTACAACCTTTCAGTCAGGATTATGGTCTAGCTTCTCACACCACTTAGGTTGTGCATGTTAATTGTATCCATAAGTGGCCGGACTACTGTTAAAAGTCGACTCCGAACGACAGTTTTTTGAGAAGCTTTTTGGCAGCGTGGCAATTGCCAGAAATCTGCTGAGAGGACATCCCAGTAGAAATATTTTTAAATTTTTTATTTTGATGTCTGATCTGGGATTTGAACTCGGGCGTTACATCTAATAAGTCAATACACTACCTACTAGACTACGGCGACTTAAAGTCGAATACAAATAACAAATATTTAAGAAGCTTTTCATGGTAATTCTCTCATATGGCCTCACCTTATGGATAAGGCTTGTTACATCGCTCTACTAAATCCATCTATCTCGCTAGTCCATCTGAAATTACAGTTTAATACTGAACTCATCCCTAAGCATTAAAAGGCAACAAGCCTTAAGCTGACATGATGCAAAGTCAATGCCCACAGATTGCCTGTCCACTTATATGAACTTTCTTTACCCTCCACTCAAGGATCAGAATGTGCCAATGGATAAAAATGGTCATATCACGCTATAATCAAAGCAATTGTTAGACCGACTCCAAAGCATGCAAAGACGCATGGCATATTCAAAGACCTATAAAGGCAAAAACCATTAGCAGTTCCTGTCAGGTCCAGCTACATGACCATATGTTAGCCTACGACCTTTATACCCCAACTCTTATAATAAAAATACAACCTACAAATTGTGTCGTGAAAATAAGTTGAAATAAAAATAAATTCCCTTTAAGACCATGAAAACTTTATGGGGCAATAAGGAAACAAATCATTAAAATAGAGAAAAATATAAACAAAAATGTAGAAAAGAAAATAGAAAAAATTGAATACAAAAATATAAAACATTAAAAAAATAAACTTAAAATCCAACAAATGAAATCAATATTTATTTCTATTCAAAAATTGCTGTCAACATCCTTAATAATAATAATAATCACTTTGAATGTGTAAAAATGATAATAATCGACAATAATAATGAATGACAACAACACTACCACCACAATCACTACCAATACAATAACACTTACCATGCGTGCATACGTGCTAACATTATTTCCACATCCTTTAATAACATAAAAAATTATGTTCCCAAATTTATCCGTAATCCCAGTCGCGTCAGAGCTTATAGCAGTACTTACAACGCCTACAACTATGTGAACAATAGTGAAATGCTCCATACTATGTATTAAAGATTATATGTACGTACGTATGTACATATGTTGTCAATATATTTAGGCTTTTTCTTGTGTATATTATTGAGAACACTAGGCAACATAGTTTTCATCTTTGTCTTCTTAGAAAAGTAAATAAGAAATGCCTTCATTCTCTTTGAACGACATTGTGTGTCAGCAAAATTTTCTTTTCCTACTACTTCTACCGTTTATTTATTAAATTCTTTAGTAATGTAGATAGTTGGCCAGTTTTGTATGTAAATTTGAGAACAGAATACACACATGTTATCATTGCAAAAAAAAAGAAAAGGACAGTTAAAAACATCAGTAAAAATTAATTTTTTCAACTTTCCCAATTAAGCAGTTTAGTCGTATTCACTTATTAGATGGGAGCCCTGAAAACGTTAGCTCTGACATTACGAACTAAGCTAAACATGAAAAAAAAGGGTTATCAAATGCAAGGATTCAATAATTCATTATTTGATTACAAGAACAGTTATTATCAGTATTTAATGCACAAACTCATGTAATATTTTTAAATTTTCACTTTTTAAAAATGTTTAAAATATTTAAATCCAAGATTGCAAATAAAATAATAATGAATTTGTTTTTAATTTAAATTTAAATTTTCTATTATGCGCACAATTCTGTGTGCCGCCGTTCATAACTTGATGTAAATAACAACATTTGCTGTTCTTTGTTATTCCATTGTTTACTATCTTTACATAAACAAAAACAATAACAATCATTAAGCAGTTATACGATAGTTCTTTGTGATGGAGATCCGACCAAACACAAGATTGACTAAACTTCACTGAGTCGCATGCTTTGCATTGTATTTTATATGACAGGGTAAACAGTCTGATGAATATTCTTGATGAATATTCTTCTTCTCGAAATCTCTATAAATGTAACATCGTTGTTTATATTTATTATAGCAGTGTTTTTTATACATATTGTTACGTTTTTACCTTTTAAAAACGTTAAAAATATGAGTTCGTAGATTGCAAATAACGTAAAAATAAGTATGTGTTAAAATTTTATCAATTCTTTATTAGCTGCACAACTTTTGTGCCACTGTTCCAGTTTATTCCACGTATACAATGATAATTTTCGCAATATGTGTTTGTTCGTGATAATTCGCCGCTTACAACCTTTTTGTAAGCAACAACACTTGTTGGTTACCCTTTGCTCACAACCTTTTTGTAAGCACAACACTAACAACTGCTTCCTTCAGACGCAACTTGTCTGCACTCAACCGATTGATTTATCACTTCAGCCAACGTAACGTCGTTATACACGACTAGCTTAATTCACACTTCGAATACAACGTGCCGTCTGCACACACGACTGATTCAACTCAAACTCTGAACTCTCAACCCACGATAGATTTTAATTCTCAACCAACGTGACGTTGTCTTACACGATTCAATTCAAACTCCGTCCTCGCTCGCTCGCTTTAACTTGCCTTTTATATTACTGTATCATCAGTGTGATGAATGCCCTTGAAGGACGATGACGTCCTTCGGGAACAATCTAAAAATGTAAACAACTTATGTTAATTTTTGTTGTTTCTTGTTTACATTCGAGCAGGTAGATTAGTTGTTGTTGCGTTGTTTCTCTGTTCGCTATTTTATACTGCACGTTGTTGTTTCTTGTTTACTTCTTTGTTCCCTTCATATTATTGTTGGTTATTTACGTCTTTTCTATCCTTTATTCTTGTATATTCATCGATCTTGTAAACAAGCGCTTCATTTTTGTTGCTATATTTTTTACTCATTCATTGATCACGTGAACAGTGCGCTGTTTTGTTTTTGGAGCTTTTGTTTATTATTTTAACAACGCCGTTTCCACTTTCGTAACAATATATTTTGTTTAAACTTATTCATGTAGTATTGTTGGTATATTTTTGTTTACTTGTTTACCTATTTTTATACTGTTGTTTGTTGTTATATTAAACAGTGCGATATTTGTAAACCGGTTATTTTACTGTATCGTTTTGGTTTTTGTACTATTTGCTTATAATTTTAGTGTTAAGCGATGTAAAAGCAAAACACCAGCTACTAGATTTTTTATTTTCGCAACAATATCTTAAAATTTATTTTCAGATCGCAACTTCTACAAAATATGTTCTTTTCTTGTGTTTAATTTAAACAAACAATTATATACACTGAGCGCCATAAGTGAGTCAACACCCACTATAATTTTAAATTTTTTATTACACAAAATATACTAATAGCACTACAATAATTTTGATTTTAGTTTTTATTTTAAAATTTTTTAAGTAAGAAATAAACGTTTTTATTTCTGGAAATTTATTCGACTATTCTCATTTACTTTCCTCGCTATCCTAAGAAATTGAATTATATTAGTGGTGTTTACTCACTTTTGGCGCTCAGTGTATGTATGAGAAATGTTTATGTGCTTATACTATGACCGTTTTCATAAATTTTATTTGCCAAACTTTTACTTTTTTGCCATAAAATCAACAACTAATACTTTTCGTTATCATTACCTTAACAGAAAAGCAGTAAAATATCAAGTTTATCTCCAATTAAAGATTATAAAGATGCTTTTAATTTTCTCAAACAGCATTTGTTTGTTCCAATTTGAGAGTATTTACACAAAAAATTTTTATTTTATAAATTTTCTAAATGATACAGGTTTTATGTTTATTTTAATTTACTTACATAAGCCAACTTAATAAATAAAATTAACCTTGTCACCTGTTATGATTGTGTTGTTTGTATAGAAATTAGTTTTACAGCACCTCACTTTCCTCTTCAGGGCTTAAGAGGCGATTGGTAGTCGACCAAAAATTTTGTAAATTGATTTTCTTAAAGGTAAGCTCCTTTGACTTAAAACTTGTTGAACTAATTTTAACCTAAAAGATGTTAGGGTTTATAGACTACATATTGAGCTATAAATTGTAATGAAACAAAAAATATTACGACAGATTTGTTATGTTTATACTCTTACACTACTTAACATTAAAATTATTAACAAAGCTACAAACATAAAACAAAATAATTCAGTAAACAAATCTGTTTACAAATTGTCGTACTAGTTAATGTAACAACAAACACCAGCACAAAAGATAAAGTAAGCAAAAATATATCAAAAACACCACAAGAATAAATGTAAACAAAATACACAAACAAGAATAATGAATGTAAACAACTATGTTTACATTTATAGAGATTTCGAGAAGGCGACGTTACATACACTCGCCTTTAAGAACATCCATCAGACTGTTTACTGTGCCGTAGTCTAGTAGGTAGTGTGTTGGCTTGTTAGACATAAAGCCAGGGTTCGAACAAAGGCCAGACATTAAAACAAAATATAAAAAGTATTTCTTCGAGAATTCCTCTCAGCAGATTTCTCTGAGAGGAAACAAAAATTGCCATGCAAAGTTTCTCAACAAAATATGTTGTTCGGAGTCGACTTCAAACTGTAGGTCCCATCGCCAATCACGTATAAAATTAACACACACAACATAAGTGGTGTGAGAAACTATATCAATAATCCAGACTGAAGGGTTGTAATAATCAATTATGTGTGTATGTATGTAACGTTAAAATTATTAACAAAGCTGCAAAAGCAAAACCTGTTTAGAAATTATTGTACTACTTAATCTTACAACAAACACCATCAAGAAAAAAATGGTAGACAAAGTAAACAAAAATATACCAACAACGAAACAAAAATAAATGTAAACAAAATACACAAACAACAATTATATGAATGTAAACAACGATGTTTACATTTAAAGAGATTTCTTGAAGGCGAAGAGTTACTATTACCGCCCCTTTAAGAATATTCATCAGACCTGCTAAAAAAAAGGAAAGGCAAAGCAGGCGGCTGCGCCACGTCTGAAGAGAGTAATCTTTGTATGAAAATTTCCGTAAATAAGTAAGTACACAAAAATACACAAACAACACTACCAGAATAAATGTAAACAGAATACACAAACAATACCACAATAATAAATGTAAACAACAATATTTACATTTATAAGGATTTGGAGAAGACAAAGCCATGAATATTCGTCTTCAAGAACACTCAAAAACTCATTTACATACATACATATATAATTGGCCATTACAACCCTTCAGTCAGGATTACGACCTAGCTTCTCACACCACTTATGTTGTGTGCCTTAATTTTATACATAAGTGGCGGGACCTACACTTTAATGTCGACTCCGAACGACAGATTTTTTGAGAAGCTTTTCATGGCAATTTTTACTCTCAGAGTCTTTGCCAGAAATCTGCTGAGAGGAAGTCGCCGAAGAAATATTTTTCGTTTTGATGTCTGACCTGGGATTCGAACCCGGGCCTTTTGTCTAATAAGCCAACACACTACCCACTAGACCACGGCGACTTCAAAAACTCATTTACTCTGCTATATAAAAGACACGGCAAAGAAGGCAACTGAGTTAGTGAAGTTTAGTCAGTCTTGTGTGAAGACGCGATGTGTTTGAAGAGAGTAATCGTGGTTTGAAGACCTCCGTTACAAAGATCTGTCGTAAAATTGCTTAATGGTTGTTATTGTTTATGCAAAGGGTATAAACAGAGGAATAACAAACAAAGCAATTGTTGTTTGCATAAAGTTGTGAACAGTAGCACATAGAACTGTGTGAAAAATAAAGAATTTTAATTGAAACTAAATAGAAATTTATTTTTATTTCATTTGCAATCAACGGGCTTATATTTTAAACGTTTTTAAAAAGTAAAAAATCTAACCATATCAATTTCTAAAAATAATGCAAAGAAAGATAAAATTTTCTTCATTCTAAAAACAATTTTTGGAATTCTTTTTTTTTTCAATTCTGGACCTCCCTAATCATTAGGCTAATAGAAATGACTATCAACATAATCACATGTAATGTGTCTATAATTGAAAAAATTTCAATAAAAATAATATTTTGGGAAAATCAATAAAATCTCTTTTGAATATATTTTTCAAATGTGCAATTGGAACAAAAAAAAATTAAAACCTTAAAGGATTACCTTGAAAAAGAGAAAAAGAAAAACCAACTAACTTACTTACTTACTTAATTGGCCATAACAACCCGATTAACGGATTTCGGCCTGCCGCAATACATCCTTCCAGGCGCCTCTGCTTCTTGCGCGCCTACGCCAGTTGGTCACACCAATCGATGACAGGGCTTCCTCGACTTGGTCCTTCCAACGGATACAAGGTCGTCCTCTACGCCGACTTCCGCAGATCCCCGCATCAAATACCCGTTTCGCCGGAGCATCCTCCTCCATTCGAACGACATGGCCGAGCCAGCGCAGCCGCTGAATATTAATACGCTGTACAACGTCTATGTCGTTGAGGAGCTCATACAGCTCACTGTTAGATCGGATGCGGAAATCATCGCCAACTCGCACAGGACCGAAGATCTTACGTAGGACTTTCCTCTCGAATACCCTCAAGGCTGCTGCATCAGTTCTTAATAGGGTCCATGCCTCTGCGCCATAAAGAAGCACGGGTAAGATGAGCGTCTTGTAGAGTATTAATTTTGTCGCACGAGAGAGGTCTCTGCTACTCAATTGCCTATTGAGACCATAGTAGCACCTGTTGGCAAGAGTAATCCTGCGTTTAATCTCCAGACTGACATCATTTTTGGTGGTAACGGCGGAGCCAAGATAAATAAATTCCTTGACTGTATCAAAAGTATAGTTATCGGCCGTAATCTGAGAATCAATACGCCGCACGTCTCTACTTGTCGACAGCATATACTTTGTTTTGCCCTCATTTACTGCCAGACCCAACTTCTTAGACTCCCGTTCAATAGCACTAAAGGCAGCAGTAACATCTCGCTTGGTACGCCCTATGATGTCGATGTCGTCAGCGTACGCAAGCAATTGGACACTTTTTTGAAAGATAGTGCCATTGCGATGCACTCCTGCCTTTCGCAGAACACTCTCCATGACGAAGTTGAAGAGGTCGCATGATAAGGGGTCGCCTTGTCTGAAACCTCGCACGGTATCAAAAGGTTCGGAGAGGTCCATTCCTACCTTGACGGAGCTGCAGGAATTGCTCAACGTCATTCTGCATAGCCTTATCAGCTTCGCAGGTATACCGAGCTCAGACATTGCGGCATAAACACGATCCCTTATGGGGCTATCGAAGGCTGCCTTATAGTCGACAAAAAGATGGTGTGTGTCGACTTGTTTTTCGTGGGCCTTTTCCAGGATTTGACGCAGTGTGAAGATCTGGTCTATGGTGGATTTGCCAGGTCTGAAGCCGCACTGATAAGGTCCAATCAGTGTTTTGACGAGTGGCTTCAGTCGTTCACACAATACGCCTGTAAGAACCTTATATGCGATAGGGAGAAGGCTTATACCCCTGTAGTTGGCGCATATTGTAGGGTCTCCCTTTTTCAGGACGGGACAGAGGACACTGAGGTTCCAATCGTTGGGCATACTTTCCTCTAGCCATATTTTGTAGATGAGCTGGTGCATGCGCCCTACCAACTCATTACATCCGGTCTTAAACAATTCAGCGGGGAGGCCATCAGGACCTGCCGCTTTGCTGTTTTTAAGTCGCATAATCGCGACTTTAACCTCTTCATGGCTAGGCGGCGGAATCTCCACGCCGTCATCATCGATCGGGTCCGGAACATCATCTCTAGAGGCGGTATTGATGTCGTCATCGCCTTGCAGCAGAGTAGAGAAGTGTTTCCTCCACAACCTCAGCACCCCTTGCGGATCTGTAACCAGGTTTCCATTCTCATCCTTGCAGGAAGACACTCCGGGCTTATACCCCTCGGTCAGACGCTTAACCTTTTGATAGAATTTTCGAGCGTCATTCCTACATCTGTACATCTCGACTTCCTCACGCTCACGCCTTTCCTGCTCCCTTTTCTTGCGTCTGAAAAGGCGTCTCTCATCCCTTCTCTTCTCTCTGTAATTCTCGACAATGGCTCGCGTAGCAGCAGACTGCAACGTCTTCTTGTATGCGGCGTTTTTCGCTGCAGCTGCCTCGCGGCACTCCTCATCGTACCATTGGTTTCGTTGTGGTGGGCGCTCGAAACCAAGGACTGTTTCCGCAGTAGTGCGCAAGGAGTGGGAGATGTTGGCCCACAGTCCTCCAATGTCGTTGAGATTAGATGGGGATCGACGGAGCTTATCCGAGAGTTGAGCGGAGAACGCCTCTACTGTCCCTTGTGATCGCAGCTTCCTGACATCCAGCTTCCGCAATGTACTAGAGCGCGCCATCCTCGAGGCGCTAATGCGCAATCGAAACTTGGCTGCGACAAGGTAGTGGTCCGAGTCAATGTTCGGACCTCTAAATGTGCGCACATCTAGTACACTGGATACATGCCTTCCGTCAATCACAATATGATCGATCTGATTGGATGTTGATCGGTCGGGGGACATCCAAGTGGCCTTGTGGATGTCGAGATGTTGAAACCTAGTGCTACATACTACCATGTTACGCGCCGCGGCGAAATCGATCAGCCTCATACCATTGGGGGTAGTGTTCGCGTGGAGGCTGAACTGTCCGACAGTGGGGCCAAAGATACCTTCCCGCCCGACCTTCGCATTAAAATCTCCGAGGACAATTTTTGCGTCATGGGCCGGGCACTTATCATATATGTCCTCGAGCTTAGCGTAGAAGGCATCCTTAACCACATCGTCCTTATCTTCCGTCGGGGCGTGAGCACAAATCAGGCTGATGTTGTAGAATTTAGCCCTGATGCGGATTGTGGCTATTCTTTCGTTCACAGGTGTGAACCCAGAGACAAGGTGGCGGAGTCTCTTATTAACCACAAATCCGCATCCAAATTCGTGCTTATCAACATGGCAGCTGTAGTATACATCGCAAGATGCTAGCCTTTTGCATCCTTGCCCTGTCCATCGCATTTCCTGTATGGCAGTGATGTCCGTCCTACATTTCTTGAGGGCATCCGCCAGCTGGGCGGAAGCGCCCACCCTGTGAAGGGTGCGGACGTTCCAAGTGCCTATTCTTAAATCGTTGTCCTTTGAACGTTTGCCGTGGTCGTCAACTTTAAAGGGGATCTTTTTGAAATTCTGTATATTGGTTTTCACTGGAGGGAAATTTTTACGTGGTGGGTTCCAAGCCCTACGCACAACCCAAATTTAACGTCCAGGGGATTGGACTTCGCTGCACGCATTAGTTAACATCCAGCGGGTGCTAGAATGCCATCCAGGAGGGGCCGCGAGGAGGCTGCGTGTCAACTTGAATACAGCAAGACAAGGATCGTCCTGGTGGTCGCCATGTTGGCCACAGTCAGAAACTTTACCTTGTATGCATGCATCCCAACCCTCCAACCAAAACCAACTAACCAACCAACCAAAACCAACTAACACTGTAGACTATTTTGAAAAATGGAAAATTAGAGATTTCTATTTCGTTTGATGGATTATAAGTTTCTAATTTCTACCAAAAGGAAACAAATAAAATTTTTAATTTGAAATCGCTTTCATCAAAGGATTGTTCGTTCAAACAAATGGATCATAAAAGATTAATTCTAGAGAAAACCTTTTTCAAATTTAAACAGAAACCAAAGTCAAATAAAGTACATTTATTAGGCCACTAAAGTCTGAATTAAGAAAAATTTAAATTCATTGGAAAAAAATATTTTTCAGCTTTTCAGGCACCAATTGTGAAGAGAAAGGATTATTACTCCTTCTCAAATTTAATTCGTACGATTCAAAGAGATTTTTCTTCTATATTTTTTTGCAAATAATACGAAAAATAATGAAATTCACTAGTAAATGGCCGTAAATGAACACGACAGCATAATGAACACTGCATAAATAAAATTGAAAATAAAATTTCAAGAAAGAAAACCATTCCTCAAACTTAACCCTGGACCAACGAGCCAAGACATCATCACATACAAATTTGTTTTGAAAGCCAACAAAAAAACCAAAAAAATTTTTCTACAAGAATCAGCATAAAAATCTTTTCGTATATTATTAACTAGGGAACAATGTCAGTCCTCATAACACTCTACTGAGATGGGTAACACAATTGTCTACAAATACGTGACAAATGTAAAATATTTGCAAACAGGCTTGGCCACCACATAATTAATCCACCTGACATTCTTTTACATCCGTAGGCAATCGTTTGACCGCATTCGATTTATTGTTTTAAATTTTCTTCCTTGAATTCATTAACGTAACAATTGTTTCTGTTTTTATTTATTAAGTTTTTCTTAAGAAAACAAAAACAATAACGAACAGTATTTAAATAGTAAATAAAGGGTCCGCCAAATAAGTTTTTTTTTGAAAATGCTTTAAAAAAAAACTACTCAATGTTTTCTCAAATTTCTTCTTTTATTTGAAAGTACAATCCATTCGGTTAATAATAGAAAATAATTTCATTCAAATGGCTGCCTCAGCTGGCCATGCAGTAGCTTACACGATCGTGCCAATTCTAAGCACATTATCGATTAAGTACAGCTGTATTTCACTAATGGCTTCACGAATATTGCACTTTAAAGCATCAATTGTCTCGGGCTTGTCGACGTAACACTTATCTTTGACGGCACCCCACAAATAATAGCCCAACGGTGTCAAATCGCAGCTCCGAAATTGCCAAAAGACATCAGCTCTGCGACTGATAATGCGATCTTCAAAAACAGGGCGCAAAACATCGAGTGTAGCTTCAGCTGTGTGGCACGTAGCGCCGACGTATTTAAAACAAATGTTGCCAATATCCTCTTCTTCAATTTTTGTGAACAAAAATTCGTTCAACATGGCCCGATAACAACCTTGTTTATTTTGGAAGAAAAATGGCCAAATTATGCCTCTGGACCAAAATACGGACCAAACAGTGACACGTATTGGGTGCGTCTGCTTTTCAATGTATGCGTGCGAGTTTTCTGTGCCCCAAATACGACAATTTTGTTTGTTTACATACCCGCCAAGATCAAAATGAGCTTCATCTGAAAAGATGATTTTATTTTGCCAAAATCGGCATCTCCAGTAAGTCGATCGCCACTTAGCGTAGCGAAAACGCATTGGATGGTCAATTGGATTCAACTCCTGAATACAATATTCGTTCAGCGGAAGGATAAAACTAATTATCTGCCGAATCAGACATGAGCTAAGTGTTACTATTCACGAAATAAGCACTAGTTGAAAAAAAACGTTAGATGGCGGACCCGATATTAGTACATGGATTTGCACACTCATTATATTTAATAAGGCATTCGTTTAACCGCAGTAGTCAAAAAGTTCGAGGATATCTACGAGGTAATGAAGATATTGTAAAAATTTTAAAAAATTTTGAATATTAAAATTTGCTCGTTTAAATCCTGAAATACGATTTCAGAGAAAAAATTATTTCGCGATATTCAAATAAAGCCAGAGACCTAGTTTATTGTATACATAGGTTAGAATATCTCAAGCGTTAGAATAATTCTGAGTCGAATTCAAAGCATTAGAAACCTTTTTATTTTTTTGAACGCCGAGGAGGGGTAACTGTACCTAACCGCACCATAGAGCATGTCGTCATATCCCCACTAAATCCCCACCTCTCCGGAACTACGGTGGTATTACTTCAGAGTGGAGTTCTTTTAGCCCTTTGGCCCCTGCATGCTCATATCCGCGTCCGGATTGCGTATCGAGAGTTGAGGAGACATCTAAGTGTCTCCACTATTCCTTTCGTCCAGGTTCCTGATAGGAATTTTGTTTGACACGTGTGCCAGTGTCATCTATGCCGGCATGCCTACATGTTCTATAGCCTCGAGATCTCTCTTCTACAGTCTTAGACTGCGTTCCACGGAATTCAAAATATTGAGGCCCAATTTTCTCTACTCGCAATCATAAACCCGATAAAGTTAGCAGTCTTGATCGTTCCAATTGTTGACGTCAGTACAGCATGATAGCTATGCTA
Source organism: Sarcophaga peregrina (assembly GCA_014635995.1). Classification (NCBI taxonomy): domain Eukaryota; kingdom Metazoa; phylum Arthropoda; class Insecta; order Diptera; family Sarcophagidae; genus Sarcophaga; species Sarcophaga peregrina. Next base: position 77,278,754 of record CM025792.1, on the reverse strand, counting down.
GCGTGCACAGTGTGGCTTGCATCATCAATTACTTCCTCTTCCTCGTAAAGACAGTAAGGGGAGGTGTGTCTAGCCCATTCAATGCAGATATTTCCTAAAATATCCATGACCCGATAGCAACTATGTAACGTAGTAATTCACCTCTTCAAATTTCGCGACCAATTGGCATGGGCCTTTATGTCCCGAATAAATCTCGCCAAATCACCTTCCTCAAGACATCAGCTCTGCGACTGATAATGCGATCTTCAAAAACAGGGCGCAAAACATCGAGTGTAGCTTCAGCTGTGTGGCACGTAGCGCCGACGTATTTAAAACAAATGTTGCCAATATCCTCTTCTTCAATTTTTGTGAACAAAAATTCGTTCAACATGGCCCGATAACAACCTTGTTTATTTTGGAAGAAAAATGGCCAAATTATGCCTCTGGACCAAAATACGGACCAAACAGTGACACGTATTGGGTGCGTCTGCTTTTCAATGTATGCGTGCGAGTTTTCTGTGCCCCAAATACGACAATTTTGTTTGTTTACATACCCGCCAAGATCAAAATGAGCTTCATCTGAAAAGATGATTTTATTTTGCCAAAATCGGCATCTCCAGTAAGTCGATCGCCACTTAGCGTAGCGAAAACGCATTGGATGGTCAATTGGATTCAACTCCTGAATACAATATTCGTTCAGCGGAAGGATAAAACTAATTATCTGCCGAATCAGACATGAGCTAAGTGTTACTATTCACGAAATAAGCACTAGTTGAAAAAAAACGTTAGATGGCGGACCCGATATTAGTACATGGATTTGCACACTCATTATATTTAATAAGGCATTCGTTTAACCGCAGTAGTCAAAAAGTTCGAGGATATCTACGAGGTAATGAAGATATTGTAAAAATTTTAAAAAATTTTGAATATTAAAATTTGCTCGTTTAAATCCTGAAATACGATTTCAGAGAAAAAATTATTTCGCGATATTCAAATAAAGCCAGAGACCTAGTTTATTGTATACATAGGTTAGAATATCTCAAGCGTTAGAATAATTCTGAGTCGAATTCAAAGCATTAGAAACCTTTTTATTTTTTTGAACGCCGAGGAGGGGTAACTGTACCTAACCGCACCATAGAGCATGTCGTCATATCCTCCGTGTGTGGGGCTTTTACCCACTAAATCCCCACCTCTCCGGAACTACGGTGGTATTACTTCAGAGTGGAGTTCTTTTAGCCCTTTGGCCCCTGCATGCTCATATCCGCGTCCGGATTGCGTATCGAGAGTGAGGAGAATCTAAGTGTCTCACTATTCCTTTCGTTCCAGGTTCCTGATAGGAATTTGTTTGACACGTGTGCCAGTGTCATCTATGCCGGCCATGCCTACATGTTCTATAGCCTCGAGATCTCTCTTCTACAGTCCTTAGGACTGCGTTCCACGGAATTCAAACTATTGAGGCCCAATTTTCTCTACTCGCAATCATAAACCGATAAAGTTAGCAGTCTTGATCGTCCAATTGTTGACGTCAGTACAGCATGATAGCTATGCTAGCGTGCACAGTGTGGCTTGCATCATCAATTACTTCCTCTTCCTCGTAAAGACAGTAAGGGGAGGTGTGTCTAGCCCATTCAATGCAGATATTTCCTAAAATATCCATGACCCGATAGCAACTATGTAACGTAGTAATTCACCTCTTCAAATTTCCGACCAATGCATGGCTTTATGTCCCGAATAAATCTCGCCAATCACCTTCCTCTATCTTCATCTGAAATGGAGGAAATTTTCAGTAAATTTGGAATAAATTTTCAGTAAATTTTGAGTAAATTTTCAGTAAATTTTGAGTAAGTTTCGAGTAAATTTTGAGTAAATTTTCAGTAAATTTTGAGTAAATTTTCAGTAAATTTTGAATAAATTTTCAGTAAATTTTGAGTAAATTTTGAGTAAATTTTGAGTAAATTTTGAGTAAATTTTGAGTAAATTTTGAGTAAATTTTGAGAAATTTTCAGTAAATTTTGAGTAAATTTTCAGTAAATTTTGAGGAAATTTTCAGTAAATTTGGAATAAATTTTCAGTAAATTTTCAGTAAATTTTCAGTAAATTTTCAGTAAATTTTCAGTAAATTTTGAGTAAATTTTCAGTAAATTTTCAGTAAATTTTGAGTAAATTTTCAGTAAATTTTCAGTAAATTTTGAGGAAATTTTCAGTAAATTTTGAATAAATTTTCAGTAAATTTTGATAAATTTTCAGTAAATTTTGAATAAATTTTCAGTAAATTTTGAGTAAATTTTGAGAAATTTTCAGTAATTTTCAGTAAATTTTGAGTAAATTTTCAGTAAATTTTGAATAAATTTTCAGTAAATTTTCAGTAAATTTTGAGTAAATTTTCAGTAAATTTTGAGTAAGTTTCGAGTAATTTTCAGTAAATTTTCAGTAAATTTTCAGTAAATTTTGAGTAAATTTTCAGTAAATTTTGAGTAAATTTTGAGTAAATTTTCAGTAAATTTTGAGTAAATTTTGAGTAAATTTTCAGTAAATTTTGAGTAAGTTTCGAGTAAATTTTCAGTAAATTTTCAGTAAATTTTCAGTAAATTTTTAGTAATTTTCAGTAAATTTTGAGGAAATTTTCAGTAAATTTGGAATAAATTTTCAGTAAATTTTGAGTAAATTTTCAGTAAATTTTGAGTAAGTTTCGAGTAAATTTTCAGTAAATTTTGAGTAAATTTTCAGTAAATTTTGAGGAAATTTTCAGTAAATTTTGAATAAATTTTCAGTAAATTTTGAGTAAATTTTTAGTAAATTTTCAGTAAATTTTCAGTAAATTTTGAGTAAATTTTGAGTAAGTTTCGAGTAAATTTTCAGTAAATTTTCAGTAAATTTTGAGGAAATTTTCAGTAAATTTTGAATAAATTTTCAGTAAATTTTGAGTAAATTTTTAGTAAATTTTCAGTAAATTTTGAGTAAATTTTGAGTAAGTTTCGAGTAAATTTTCAGTAAATTTTGAGGAAATTTTCAGTAAATTTTGAATAAATTTTCAGTAAATTTTGAGTAAATTTTCAGTAAATTTTCAGTAAATTTTGAGTAAATTTTGAGTAAATTTTGAGTAAGTTTCGAGTAAATTTTCAGTAAATTTTGAGGAAATTTTCAGTAAATTTTGAATAAATTTTCAGTAAATTTTGAGTAAATTTTTAGTGGAAATTTTCAGTAAATTTGGAATAAATTTTCAGTAAATTTTGAGTAAATTTTCAGTAAATTTTGAGTAAATTTTGAGTAAATTTTGAGAAAGTTTCGAGTAAATTTTCAGTAAATTTTGAGTAAATTTTGAGTAAATTTTGAGTAAATTTCGAGTAAATTTTCAGTAAATTTTGAGGAAATTTTCAGTAAATTTTGAGGAAATTTTCAGTAAATTTTGAGTAAATTTTGAGTAAGTTTCGAGTAAATTTTCAGTAAATTTTGAGGAAATTTTCAGTAAATTTTGAATAAATTTTCAGTAAATTTTGAGTAAATTTTCAGTAAATTTTGAGTAAATTTTGAGTAAATTTTGAGTAAATTTTCAGTAAATTTTGAGTAATTTTCAGTAAATTTTGAGTAAATTTTCAGTAAATTTTGAGTAAATTTTGAGTAAGTTTCGAGTAAATTTTCAGTAAATTTTGAGGAATTTTCAGTAAATTTTGAGAAATTTTCAGTAAATTTTGAGTAAATTTTGAGTAAATTTTGAGTAAGTTTCGAGTAAATTTTCAGTAAATTTTGAATAAATTTTCAGTAAATTTTCAGTAAATTTTGAGTAAATTTTGAGTAAATTTTCAGTAAATTTTGAGTAAATTTTCAGTAAATTTTGAGTAAATTTTTAGTAAATTTTCAGTAAATTTTGAGTAAGTTTCGAGTAAATTTTCAGTAAATTTTCAGTAAATTTTGAGTAAATTTTCAGTAAATTTTGAGTAAATTTTGAGTAAATTTTCAGTAAATTTTGAGTAAATTTTGAGTAAGTTTCGAGTAAATTTTCAGTAAATTTTGAGGAAATTTTCAGTAAATTTGGAATAAATTTTCAGTAAATTTTGAGTAAATTTTGATAAATTTTCAGTAAATTTTGAGTAAATTTTGAGTAAATTTTCAGTAAATTTTGAGTAAATTTTGAGTAAGTTTCGAGTAAATTTTCAGTAAATTTTGAGTAAATTTTGAGTAAATTTTTAGTAAATTTTCAGTAAATTTTGAGTAAATTTTGAGTAAGTTTCGAGTAAATTTTCAGTAAATTTTGAGGAAATTTTCAGTAAATTTTGAATAAATTTTCAGTAAATTTTGAGTAAATTTTGAGTAAATTTTCAGTAAATTTTGAGTAAATTTTGAGTAAGTTTCGAGTAAATTTTCAGTAAATTTTGAGGAAATTTTCAGTAAATTTTGAGTAAATTTTCAGTAAATTTTGAGTAAATTTTTAGTAAATTTTGAGTAAGTTTCGAGTAAATTTTCAGTAAATTTTGAGTAAGTTTCGAGTAAATTTTCAGTAAATTT